>CM054164.1:16810781-16948281 GCA_028751875.1 Rapana venosa
CCCCGGGCAGAAGAGATCATCGCGAAGCAGGCCGGTTTTCCGCCCAAATAGAAGCACCACAGAACAGATATTTAACCTGTGGGGTTCTGTGTGAGAATACAGCCAGCATCAAACAAGACATCTTCCACGTCTTCATTTGTTTTAAGAAGGGCCTTCGATAGGTATGGCATGACGCTCTGTGGGCCACCATGAACAAATTCAACATGGGCCAGAAGCTGATCCACACCATCAAGGAACTCTACTCAAAGGCCACCAGTGCAGTACTCGTACAGGGCACGGTAGGGGAATGGTTCCGTACCTCAGTTGGGGTCCGACAGGATGTCTGCTGTCGCCGACACTGTTTAACATTTTCCTCGAAACGCATCATGGCTGATGCCTTGGAAGACCACACAGGCCACAGTCAGCATTGGAGGGCGAACAATCACCAACCTCAGGTTTGCCAATGACATTGACGGTTCTGGCAGGAATTGAAGAGGAACTGGCCAACCTAGTGAAGCAACTGGACGAAATATCCTCACGATACGGCATGGAAATCTGCGCGAGAAAACCAAGCTCATGTCAAACAGTGCCCAGCCAATCACCACCAAGATCACTCTCAGCGGAAAAGAACTGGAGACAGTTGACCATTTCAAGTACCTTGGAGCCATCATAAGTGAGGAGGGATCGAAGACCGAAATCCTAGCAAGAGCGGCACAAACAGCAGCAGCAATGGCAAGACTGAAGACCATATGGAGAGACAAACATCCCTCTCGGAACCAAGGTAAAGTTACTAAACGCGCTAGTCACCTCAATCATGCTTTACGCATGTGAGGCATGGACACTGAACGCAGACCTACTAAGGAGGATCCAAGCAGTAGAAATGAGATGCCTCAGAAGGCTCCTTAGCATCTCATACAAGGACCATGTCACCAACAATGAAGTCCGCAGAATGATCACTCAACAAGTGCGGGACTATGAAGACCTACTGACCATGGCGAAAAAGAGGAAACTCAGATGGTATGGGCACGTAACATGCTCAGAAGGACTTGCAAAGACCATCCTGCAAGGAACAGTCCAGGGGAAGAGAAGACGGGGCAGACAGAGGAGAAAGTGGCCGACGACAATCCGTGTATTGGACAGGGGAGGACTTCAGTGTCAGTCACCCAGGCACTCGCCCATGACTGCGCTAAGTGGAGCCAGCTGGTCCACCGTTCGTCCACCATGCAGCGCCCCTACGACCCTGCGGGTTATGGGACCAGTGAAACAGTGAACATTGAGCACTTGAATCAACATTGTGTGGTATTGGTGGGATCTTGTGATTGGCCAAGTGAAATTTGAATGCCTCAATTCTTCCACAACACGCAAATATAGTCTGATTTTTAAAAAAAAATCTCTCATCGCCTAACATGGACCCCGTTGAAGGCTTGTTACAAAAAACGATCCATTATGTCAACACTCCACAAAGTCATGAGCAAATACATTGTTCTTTGGATCAAATATACTTTGATCTTTTATCATGTATGTTGAAATGGGGACAACTCATTTGCATATTGGTCAGCAGGGGCACTCTTGATTATGTCACTTGTGGACACCAGCTGTTACCATGTCGAGGTAAAAAATAAAATGTGATTTTCTCACATACACAACATGCTTTCAAGTTAAAACCACCATGCTTGTATAGTTTCAAGTTTATGTCTACTGTTCGTGTAGTTTTTAATTTACAGGCAAAAAGCATTTTGTACTTTAATTATCAATACATTCATGACCCTTTTCAATGTCACAAAATGGCGTGCTCTGAACAGTGCTTTTCAGTCACATTCTTTTGTTTTTCTACAAACGCGTCAGACAGACAGACAGACTGACTGAAGACTGTTCATGGTGTTTTTTAAATGTATGTTTGTGCCTGTGTTGTGAGAAATAATTAATTTTACTGTTTAATGCATCAGCAATATTTGGGAAAAAAAGGTACCCCTCTGTTGACCCCCTTTCTGGAGACTGACCCATATATAAAGAAGTTTTCAATTCATAAAGGAGTTTTTTGATGTGCAATTTGGAGAGCCAGAAAATGATTTGATTGCAGTTTTATTTGATCGTCTCACCACATACTGCATAGTCATTGCTGACCTGTGCTTTTGTGTCAGTGTCATTTAAAATTCTTGAGCAGTCTCACCACTGAATTGGGTTTTTGTCAAAAACGATGTTTACTCGGTTCGGACCACCCCACGAAAATTTCTGGGTTGTTGGCGTTAATAGGTGCACGTTTAGCCCTGGAAAATTTCCGGGGTGGTGGGGCAGTCTATGTGGTTAAGAATTTTTTTAACAATAATCATAAAATGTCAGGACAAACAAATTATTTCACCTACTTATATCATCCATCTTTTCACGTTTATACTTTAGATAATAAAAAGGTCTATCTATCTCCTCTGTACCGTAGTATGTCGACCGTGGGGGCACCCCTGCAATGTCTCTACAACAGTTACCTCCATTCCTCTCTCTGTTCTGCAATGCTCGGGTTTTGTGGCGTTTAGGCCTGTCCATTCGCTGATTGTTATCTCCCAGACTCCTTCTTGGTCTGCCTTTTTCTTCCTCCTTGGAAAGGTGTTCTTGTAAAAACTGTCTTTGCATGTCCTTGTGGGATCTTTGTGGAAATGCCACATACCATTTAAGTTATGTTTTTTCACGGATTGTTAGAAGGTTCTCTAGGGTCCAATGGTTTGCTGGATTCTGTTATGCACGCTTTCGTTGATTATCGTGGTCTATGTTAGGAGATGCCAATGGGGAGTCTCCGAAAGCATCTCATCTCCACCGCCTGTAATCTTCTCTACAAAATCTGCAGTCAGGGGTCATGAGTCACAGGAATTCAGAATTATGGATATGTCAGGGATGCATTAGTTGATCTTGGAGATTAGAGAGAGTTTTTATCTCTCCAGTTGTGTTTTGTTTTGACAAAGCTTGTTATTGTCTGTGCAGTCCTGCATACTACTTCTTGGTTGGATCCCTGGTCTGAACATGGCTCCCATGTACTTGATGCTTTGAACTGTTTCCAGCTTCTGGTCATTAACCCTGATATCAGTGCTAATGCCGTTGGTGTTATTAGTCATCAGTTTGGTCTTCTCCTGCATGATTAGCCATGCCGTATATGTTTTGGCAGGCCATTTTCAAGTGTTCTGTTAGGGATGCAAGCTCTTTTTCTGATCCGCTATTCCTTCAATGTCATCTTGCGAAGCGTGAGGTTTGTGATAGTTCTGCCACCATTGCTGACTGATCCTTCATGATGTTCCAGTGCATCAGCCATGATTTCTATATGGAAGATGTTGAAAAGAGTGGGTGAGAGTAGACTGCCCTGCCTTACTCCACTGTTGTTTGAAACCATCTCAAATGTTGTTGTTGTAGTACACTGCACTGGTGCGCCTTTCTGTACAGCTGTTTGATGGGACTCTAAATTCAGGTTTGCATTGATTGCTGTTACAAAATTCATGGTTGCCCTCAAAGCTGCATGCACACCCTGTCAATGCCTTCGTAAAATCGTTATAATATGTGGTATAAGGTCTTGTTGATGTTGAAGGTACCACTCACTTAGTATTCTGAGGTTGAATATCTTTGTTTCTGTTCGTGCTGCCGCCATGCTCTGAAACACTGCTTTGTTCCTCAGCTATGTGGGTCTCGCTTGTGGCTTCTGTTTATTCAATATTATCTGCAGCTATGACCTTGCTCGGGTGGCATATGAGGCTGATTGTGCGGTAATTATGGCATTGTTTGTAGATTTTCCTTTCTTGGGGAGGGTGATTGATGAGGGACTGTGTCACATGGTGTTGGCCATTTTCTGTCTGGCAGATCTTTGTTGCAGATTCTGAGTAGGGCGCTCGATCATGGCATTCCCCTCCAGCTTGAAACCACTCAGCTGGAATGTGTCTGCCCTGCTGACTTTCCCTTTTTCAGCGATCTGACTGCTGTTTCCACTTCTTCTCGCGAGGATAGGGTGACTGAGTTTTGCTTGAGGGTACATTAAGGACTTCTGGATATTCTGGGTTCTATATTATTTACAGGTAGGAGCAGTAATTTCTGTCCCAATATGTTCAGATTATCATGGTCGTCAGTGAGACACTTCCAGTTTTGTCTTTGTGTGTTTAAACCTTTTTCCTGTTTTGTGCTAGTCAGGTCTTTCCCAGTGATATGCTTTCTTGCTATTGTTTTTCTTGATGTTCTCTTCAATGTTTGGACACTGTCACCGATCCATTTTCTCCTTTTGCTCGTCATGGACTTACTGATTCTTTTGTTGACTGCCCTATATTGTTTGCTCTTTCTTTTGTTTTCATTTTTCTTTTTCTTCAACTCTCTACGCTTGTCGCATAGTTGGTAGGATGTTAGGTGTGACCCATGGAATTTTTGACACTAGGTCGGGACGTTACATATGTATGCCTAAGAAGCGCGCTTTGCGTCATTCAGTCTGCTGATCTATGCGAACTATTCGTCTACAGTGTATCTATCTGTCTAGAGATCACTATCAGACACAACGGGACGTGCTAGCATAACCTCTGGCACGCCTTCCCTAAGTCACCTTGCTGACTGATAATGAAACAATGATCTTGACTCAACTTCCTCTGAGTGATCCTTCAGCTTAGACAAGTCAGATGGTCAAATTTAGCATACCTGCATGTTGTTCACACGCTTGCTGTGTCGGGATTTTTCTTTAGACGTGTCGAGCTATAGTCGTATCATCACATTATCTTGATCACTCCATACGTGGCTGCCTTTTCGCGACATCTCAATAATTACGTGTCTATATGTTGTACGGATGGCTACACGATAGACTGAAACCGTCACCATTTTCACCATGATTGTAATCTATTTGGTTCTGGTGTTTTACATGCTTGGTGCTGCTCTGGATACTGTGGCATAGGATCAAGGACATACATGGAACCACTACAATCTGTTAGAACATGTTCTAGGCTCAACGCTCTATAGGCTTCGAGAGAACGCGACAGTATTGCCTGCAACAATTGACATCCTCTTACAGTCTCCACTCTATCCACCTAGGCAACTTGTCTCATACTTTTTTGTGTTTGGGAGGCCCTCCTTCCCGTGTTCTCTTTCAAGACAAATTAGTAGTTTTTGATAAATATTAATATGATTCTCACTTTAACTATCAAGGCAAACAAAATAAGTTCAATAAGTCAATGATAATCTATAATAGAGATACAAATAATAAAACAACTGCCATCTCCATGAGACAACAATTATAAACAAATTAATCCCCATAACCATGAGACAATCCCAATCAATACATTAATCCGCACAAAATATAAAAACATGCAGAACAAAGACATTTTGCGGCAGACAAAGACGGATTTCGGGGGAGCGCGACGGAGGGCGGGGAGCGGTACGCGAGCTTCGTGTATCCATAGGGTGAAGTGCGAAATGACTCTGTCTGTCTATATCATAAATAGAAAATAATAATAAAGACTCGATCATATGATTCAAACTCAAGTAAATACAAACCCATACTATAATAAAATTAATCACTGTGAACAGAACATATATCCTACGATCTCATACGTTCTAGCTCACATCTTATGTGCATCCAAGAACAATACTACTCATCAAGTCCACTTATCTATCATACGGTCTAAGACAGAGACTCTCCTCTCTCCTAGAACTATCGCGTCACTATCATCGCAACGCTCTCAACGCACAATAGCAACACAGCTAACTAAAACTATTGAATTGGACAAGAGGAAAACAGAGTTAGCGAGGAGTGAGACGAGAGCTCAGTGGACGGAGATAGAGAGGGCAAGAGAGAGACGTGACATAACATCTCACTGCTCATCTAAGGCATTCAGTCTCAGTCCTCATGTCCCAAAGGATTGCTTGGGTGGGAGCTATGAGAGAGAAGATAGAGCAACAGACGTGTTCTCTGTTTTCCATGTGTCTTTCTGATCTCGGGTTGTCTAGTAGAACGCTGTGGTCTGGCAGGTGTTGGGTATGGGTCGCTGATTCCTTTGATGTTGTCATCCCATATGATTTCTTTTGGCCAGGGCTCATCTCTTCCTTTTGCCAATCGTCAAACACGTTCTCATAGAGCCCCACGGCAAACTAGGCATATCGCGCAATGCAGTAAGGTCTGGTGTCTTGTGCGCTCTAGTTCGGACCACAAACTAGTCATCTCTAGTCTGTACTCCTGTCTTGAGTGGTCGGTGAGAGCAGCGTGTTCGATGGGGGTCCCCAACCTACCGCCTCTTTTTCTGGATTTCTTCTTGTGTGTAACCCTAGTTGTTTGCGTTCTTGTGTTCTCGTTTTGTATGATATTTTCGCTGTCGTCGCGCTCCTTGTGTGGCACCACATACATAGTTTATCATAGCCTCAGCAATTGCTCTGTGCGATGTTCGTCCCTCTCTAGCTCTGCTGATCCCACGCAGAGTCTAATTATGCTTCAACAGTCAGCATAGTATAAAGAGCTCGGCCTCGCAGATCCTACACGCTGCGTATTTGTATCGTGGTGTTATATATTCGGTTGCAGAAGCTGAAGTTGTTGTCTTCGTGATGATCCATCCTCAATGTCTGCGCGTAGTTACGAGCACGTTGAGTCGTCAACTGTTGTAGCGATAATGTGCACGATCGGCTCTTTTGACACCTTCATATTTGATGGTCCGACACATTCTTATTGTCTTAGGTGATGCGAGTGTGCTGCTCACGTATCTCTGATTTGGCTCACTCTATCCAGTATTGCCATTCCAACTCATCTTGGTTTTCCGTGCTGTGTCATTACTGGTACCCGTTCAGTAGTCGCTCTACCAGTGAAAGATAGTAAGAGGATAATTTCAGATAATGCTCACAGAGACTAGCCTCCATGCTGTAGAAGCATCGCCTCCCCACTCCGCAGTCTAGACGACGGTATAGCCTACTCTAGTCTGTCTACATGTGTATTGAGTGCTTGACTAGTGACCTTGTTGAGGCCTGAACCCGCCCACATCAATACGCACGGATCTCTCCTAATGCGCCAAGTACTGAGAAGAACGCCTGAGGTGTGGCAATACTAGGAGCGCAGTCTTCCTAACCCATTGGACTGCTATGGAAGTGTCTGAGCGCTCGCGTTAGTATGCCATAGTGGTCTCTCGCTGTCTGTTGTATTTCGAGGAGAGGTTGAACAGTACAGGTGAGAGAAGGCAGCATTGATGGACCCCAATCCGTGGTCTTGAAGAACTCGCCCATGTGATTGTTCATGAAAACTGCCTTCTTCGCGTTCTCTCCAACACCAACACCAGACTCATGTGCCTTGATGTGATGTTATAATACGGGCGAGAGTTGGTAAAATGTAGTGAAGAGCGCCAGCGATGGAACCTCTGGCCCTAGATCAGAGCAAGTCATGTCATACCCTGTGACCTCTAAATCGGCCTTTTATGCGAAAGTCTGCCTCTGCTACATCATTAGTGATACAAGTACTAGCTTTGGTGTAATTGCGATCGTCGATGCGCTTTGTCCTCATAAAAGACAAGAAATCTACTTCACGATAGATCATACTAGATGTTCCTAGCTTGTGATCTGCGTTTTGGATCTAAAAGCCCGGCAGCTGTGTTAGCGCCACGCGAGTCTTTGTTCCCCAGCTTGGTTTTGCTGCGTCCAAGCTCTGTGCGAGGTATCATTCCTCAGCCCAGCCCCCCACCATGTCGCCCTTAGATCAAGAAGGCGGGCTTCTAGCCGGAAACTGGTTGTAGTCTGCTACGTTTAGAGACATCTCGAGCATGAGAGAAAGGAGTCGCCTAGAGACTGCCGAGTGGCAATGGGGCATACGCATATCATCTAAGGAGACTAGAGCGTTCTCATCTCTTCCTCGTGCGACCACCTAGTACTTTACAAAGCGTGTCGCGTGAATCCTTGACGGAATGTCGCAAGGTGATATCGAACTAGAGTCTGTACGATTGTCAATCATGCCAGCACATATATTTTATTGACGCTATGACAGCTGGCGAAGAATTTTATCTCGCATTACCTAAGGGTCACTTCCTTCGTCAGTCGCTAGCATTGTACTTACTAGTCGATCTCACTTCACCCTACTTAGTGTTGGTGTGTCTTTATCTTGGTGTTCAGGTTTTTTTCAGAAACTATGTTGGCTATCTGGGGTAGTGGGCGGTAGTCTTGATACTAATCCTCACAGTTTATTCCGTCCCAGCTGTTGGAGGTCTGGGCAATATTGAACCTTCCTCCAGCATATCATCAAGATCTTACTAGTATATGCGTCACGTCTAAAGACTCCTCGTGCGGCCAGTTGCAGGCCCAACGTGTCGCGCTTTTGTTAGTGTCTTTCTAGCGAGAGTGTACCAGTAAGCCTGTTTTGCTGTTTATAGTCGTTGGCCTCATTCACTCTATTATAACCTTCGATCGCCAGAAGTGAGCGCAAGAGTGATGACTAATCATGATATCCACCCGTCTCTTTGGCCTCGTAGTGATATCTCATTCTTGCGATCCTACACGCGTTTTCTAGTGAGCTCTGACGTTCACCACCTGTGTATTGTTTTGGCGCTTCGAGACACTTCAAATGAACCTATGTTGTCTAGCACTGTTTATAAGCGTACTGTCTTCTTTTGTCGCAGAGAAGGCTCAACGAACTTTCCATTTTCGGCTACCAGGTTGTTTCTTGTTCTGCTTCTTTCTAGATGTTTGTCTTGTGCGCGTTGTCTGTCATTTAAGCTCACTAGCCTTTTGGATGTTGTCGCGCTAGTGTTTCCTAACATTGCATCTTGACTAGATGGGCGTATGAGCCTTCGCGGTGATGAACTTTCCTTCATAGTGTCTGGCCTGGAAGACTCAACCATGTTCGGAGTCACTTTGAGTTTTTTCTCAGCATCCAAATCTTTCATGCGTGGGTCTTTTTGGCTGTTTCATTTGCTTTGACTAGTGTTCGCTTGATGGTATTAGGTCGGTAACTAGGGCGTGCGGTCAATGCCGCCAATGAGATCTAGGGATCCTGGCGGATGTTCTTTGTGTTTGTCCTTGCCCTTGTTGATGCTGGATTTGAATCTTGGCGATGACTCGCAATATTGATATAGTTCAAATTTGCCCTTGTGAATCAGACCATGCATCTTGTGGTGTAGTGTCCAGTAAGGTTGTTCATGTCGCAAGAATGCGGCATTGTGAGGACTCGGACGGATGTGTTCTGCCCATAGAGTTAGTTTGTGCTTCTCGTGGCGCAATTCCAGCCAGACCGCTGTCCTCTTTCATTTTTAATTCTAACGCATAGTCACACAAACAGCGCGCCCTCCTCTGCGTCCCCCATACGCAGAGTCGAGTTAATATGCCCATCTGAGTGTTTCACTAAGGTCAAAGAAGTGAGTTCACACACTACAGGCTGCACATGTTCCACAGTGAACGACTCTTTCACAATAAAGAAAGAAAACTTAGTTGTATTTTTTTTTGGGCTAGTGATCTTTTGGAGATGAGACGTGCTTTCAATGTATGTTCATAGTATTCTTCTTTTGTTCATCATCGTAGTCAGACGGATTTGGAGCATGAACACTTGGATTTGGTGGTAGAGTATTCTTAGGGTTATTGCAGAAAAAGATTCTGGATTTAAGTATATGTTAAAAATGAAGTTAACTGACTCGGAAAAGTATACTACATTGTGAATTGCCAGACTGGTATTAGATGTAATTGAAAACGCAATCTCAGTTGTGTGTCTGTCATGATAGGATTTACTCACCATGTGTTGAATTGTGAGAATTCTGTCTCTTATGACGCTCTATGTGACCATAGTGAACGCAATTTTGTGGACGAAGTCTTGCGTGGTTGTTTTCAGATCCGGAAGCCAGTCCATCTGAATAAGTCCTAGCAAAAGCCACTTTGATGGTGGTTCATTTTTATCTTTTTTAGGTTTCATGAGAAGAGAGTTCCTGTGCAGAGCTGTCTTAGTTTCTGGATGTTAGTAAGTTCCGACAGACGCATATGCAGTTGTTCCGGATGGTTATTCCTTTCACATTTGGAGTATGCTTTAACTCATCCAACATACATGAGTTGGTAGTTCAGTAGATGTGTGTGTGTAGCAAAAACTTATTAGCTTGAGAGTAATTGTAGATTTATAGAGATAGAATGACAGTTAGAAATAGTGTATGATAAAGTAGAGAGTTAGTGCGTTGAGTGCCTTGTTATTAGTCAATTCCTAGGCTTATTGCATAGATCCCAAGTTCATAAGGATCATCATAAAACACTAACAAGGGTCTGTTTAGCCTGAGATCTTCGCGAACTGCATGTTGCTTGCTGTCCACGCGTATTGATATATTTATGACGTTTTCTTTCTAATCCAGTCTCTGAGCATATCACCATCAAATGACATTACATGACAAACTCTCTATGTAATGTATTCGACAGAGATTCACGCCAGTGTTTTATGTTAGAAAGGAATATGGATACTAGTCAAGTACAAAAGATAAGTGCTGTGTACAGCTTAAAGATCATAGAGTTCGCCAGAACCAATAGAAGGCAACACATGATGTACAAAATGTGGTGCTCAGAAACTATTCATTAGAGAAATGTCATATACTTGAGTTGTTTCATGAACACCCCATAGATGAGTGTGATTCCTTACCTACTATTGGTCGTTGATGCTAGCCCTAGAGTCCCCCTCTATCTCTGAGAGTTACAACACAATCAAAAGAGTTAACACGTTGCTATTAGTGACATCTATCAGTGCCGTGTTTTGGATGATGTCTTACCAAATACTTTCGTATACTCAAATGCGCAATATACGTTATGTGCTTGATAAAGAACGTATGAGTAGTAGTGAAGGTTCTCTCAGCCTGATGTATTGGTATCTCACATTCAGCTGATATATGCAGTTCTGTCACGCAATTATACGGTCACCATGCTCTACTTTTCTGAGTGGAAAACGGTATTCAAACAATAAATGAGAAAACGGGTACCTGTGTCTAATGGGCATATTACATTATTTACCTATTAATTTGCTTGTAGCGCTTGCCATGTGGGCTGCCTAATGAAGCCAAGGAATGTTATGTCCTCAGCATCACTTTCCTGACTCAACTTCCTTCTGCCTATTTTCATCTCCTTCTTCATACTTCTACGGTGTAACATTCGGATTCCAAATTTTATTTCTTTCAACTGTTCCAAATTGAGCCAAATAGCTTTCAGCTTTCCACATCAGTGAGGAAATAAGGTTTATGCGTTTTGGGAAGCTGTTTCCAGTAAATCACTACTTGATGTACTAAGAAGCTGTTTTGTAAAGATTTTTCAATGGTCTTGGAAATGTTAGTAGCTGATTATGTCTGTGTTCATTGATTTTGAAGCTATTGGTGATCTTTGGAGGAGCAAATTTCCATTGACAAACTTCTGGAAAATAGAGCTTTATTAGGGAATAAAGTCTGTTTTTGAAGTGTTGCTGGTTTTAGTGTTGTTTTGGTGTTTATAATCGTTGCCATGGTTAGGTGTGTGCTTTGATGTTTTAATAAGTTTAGATCAGCAGTTGTTTCTGAGTTGCTCTTTATATTATTGATAATTTTAATGTTTGTTTCTCACCTGCTGTTGTCCCAAAGAGTTTTGAAGCATAGTTCAACTATAGGCAAAATATGGCTGACAAAAAAAGAAGTTTGCGAAGAGTTTGTGTTATTCTTGAATAATAGTTTTATTTTTGATTACTGAACTGGTCGCTTGTTAAAAGAGTCGTTATTTTCGCTAAGTCGCCATCTAAACATTGGTTCAGTCCCAAGTTAAGATTTTTGTCAATAATTACACCCAGACTTCTGTAGGGAGTCATCTTCCTTCAATTACTCTTTTAATCCTTATAAGCAGACGTTGGAATTTATTTTCATTTTTTTCTTGCTAGTTTACTGTGTGTCATGGCGTTGACCGTCTATGCTAATGGTGGACCAAACATAGACTTTCTCATCCTACAACGACTTCGGTGGGTATTTCTAAGTAAAAATATCATACGGTTACTCTGTCCAGCTATGTGAAATATTAGAGGTGGGTTCTTGAAACACTATCTCTATGAAAAAATCCATGTTGAGCCTAAGATCCTGCCAGTTTTGCTGACTGTATCGCGCAAATGTACTGTCACATAAGTTGAAATGCGCAAAGTTATCTGTTCTACTGAAGCAACATTCCGATGTACTGTGTGTCAATCCTTCATTCTTTGCTCGATGGACTACTGGTAATTATCTCTTGGCTGGATTTGCGGCTATGTCCGTATCCGCATTTACTACTGTTTCTACGGCATACAAAAAATCTGAGCTCGACTGATGGTCCTTAGAATGAAAAAGATCTGAACACATCACTCCTCTTTTGCGGAATGTTCTTCTTCGAACTGGTGCCTGTCGCACTAAAAGAATGGTAAGTTATAAGATTAATACCTTTGTTTCAGAAGTGTTCTCCCACAAATTGACCTTCGTTTTTTCTGTAACTGTCTGTCACCTGTACACTCCTTCCCGCCACCCTTGTTTCGTATCTGATAGATTTGCTGAGTGGTGTGCTTTCGGGACCACCACAGCCAGATTTAAAACAACCACTGTTGGCTCTGTCGCTTCTTTCTCTGTTGATTCGGTCCCTGTATACACATGAAAATAAGCCTCCATCTTCCATTGCCAAATGCCTTCATTTAATTCTTTCAAATCCAGCCTCAAAACGCATACTTATACTCTACTTGAGATCTTCCCTGTTATTCTGAGAGACCTACTTCTCAATAGCTGCCTTCACCTCCACCACCCCTCCTAAGTGTTTTTGGTGTTTAAATTTGTATTTGTTTTTATAACCCATCTTGATATTTTATGGCTGGTTGCTATGCGTTTTGTGAATGATTTGAATGCAAGCGCTTTGATTTGGTTTGATATTCGTACGCCAAGAGTCATTGCAGCTATATAAAGTGTTCCATATATATTATTATTATTATATTATAATCTGAGACTGGAATTGCATTTAAGTGTCAATGCTATATTGTTAGTTTGATGTCACAGACATTTGTTCGCCAACAATTCTCTGTTGAGGATTTGTGAGATGATTTTGTATTCTTGAAAGATGTGATCTGACTACATGCATTTTGTGTGCTCTTTATATTAATTTTTCCTAAGAAAACATAGAGAATGAAAAGGGGAACAGAAATAAGTGTATAGTATATGAAAAGATTGTCTTGGAATGAAAGAACATATTGTGAAGTGTTTGTTTAGGTTAAGAGGACTCAGATGGAGTGCGCAACAACGGATTAAGATATGGTGCTTAAGTGATCTGATTGATGTTAATATTAACCCAAGCTCTTTGATATCTTTAAGCTAAAGTTGTATAACAGTATTGTGTGATTGCTATGAAAGAAAAAAAGCATGATAGGTGAATAAAAATTAGGCTACAATGATGTGGTATGATAGGGACTGTCGTGTATGATATAAGAGTTGATGTTTCAGGTAGATTATAAGAGAAGCAGTAGTGTTCGTCGCTCTTTATCGTCTGTTTGATGGTTGATTTATTTCTTAAGTAGGCGTGGTACTAAAAAACAGCTTTTGAAAGACATAAATGTTAATCTGTTCAATAATGCTCTGCTGGATAAATTGATAACCAAAAAGGAGTTTTGGAATGTAATGCATAGTGTACAGAGTAAAAGAAATCTAAGCCTTAAATAATGTTAGTCTAGACGATTGGTCTTCAACATTTTTAGAGTAAAATTGCTTGAAACAAATGATGGATATTCAATGTAAATGATACTACGGGTATGGGAAGTCAATGGAATTGATAATAGTGATTAGTATTGCGAGTGGCATATAACTTTAATCTCTTTCCAATTTCAAAAAGAAGAAATAATGTGAAGCTATTTAAAGAAATTAAAAAACTGAAAAGCCACTGGCCCAGAAGTTATTATTGGAGTGATGTTGATAAAGTGCTTGTTAGATAGCGTCAATAAATAATTTTTCTTGTTATCTTATGCAATTTTTCAATGTTTATATGATAAGGGTATATACCCAGACTAGTTGGACTTGAGTCGATTGTTCTTCATTTTATAGCAAAAAGGCGATGTTTGCAAATTAGCAAATAGACTAGGCCTTACAGGGGATATTTCTTTTGTAATATTAGTTAAGTTAAAATTTATATAGTGCAGTTACTAACAGATAGGACTACACGGAGATGGGTAGAGGAGATATAACGCTTAAAGGAGCGAAGTTCTAAGGTCTGGTTGGTGTTTAAACGAAATTACTCGGTTGTAATCACGTGTTTTAGATACTTAATGGCCTTTGTTGCTAAAAACAGTTAGGTTGTGTAATCGGAAATTGTATGTGGCTTTTTAGATTGATTTTAGAAGATAAAAGCTTGTTTGATTCTTCGTTGAATTTAGAAGCATAGATTGTGGGCCTATTTGGTGTTTTAAGAATGGAAATCATACTTGGGGATCTAATTGTGTTTAAATAGTATAAGTGTGCAGCATTGACAAAATTTGTGAATGCTTTAGAGTTAGATGTGGTGCATCCATTGACGGATTATTTAAACTTACCAGCTGGTTTGTTAAAAAGGGAGATGTGGTAGTCTCTATTTTGTTTTTCTTTATTTTATACGCATGAGTTGATCATTGGTAATGTTTAATTCGTAATGGTAGACATGGTGGTGCTCTTTATCGATTCGATTGATGACATAACTTTTAGAAATATTTTTACGGATTTTGGACTTTAAGATTGTTATGTACGTGTTATTCAGAGACAGTTGTTGGGATGCAAGACAATTAAATTGTTTGTAGAAAATGCATCAGGTTCACTTACAGATTAAAGGTTAATATGTCAAAATAGTAACATTTATAGTATTTAGAAATAGGGGGGTATCTTGCCAGAGCGGAAAGAATTTGGACTTATAATGGAAGCGTCTTATGCTCCAGTTGTGAATGTATAGTAAGATGTTGTATCTTAGAATATATTTTACAACAGACTAAGTTTTTCATTAGCCTGTAGAGATCTGGTTAAGTAGCAGCAAAGTATCCTTTATTGTGGTATTTGAGAAAACTAAAATGCAATTTAATAATGGACTCTCTTAGGTTTTTCTGATGTTGTTTGATGCCCAAATTCAACCTTTGTGCTGGAGTTATGGGAGCTTGACGAAGTGTTGTGGAAATTGAAAAGATTCATTGTATGCTTGCGAAAATTTCAGCTATCAAATGGGAACACCCCCAATGACTTAGTTTATGGGGAATATAGGTGTGTATCCATGTAAATTTTCCTTGAGGTTCAAGTGTATTCGTTTTATTGGCTAAAGCGTCTACAATGGACTCACATAGATTACCTCATAAAGCTTTGTAATATGTTGTTAGATGAATCTTAGTGATGCCAGAAGTAAGAAAAATGGGGTATCGAGTATAAGAACTAAACTTAATTGAATATGGTTTTGGTTTAGTTTGGCAAAAAAAGTCAGGTAGGGGACTTAACTGGGTTTATTTTTGTGCGTTTCGGCAACGACTAGTGGATTGAGATGGGCAGACATGGTTTCACATGTTCAGGAGAGTGATCGTTTGTTATGTACGAATGTTGAATCCTTTTGCTTGTGTTACAAGTCTTTGTATCAATGTCTATAGACAGATATCAGAGAAACGAATAATGACTAAATTTAGATTTGGTATTTCTGATATACATTTACAGATGCTTATATGATTTGTGTAGAATCTTAAGTCAATTATCGTACTTTGATATGACCTTTTAATGTCATGATGCTCTTGAAAATGAAACTCCATTATGTGTTTTCATTGCCTGAGCTAAATAAGAGCACGAGAAAATTGATTCCTAAAGTATTTTCGGAGTCCTGTTTTGTTTTCCAAATTGATTATGTTTGTTGACAACTCAATAAGGAAAAAATTGCAAAAAAGTCTATGTTCTTGTTGATTATATTAGTTACATTCAAAGTCGTTTAGAGTGTATTCGCAGTAGAATGTTGTCAACGTGGAATGTATCTTTAAACTGTTGAAAACCTACAAAGTGTGTGTTCTACCTTGTATATATACCCCTTCTATAGGGCACTGGCCTTTATGGATTAAATCATCCGAAATCTCTCACTCCTCTCACTCTGTTCTCTCTTCTCGTTCTCTTTCTTTGTCTCATTCCCCGTAATCTATCTTGTCTATCATCTACTCTCTCTCTCTTTTTCCTTCTCGTCTCTCTCTCTCTCTTCTATACTCTCCTCTCTGCTATTCTCGTTCTTACTCTCTTACTCTCTACATGGTACTGACTGAATGTAATTAAATAAAGCACAGAGCAGTAAATTCTTGATTAGATTATTGATAAATAATCAACAGGAAAAAACTGATCAATTCTAAACAAACAGCGTAAACAAATACAGCTATGAAAGAGCAGCCCTAGAAAAAAGTATTTTCTGAGTCACCGTCAGTAATATTTTGACGAAAACCAGAATTTTCTCAATATTTATCAAATTTTCACCTCCGAACACGCAACACACTTTGACAAACTGGAGACGCGAGACACTGGGCTGTGACAACTGCATTGTGAAGCCATGTAAACATGGTTCATTTTGGTGAAGGACACACTAGGTGTCTTTGGAAATTAGTAGGCATATTGTGAGCTTTATATTTGTAAAGTTATGTATATATGCGCATTTAGTCTCGGTCTAGTTTTTCGATATGTTTGATAGTTTCCAATCAAGAATGAATGTTAGACTGTGTAGTGACATGAATTTTTGTGACAATAGTGTGAATGTTCGATTGGATTACCATGAACGGTGAGTAATGTCAGATGGGAGGACACATTTCAGGCAAGGACCAACATTTAAAAAAAAAATTCACATACCTGTTATTGCGGCATGTTAGAGGGTAGTTGTACACTAACAGCATGATGTCACTGCAATGTTACCTGTATTTGGTGGACAAAGAAGGGGACAGCAGCATGAAACATGTAAGGTAGGCACACATCTTGGGGGGCAGAACAAATGATATGTAAAGTTATAGATGTGAAATCAACGAAATACTTTGGTCAAATATGATCTGCTCTGTGAACAATGTATTAGCTGGTGAATCAGAACTAAGGTGTACTTGAGGTACCTTATTTTTCTAAGAAAAATGCGTAATATTTTCGGTATACTACGAGCGTTTCTCTGTAAGAAATGTGAATGGTTAAAGTGTTAAACTACATGATGCTGTGTCAGGGAAATGATTGTCTATAGTGATGGTCATTCTCAAGCTAGCTGTTATTTCTGTTGCAAGCACCTGTTGTTAAGCCAGCAGGAATTTTGTAGTTTGATATAAAACCAAGAAAACGCGCTAATATTCTGCTTGGAGTGTGTTGGTTGTTTGTAGGGGTTGTTGTTTTGTTGTTTTTTTTGAGGAGGTGTGGGGGGAGTTGGGGCTGTTGTATAAATTGTTATCATTTCTTATTATTTTGTAGACTTTTGACTAGATACTGTGATGACGTGAATGTGTTTTTTACTATAGAAACTAGAAGTTACGCTTATGTCATCCCATGACCAGGTCTTTTGCTCTATTGATGCTGTAGGAAAATTGAATAATTCATTAACTTTTAGCTACCACAAGTCTTTGGTTCCTTACATACTAGAGCAAAACCGTCTTTCAACAGCTTGTTATTTGAAGGTGAGATTTTGACATTTGCTTTGTTGTTCAGCCCCCAAGGTTGAAGGTTGGTGTGACCATTTTTTCAATGTTTAATTTAAGTCTTTGTATTTTATGGAGGAACTATAAGCAAGAGTACCTGCCAGAAGTTGTTGTTCATACGTTCATTGATTTTGTCTGAAAAACTAAAGAGTCTTTTGTTTTGTTTGAAAAACCACTTAAACAAACAAAAGAAAAACCAGACCCACTGATGACCTAGTGGGCTGAGAAGACTTGTACTCGAGGAGTTGATAGTTGTGTATGAAAATAGACTTCCAGATAAGATCAGGACATTTTTTTGTGTTTAAGCAAGACGTCTATCAGATTTGTCGTGTCTATTTCAAATGATTTACATTGATTCAGGCTTGATGCCCTATCTAAGTGTGGCACTTGCTTCTTGTTTATGCCAGATGAACTTTTGTTTGATTGGGTTAGTTGTTCTCCTAGTCTAGTTAGTTTGCCTCTTACCTCAGCATTTCATTTCCCCGCTTTTGTCATCATGTTTGGATTTTTTTTTTCTTTTTTGAACATATTCTTTCTTTATTTTTTCTTGAATGGGCTGGGACACATTTGCTTTGTTTGACTCAGGGCTTCTGCTCAATGAACTTTTTCGTTTTTTGTAGCCTTATGTAGTAGTTTATTTAGCGGGAACGGGGTCTTAGTCTCTAAGTTGGTCGGAGCACTCGTTTTCCCCATGCCACCGTTAAGCAGCTGTTCGCATAGCGTGGTTACCATGTTTTGAGATGGATGGGGAACGTTTGCCTGCGCCGTGGCATTCAGTACTGTATCCAACCAGCTGTATAATTGAGTGCGTTACCGTTCCCTATTTAGGGGCAGGAAGTAATGCAGCGAGGAGAGGAGATGGGCGCCGCTCTCAATATGTATGGCCCTGAGAGTGAGTCTCTGACGCCTCTCGCCCCCCTTCGACATTATAGGGTATGGGACTCTCGTTTGCATGTAAAATTTTTTTTTTACGAAAGTTATTTTCATTTGTCGCTAGCTGGCTATGTTTACTCGGTTCGGACCACCCCACGAAAATTTCTGGGTTGTTGGCGTTAATAGGTGCACGTTTAGCCCTGGAAAATTTCCGGGGTGGTGGGGCAGTCTATGTGGTTAAGAATTTTTTTAACAATAATCATAAAATGTCAGGACAAACAAATTATTTCACCTACTTATATCATCCATCTTTTCACGTTTATACTTTAGATAATAAAAAGGTCTATCTATCTCCTCTGTACCGTAGTATGTCGACCGTGGGGGCACCCCTGCAATGTCTCTACAACAGTTACCTCCATTCCTCTCTCTGTTCTGCAATGCTCGGGTTTTGTGGCGTTTAGGCCTGTCCATTCGCTGATTGTTATCTCCCAGACTCCTTCTTGGTCTGCCTTTTTCTTCCTCCTTGGAAAGGTGTTCTTGTAAAAACTGTCTTTGCATGTCCTTGTGGGATCTTTGTGGAAATGCCACATACCATTTAAGTTATGTTTTTTCACGGATTGTTAGAAGGTTCTCTAGGGTCCAATGGTTTGCTGGATTCTGTTATGCACGCTTTCGTTGATTATCGTGGTCTATGTTAGGAGATGCCAATGGGGAGTCTCCGAAAGCATCTCATCTCCACCGCCTGTAATCTTCTCTACAAAATCTGCAGTCAGGGGTCATGAGTCACAGGAATTCAGAATTATGGATATGTCAGGGATGCATTAGTTGATCTTGGAGATTAGAGAGAGTTTTTATCTCTCCAGTTGTGTTTTGTTTTGACAAAGCTTGTTATTGTCTGTGCAGTCCTGCATACTACTTCTTGGTTGGATCCCTGGTCTGAACATGGCTCCCATGTACTTGATGCTTTGAACTGTTTCCAGCTTCTGGTCATTAACCCTGATATCAGTGCTAATGCCGTTGGTGTTATTAGTCATCAGTTTGGTCTTCTCCTGCATGATTAGCCATGCCGTATATGTTTTGGCAGGCCATTTTCAAGTGTTCTGTTAGGGATGCAAGCTCTTTTTCTGATCCGCTATTCCTTCAATGTCATCTTGCGAAGCGTGAGGTTTGTGATAGTTCTGCCACCATTGCTGACTGATCCTTCATGATGTTCCAGTGCATCAGCCATGATTTCTATATGGAAGATGTTGAAAAGAGTGGGTGAGAGTAGACTGCCCTGCCTTACTCCACTGTTGTTTGAAACCATCTCAAATGTTGTTGTTGTAGTACACTGCACTGGTGCGCCTTTCTGTACAGCTGTTTGATGGGACTCTAAATTCAGGTTTGCATTGATTGCTGTTACAAAATTCATGGTTGCCCTCAAAGCTGCATGCACACCCTGTCAATGCCTTCGTAAAATCGTTATAATATGTGGTATAAGGTCTTGTTGATGTTGAAGGTACCACTCACTTAGTATTCTGAGGTTGAATATCTTTGTTTCTGTTCGTGCTGCCGCCATGCTCTGAAACACTGCTTTGTTCCTCAGCTATGTGGGTCTCGCTTGTGGCTTCTGTTTATTCAATATTATCTGCAGCTATGACCTTGCTCGGGTGGCATATGAGGCTGATTGTGCGGTAATTATGGCATTGTTTGTAGATTTTCCTTTCTTGGGGAGGGTGATTGATGAGGGACTGTGTCACATGGTGTTGGCCATTTTCTGTCTGGCAGATCTTTGTTGCAGATTCTGAGTAGGGCGCTCGATCATGGCATTCCCCTCCAGCTTGAAACCACTCAGCTGGAATGTGTCTGCCCTGCTGACTTTCCCTTTTTCAGCGATCTGACTGCTGTTTCCACTTCTTCTCGCGAGGATAGGGTGACTGAGTTTTGCTTGAGGGTACATTAAGGACTTCTGGATATTCTGGGTTCTATATTATTTACAGGTAGGAGCAGTAATTTCTGTCCCAATATGTTCAGATTATCATGGTCGTCAGTGAGACACTTCCAGTTTTGTCTTTGTGTGTTTAAACCTTTTTCCTGTTTTGTGCTAGTCAGGTCTTTCCCAGTGATATGCTTTCTTGCTATTGTTTTTCTTGATGTTCTCTTCAATGTTTGGACACTGTCACCGATCCATTTTCTCCTTTTGCTCGTCATGGACTTACTGATTCTTTTGTTGACTGCCCTATATTGTTTGCTCTTTCTTTTGTTTTCATTTTTCTTTTTCTTCAACTCTCTACGCTTGTCGCATAGTTGGTAGGATGTTAGGTGTGACCCATGGAATTTTTGACACTAGGTCGGGACGTTACATATGTATGCCTAAGAAGCGCGCTTTGCGTCATTCAGTCTGCTGATCTATGCGAACTATTCGTCTACAGTGTATCTATCTGTCTAGAGATCACTATCAGACACAACGGGACGTGCTAGCATAACCTCTGGCACGCCTTCCCTAAGTCACCTTGCTGACTGATAATGAAACAATGATCTTGACTCAACTTCCTCTGAGTGATCCTTCAGCTTAGACAAGTCAGATGGTCAAATTTAGCATACCTGCATGTTGTTCACACGCTTGCTGTGTCGGGATTTTTCTTTAGACGTGTCGAGCTATAGTCGTATCATCACATTATCTTGATCACTCCATACGTGGCTGCCTTTTCGCGACATCTCAATAATTACGTGTCTATATGTTGTACGGATGGCTACACGATAGACTGAAACCGTCACCATTTTCACCATGATTGTAATCTATTTGGTTCTGGTGTTTTACATGCTTGGTGCTGCTCTGGATACTGTGGCATAGGATCAAGGACATACATGGAACCACTACAATCTGTTAGAACATGTTCTAGGCTCAACGCTCTATAGGCTTCGAGAGAACGCGACAGTATTGCCTGCAACAATTGACATCCTCTTACAGTCTCCACTCTATCCACCTAGGCAACTTGTCTCATACTTTTTTGTGTTTGGGAGGCCCTCCTTCCCGTGTTCTCTTTCAAGACAAATTAGTAGTTTTTGATAAATATTAATATGATTCTCACTTTAACTATCAAGGCAAACAAAATAAGTTCAATAAGTCAATGATAATCTATAATAGAGATACAAATAATAAAACAACTGCCATCTCCATGAGACAACAATTATAAACAAATTAATCCCCATAACCATGAGACAATCCCAATCAATACATTAATCCGCACAAAATATAAAAACATGCAGAACAAAGACATTTTGCGGCAGACAAAGACGGATTTCGGGGGAGCGCGACGGAGGGCGGGGAGCGGTACGCGAGCTTCGTGTATCCATAGGGTGAAGTGCGAAATGACTCTGTCTGTCTATATCATAAATAGAAAATAATAATAAAGACTCGATCATATGATTCAAACTCAAGTAAATACAAACCCATACTATAATAAAATTAATCACTGTGAACAGAACATATATCCTACGATCTCATACGTTCTAGCTCACATCTTATGTGCATCCAAGAACAATACTACTCATCAAGTCCACTTATCTATCATACGGTCTAAGACAGAGACTCTCCTCTCTCCTAGAACTATCGCGTCACTATCATCGCAACGCTCTCAACGCACAATAGCAACACAGCTAACTAAAACTATTGAATTGGACAAGAGGAAAACAGAGTTAGCGAGGAGTGAGACGAGAGCTCAGTGGACGGAGATAGAGAGGGCAAGAGAGAGACGTGACATAACATCTCACTGCTCATCTAAGGCATTCAGTCTCAGTCCTCATGTCCCAAAGGATTGCTTGGGTGGGAGCTATGAGAGAGAAGATAGAGCAACAGACGTGTTCTCTGTTTTCCATGTGTCTTTCTGATCTCGGGTTGTCTAGTAGAACGCTGTGGTCTGGCAGGTGTTGGGTATGGGTCGCTGATTCCTTTGATGTTGTCATCCCATATGATTTCTTTTGGCCAGGGCTCATCTCTTCCTTTTGCCAATCGTCAAACACGTTCTCATAGAGCCCCACGGCAAACTAGGCATATCGCGCAATGCAGTAAGGTCTGGTGTCTTGTGCGCTCTAGTTCGGACCACAAACTAGTCATCTCTAGTCTGTACTCCTGTCTTGAGTGGTCGGTGAGAGCAGCGTGTTCGATGGGGGTCCCCAACCTACCGCCTCTTTTTCTGGATTTCTTCTTGTGTGTAACCCTAGTTGTTTGCGTTCTTGTGTTCTCGTTTTGTATGATATTTTCGCTGTCGTCGCGCTCCTTGTGTGGCACCACATACATAGTTTATCATAGCCTCAGCAATTGCTCTGTGCGATGTTCGTCCCTCTCTAGCTCTGCTGATCCCACGCAGAGTCTAATTATGCTTCAACAGTCAGCATAGTATAAAGAGCTCGGCCTCGCAGATCCTACACGCTGCGTATTTGTATCGTGGTGTTATATATTCGGTTGCAGAAGCTGAAGTTGTTGTCTTCGTGATGATCCATCCTCAATGTCTGCGCGTAGTTACGAGCACGTTGAGTCGTCAACTGTTGTAGCGATAATGTGCACGATCGGCTCTTTTGACACCTTCATATTTGATGGTCCGACACATTCTTATTGTCTTAGGTGATGCGAGTGTGCTGCTCACGTATCTCTGATTTGGCTCACTCTATCCAGTATTGCCATTCCAACTCATCTTGGTTTTCCGTGCTGTGTCATTACTGGTACCCGTTCAGTAGTCGCTCTACCAGTGAAAGATAGTAAGAGGATAATTTCAGATAATGCTCACAGAGACTAGCCTCCATGCTGTAGAAGCATCGCCTCCCCACTCCGCAGTCTAGACGACGGTATAGCCTACTCTAGTCTGTCTACATGTGTATTGAGTGCTTGACTAGTGACCTTGTTGAGGCCTGAACCCGCCCACATCAATACGCACGGATCTCTCCTAATGCGCCAAGTACTGAGAAGAACGCCTGAGGTGTGGCAATACTAGGAGCGCAGTCTTCCTAACCCATTGGACTGCTATGGAAGTGTCTGAGCGCTCGCGTTAGTATGCCATAGTGGTCTCTCGCTGTCTGTTGTATTTCGAGGAGAGGTTGAACAGTACAGGTGAGAGAAGGCAGCATTGATGGACCCCAATCCGTGGTCTTGAAGAACTCGCCCATGTGATTGTTCATGAAAACTGCCTTCTTCGCGTTCTCTCCAACACCAACACCAGACTCATGTGCCTTGATGTGATGTTATAATACGGGCGAGAGTTGGTAAAATGTAGTGAAGAGCGCCAGCGATGGAACCTCTGGCCCTAGATCAGAGCAAGTCATGTCATACCCTGTGACCTCTAAATCGGCCTTTTATGCGAAAGTCTGCCTCTGCTACATCATTAGTGATACAAGTACTAGCTTTGGTGTAATTGCGATCGTCGATGCGCTTTGTCCTCATAAAAGACAAGAAATCTACTTCACGATAGATCATACTAGATGTTCCTAGCTTGTGATCTGCGTTTTGGATCTAAAAGCCCGGCAGCTGTGTTAGCGCCACGCGAGTCTTTGTTCCCCAGCTTGGTTTTGCTGCGTCCAAGCTCTGTGCGAGGTATCATTCCTCAGCCCAGCCCCCCACCATGTCGCCCTTAGATCAAGAAGGCGGGCTTCTAGCCGGAAACTGGTTGTAGTCTGCTACGTTTAGAGACATCTCGAGCATGAGAGAAAGGAGTCGCCTAGAGACTGCCGAGTGGCAATGGGGCATACGCATATCATCTAAGGAGACTAGAGCGTTCTCATCTCTTCCTCGTGCGACCACCTAGTACTTTACAAAGCGTGTCGCGTGAATCCTTGACGGAATGTCGCAAGGTGATATCGAACTAGAGTCTGTACGATTGTCAATCATGCCAGCACATATATTTTATTGACGCTATGACAGCTGGCGAAGAATTTTATCTCGCATTACCTAAGGGTCACTTCCTTCGTCAGTCGCTAGCATTGTACTTACTAGTCGATCTCACTTCACCCTACTTAGTGTTGGTGTGTCTTTATCTTGGTGTTCAGGTTTTTTTCAGAAACTATGTTGGCTATCTGGGGTAGTGGGCGGTAGTCTTGATACTAATCCTCACAGTTTATTCCGTCCCAGCTGTTGGAGGTCTGGGCAATATTGAACCTTCCTCCAGCATATCATCAAGATCTTACTAGTATATGCGTCACGTCTAAAGACTCCTCGTGCGGCCAGTTGCAGGCCCAACGTGTCGCGCTTTTGTTAGTGTCTTTCTAGCGAGAGTGTACCAGTAAGCCTGTTTTGCTGTTTATAGTCGTTGGCCTCATTCACTCTATTATAACCTTCGATCGCCAGAAGTGAGCGCAAGAGTGATGACTAATCATGATATCCACCCGTCTCTTTGGCCTCGTAGTGATATCTCATTCTTGCGATCCTACACGCGTTTTCTAGTGAGCTCTGACGTTCACCACCTGTGTATTGTTTTGGCGCTTCGAGACACTTCAAATGAACCTATGTTGTCTAGCACTGTTTATAAGCGTACTGTCTTCTTTTGTCGCAGAGAAGGCTCAACGAACTTTCCATTTTCGGCTACCAGGTTGTTTCTTGTTCTGCTTCTTTCTAGATGTTTGTCTTGTGCGCGTTGTCTGTCATTTAAGCTCACTAGCCTTTTGGATGTTGTCGCGCTAGTGTTTCCTAACATTGCATCTTGACTAGATGGGCGTATGAGCCTTCGCGGTGATGAACTTTCCTTCATAGTGTCTGGCCTGGAAGACTCAACCATGTTCGGAGTCACTTTGAGTTTTTTCTCAGCATCCAAATCTTTCATGCGTGGGTCTTTTTGGCTGTTTCATTTGCTTTGACTAGTGTTCGCTTGATGGTATTAGGTCGGTAACTAGGGCGTGCGGTCAATGCCGCCAATGAGATCTAGGGATCCTGGCGGATGTTCTTTGTGTTTGTCCTTGCCCTTGTTGATGCTGGATTTGAATCTTGGCGATGACTCGCAATATTGATATAGTTCAAATTTGCCCTTGTGAATCAGACCATGCATCTTGTGGTGTAGTGTCCAGTAAGGTTGTTCATGTCGCAAGAATGCGGCATTGTGAGGACTCGGACGGATGTGTTCTGCCCATAGAGTTAGTTTGTGCTTCTCGTGGCGCAATTCCAGCCAGACCGCTGTCCTCTTTCATTTTTAATTCTAACGCATAGTCACACAAACAGCGCGCCCTCCTCTGCGTCCCCCATACGCAGAGTCGAGTTAATATGCCCATCTGAGTGTTTCACTAAGGTCAAAGAAGTGAGTTCACACACTACAGGCTGCACATGTTCCACAGTGAACGACTCTTTCACAATAAAGAAAGAAAACTTAGTTGTATTTTTTTTTGGGCTAGTGATCTTTTGGAGATGAGACGTGCTTTCAATGTATGTTCATAGTATTCTTCTTTTGTTCATCATCGTAGTCAGACGGATTTGGAGCATGAACACTTGGATTTGGTGGTAGAGTATTCTTAGGGTTATTGCAGAAAAAGATTCTGGATTTAAGTATATGTTAAAAATGAAGTTAACTGACTCGGAAAAGTATACTACATTGTGAATTGCCAGACTGGTATT
The DNA here is from genome assembly GCA_028751875.1 of Rapana venosa. Classification (NCBI taxonomy): domain Eukaryota; kingdom Metazoa; phylum Mollusca; class Gastropoda; order Neogastropoda; family Muricidae; genus Rapana; species Rapana venosa. The sequence goes on from CM054164.1 coordinate 16,836,782, forward strand.
AGATGTAATTGAAAACGCAATCTCAGTTGTGTGTCTGTCATGATAGGATTTACTCACCATGTGTTGAATTGTGAGAATTCTGTCTCTTATGACGCTCTATGTGACCATAGTGAACGCAATTTTGTGGACGAAGTCTTGCGTGGTTGTTTTCAGATCCGGAAGCCAGTCCATCTGAATAAGTCCTAGCAAAAGCCACTTTGATGGTGGTTCATTTTTATCTTTTTTAGGTTTCATGAGAAGAGAGTTCCTGTGCAGAGCTGTCTTAGTTTCTGGATGTTAGTAAGTTCCGACAGACGCATATGCAGTTGTTCCGGATGGTTATTCCTTTCACATTTGGAGTATGCTTTAACTCATCCAACATACATGAGTTGGTAGTTCAGTAGATGTGTGTGTGTAGCAAAAACTTATTAGCTTGAGAGTAATTGTAGATTTATAGAGATAGAATGACAGTTAGAAATAGTGTATGATAAAGTAGAGAGTTAGTGCGTTGAGTGCCTTGTTATTAGTCAATTCCTAGGCTTATTGCATAGATCCCAAGTTCATAAGGATCATCATAAAACACTAACAAGGGTCTGTTTAGCCTGAGATCTTCGCGAACTGCATGTTGCTTGCTGTCCACGCGTATTGATATATTTATGACGTTTTCTTTCTAATCCAGTCTCTGAGCATATCACCATCAAATGACATTACATGACAAACTCTCTATGTAATGTATTCGACAGAGATTCACGCCAGTGTTTTATGTTAGAAAGGAATATGGATACTAGTCAAGTACAAAAGATAAGTGCTGTGTACAGCTTAAAGATCATAGAGTTCGCCAGAACCAATAGAAGGCAACACATGATGTACAAAATGTGGTGCTCAGAAACTATTCATTAGAGAAATGTCATATACTTGAGTTGTTTCATGAACACCCCATAGATGAGTGTGATTCCTTACCTACTATTGGTCGTTGATGCTAGCCCTAGAGTCCCCCTCTATCTCTGAGAGTTACAACACAATCAAAAGAGTTAACACGTTGCTATTAGTGACATCTATCAGTGCCGTGTTTTGGATGATGTCTTACCAAATACTTTCGTATACTCAAATGCGCAATATACGTTATGTGCTTGATAAAGAACGTATGAGTAGTAGTGAAGGTTCTCTCAGCCTGATGTATTGGTATCTCACATTCAGCTGATATATGCAGTTCTGTCACGCAATTATACGGTCACCATGCTCTACTTTTCTGAGTGGAAAACGGTATTCAAACAATAAATGAGAAAACGGGTACCTGTGTCTAATGGGCATATTACATTATTTACCTATTAATTTGCTTGTAGCGCTTGCCATGTGGGCTGCCTAATGAAGCCAAGGAATGTTATGTCCTCAGCATCACTTTCCTGACTCAACTTCCTTCTGCCTATTTTCATCTCCTTCTTCATACTTCTACGGTGTAACATTCGGATTCCAAATTTTATTTCTTTCAACTGTTCCAAATTGAGCCAAATAGCTTTCAGCTTTCCACATCAGTGAGGAAATAAGGTTTATGCGTTTTGGGAAGCTGTTTCCAGTAAATCACTACTTGATGTACTAAGAAGCTGTTTTGTAAAGATTTTTCAATGGTCTTGGAAATGTTAGTAGCTGATTATGTCTGTGTTCATTGATTTTGAAGCTATTGGTGATCTTTGGAGGAGCAAATTTCCATTGACAAACTTCTGGAAAATAGAGCTTTATTAGGGAATAAAGTCTGTTTTTGAAGTGTTGCTGGTTTTAGTGTTGTTTTGGTGTTTATAATCGTTGCCATGGTTAGGTGTGTGCTTTGATGTTTTAATAAGTTTAGATCAGCAGTTGTTTCTGAGTTGCTCTTTATATTATTGATAATTTTAATGTTTGTTTCTCACCTGCTGTTGTCCCAAAGAGTTTTGAAGCATAGTTCAACTATAGGCAAAATATGGCTGACAAAAAAAGAAGTTTGCGAAGAGTTTGTGTTATTCTTGAATAATAGTTTTATTTTTGATTACTGAACTGGTCGCTTGTTAAAAGAGTCGTTATTTTCGCTAAGTCGCCATCTAAACATTGGTTCAGTCCCAAGTTAAGATTTTTGTCAATAATTACACCCAGACTTCTGTAGGGAGTCATCTTCCTTCAATTACTCTTTTAATCCTTATAAGCAGACGTTGGAATTTATTTTCATTTTTTTCTTGCTAGTTTACTGTGTGTCATGGCGTTGACCGTCTATGCTAATGGTGGACCAAACATAGACTTTCTCATCCTACAACGACTTCGGTGGGTATTTCTAAGTAAAAATATCATACGGTTACTCTGTCCAGCTATGTGAAATATTAGAGGTGGGTTCTTGAAACACTATCTCTATGAAAAAATCCATGTTGAGCCTAAGATCCTGCCAGTTTTGCTGACTGTATCGCGCAAATGTACTGTCACATAAGTTGAAATGCGCAAAGTTATCTGTTCTACTGAAGCAACATTCCGATGTACTGTGTGTCAATCCTTCATTCTTTGCTCGATGGACTACTGGTAATTATCTCTTGGCTGGATTTGCGGCTATGTCCGTATCCGCATTTACTACTGTTTCTACGGCATACAAAAAATCTGAGCTCGACTGATGGTCCTTAGAATGAAAAAGATCTGAACACATCACTCCTCTTTTGCGGAATGTTCTTCTTCGAACTGGTGCCTGTCGCACTAAAAGAATGGTAAGTTATAAGATTAATACCTTTGTTTCAGAAGTGTTCTCCCACAAATTGACCTTCGTTTTTTCTGTAACTGTCTGTCACCTGTACACTCCTTCCCGCCACCCTTGTTTCGTATCTGATAGATTTGCTGAGTGGTGTGCTTTCGGGACCACCACAGCCAGATTTAAAACAACCACTGTTGGCTCTGTCGCTTCTTTCTCTGTTGATTCGGTCCCTGTATACACATGAAAATAAGCCTCCATCTTCCATTGCCAAATGCCTTCATTTAATTCTTTCAAATCCAGCCTCAAAACGCATACTTATACTCTACTTGAGATCTTCCCTGTTATTCTGAGAGACCTACTTCTCAATAGCTGCCTTCACCTCCACCACCCCTCCTAAGTGTTTTTGGTGTTTAAATTTGTATTTGTTTTTATAACCCATCTTGATATTTTATGGCTGGTTGCTATGCGTTTTGTGAATGATTTGAATGCAAGCGCTTTGATTTGGTTTGATATTCGTACGCCAAGAGTCATTGCAGCTATATAAAGTGTTCCATATATATTATTATTATTATATTATAATCTGAGACTGGAATTGCATTTAAGTGTCAATGCTATATTGTTAGTTTGATGTCACAGACATTTGTTCGCCAACAATTCTCTGTTGAGGATTTGTGAGATGATTTTGTATTCTTGAAAGATGTGATCTGACTACATGCATTTTGTGTGCTCTTTATATTAATTTTTCCTAAGAAAACATAGAGAATGAAAAGGGGAACAGAAATAAGTGTATAGTATATGAAAAGATTGTCTTGGAATGAAAGAACATATTGTGAAGTGTTTGTTTAGGTTAAGAGGACTCAGATGGAGTGCGCAACAACGGATTAAGATATGGTGCTTAAGTGATCTGATTGATGTTAATATTAACCCAAGCTCTTTGATATCTTTAAGCTAAAGTTGTATAACAGTATTGTGTGATTGCTATGAAAGAAAAAAAGCATGATAGGTGAATAAAAATTAGGCTACAATGATGTGGTATGATAGGGACTGTCGTGTATGATATAAGAGTTGATGTTTCAGGTAGATTATAAGAGAAGCAGTAGTGTTCGTCGCTCTTTATCGTCTGTTTGATGGTTGATTTATTTCTTAAGTAGGCGTGGTACTAAAAAACAGCTTTTGAAAGACATAAATGTTAATCTGTTCAATAATGCTCTGCTGGATAAATTGATAACCAAAAAGGAGTTTTGGAATGTAATGCATAGTGTACAGAGTAAAAGAAATCTAAGCCTTAAATAATGTTAGTCTAGACGATTGGTCTTCAACATTTTTAGAGTAAAATTGCTTGAAACAAATGATGGATATTCAATGTAAATGATACTACGGGTATGGGAAGTCAATGGAATTGATAATAGTGATTAGTATTGCGAGTGGCATATAACTTTAATCTCTTTCCAATTTCAAAAAGAAGAAATAATGTGAAGCTATTTAAAGAAATTAAAAAACTGAAAAGCCACTGGCCCAGAAGTTATTATTGGAGTGATGTTGATAAAGTGCTTGTTAGATAGCGTCAATAAATAATTTTTCTTGTTATCTTATGCAATTTTTCAATGTTTATATGATAAGGGTATATACCCAGACTAGTTGGACTTGAGTCGATTGTTCTTCATTTTATAGCAAAAAGGCGATGTTTGCAAATTAGCAAATAGACTAGGCCTTACAGGGGATATTTCTTTTGTAATATTAGTTAAGTTAAAATTTATATAGTGCAGTTACTAACAGATAGGACTACACGGAGATGGGTAGAGGAGATATAACGCTTAAAGGAGCGAAGTTCTAAGGTCTGGTTGGTGTTTAAACGAAATTACTCGGTTGTAATCACGTGTTTTAGATACTTAATGGCCTTTGTTGCTAAAAACAGTTAGGTTGTGTAATCGGAAATTGTATGTGGCTTTTTAGATTGATTTTAGAAGATAAAAGCTTGTTTGATTCTTCGTTGAATTTAGAAGCATAGATTGTGGGCCTATTTGGTGTTTTAAGAATGGAAATCATACTTGGGGATCTAATTGTGTTTAAATAGTATAAGTGTGCAGCATTGACAAAATTTGTGAATGCTTTAGAGTTAGATGTGGTGCATCCATTGACGGATTATTTAAACTTACCAGCTGGTTTGTTAAAAAGGGAGATGTGGTAGTCTCTATTTTGTTTTTCTTTATTTTATACGCATGAGTTGATCATTGGTAATGTTTAATTCGTAATGGTAGACATGGTGGTGCTCTTTATCGATTCGATTGATGACATAACTTTTAGAAATATTTTTACGGATTTTGGACTTTAAGATTGTTATGTACGTGTTATTCAGAGACAGTTGTTGGGATGCAAGACAATTAAATTGTTTGTAGAAAATGCATCAGGTTCACTTACAGATTAAAGGTTAATATGTCAAAATAGTAACATTTATAGTATTTAGAAATAGGGGGGTATCTTGCCAGAGCGGAAAGAATTTGGACTTATAATGGAAGCGTCTTATGCTCCAGTTGTGAATGTATAGTAAGATGTTGTATCTTAGAATATATTTTACAACAGACTAAGTTTTTCATTAGCCTGTAGAGATCTGGTTAAGTAGCAGCAAAGTATCCTTTATTGTGGTATTTGAGAAAACTAAAATGCAATTTAATAATGGACTCTCTTAGGTTTTTCTGATGTTGTTTGATGCCCAAATTCAACCTTTGTGCTGGAGTTATGGGAGCTTGACGAAGTGTTGTGGAAATTGAAAAGATTCATTGTATGCTTGCGAAAATTTCAGCTATCAAATGGGAACACCCCCAATGACTTAGTTTATGGGGAATATAGGTGTGTATCCATGTAAATTTTCCTTGAGGTTCAAGTGTATTCGTTTTATTGGCTAAAGCGTCTACAATGGACTCACATAGATTACCTCATAAAGCTTTGTAATATGTTGTTAGATGAATCTTAGTGATGCCAGAAGTAAGAAAAATGGGGTATCGAGTATAAGAACTAAACTTAATTGAATATGGTTTTGGTTTAGTTTGGCAAAAAAAGTCAGGTAGGGGACTTAACTGGGTTTATTTTTGTGCGTTTCGGCAACGACTAGTGGATTGAGATGGGCAGACATGGTTTCACATGTTCAGGAGAGTGATCGTTTGTTATGTACGAATGTTGAATCCTTTTGCTTGTGTTACAAGTCTTTGTATCAATGTCTATAGACAGATATCAGAGAAACGAATAATGACTAAATTTAGATTTGGTATTTCTGATATACATTTACAGATGCTTATATGATTTGTGTAGAATCTTAAGTCAATTATCGTACTTTGATATGACCTTTTAATGTCATGATGCTCTTGAAAATGAAACTCCATTATGTGTTTTCATTGCCTGAGCTAAATAAGAGCACGAGAAAATTGATTCCTAAAGTATTTTCGGAGTCCTGTTTTGTTTTCCAAATTGATTATGTTTGTTGACAACTCAATAAGGAAAAAATTGCAAAAAAGTCTATGTTCTTGTTGATTATATTAGTTACATTCAAAGTCGTTTAGAGTGTATTCGCAGTAGAATGTTGTCAACGTGGAATGTATCTTTAAACTGTTGAAAACCTACAAAGTGTGTGTTCTACCTTGTATATATACCCCTTCTATAGGGCACTGGCCTTTATGGATTAAATCATCCGAAATCTCTCACTCCTCTCACTCTGTTCTCTCTTCTCGTTCTCTTTCTTTGTCTCATTCCCCGTAATCTATCTTGTCTATCATCTACTCTCTCTCTCTTTTTCCTTCTCGTCTCTCTCTCTCTCTTCTATACTCTCCTCTCTGCTATTCTCGTTCTTACTCTCTTACTCTCTACATGGTACTGACTGAATGTAATTAAATAAAGCACAGAGCAGTAAATTCTTGATTAGATTATTGATAAATAATCAACAGGAAAAAACTGATCAATTCTAAACAAACAGCGTAAACAAATACAGCTATGAAAGAGCAGCCCTAGAAAAAAGTATTTTCTGAGTCACCGTCAGTAATATTTTGACGAAAACCAGAATTTTCTCAATATTTATCAAATTTTCACCTCCGAACACGCAACACACTTTGACAAACTGGAGACGCGAGACACTGGGCTGTGACAACTGCATTGTGAAGCCATGTAAACATGGTTCATTTTGGTGAAGGACACACTAGGTGTCTTTGGAAATTAGTAGGCATATTGTGAGCTTTATATTTGTAAAGTTATGTATATATGCGCATTTAGTCTCGGTCTAGTTTTTCGATATGTTTGATAGTTTCCAATCAAGAATGAATGTTAGACTGTGTAGTGACATGAATTTTTGTGACAATAGTGTGAATGTTCGATTGGATTACCATGAACGGTGAGTAATGTCAGATGGGAGGACACATTTCAGGCAAGGACCAACATTTAAAAAAAAAATTCACATACCTGTTATTGCGGCATGTTAGAGGGTAGTTGTACACTAACAGCATGATGTCACTGCAATGTTACCTGTATTTGGTGGACAAAGAAGGGGACAGCAGCATGAAACATGTAAGGTAGGCACACATCTTGGGGGGCAGAACAAATGATATGTAAAGTTATAGATGTGAAATCAACGAAATACTTTGGTCAAATATGATCTGCTCTGTGAACAATGTATTAGCTGGTGAATCAGAACTAAGGTGTACTTGAGGTACCTTATTTTTCTAAGAAAAATGCGTAATATTTTCGGTATACTACGAGCGTTTCTCTGTAAGAAATGTGAATGGTTAAAGTGTTAAACTACAAGATGCTGTGTCAGGGAAATGATTTTCTATAGTGATGGTCATTCTCACAGCTAGCTGTTATTTCTGTTGCAAGCACCTTTTAGCCAGCAAGAATTTGTGTTGATATAAAACAAAGAAACACAATTTCAGCTGGTGTGTTGTTGTTGTGGGGTTGTTGGTTGTTGTTTTTTTTTGGGGGGGGGGGGGGGGGGGCTGTTGTATAATTGTTAATCATATCTCCTTATTTTGTACTTTTGACTAGTACTTGAAGACGGAATGTGTTTTTACTATAGAAACTAAGAAAGTTACAGCTTTATGTCATCCATGACCAGACTTTTGCTCTATTGATGCTGTAGAAAATTGAATCATTCATTAACTTTTAGCTACCACAAGTCTTTGGTATCCTTACATACTAGAGCAAAACCGTCTTTCAACAGCTTGTTATTTGAAGGTGAGATATTTGACATTTGCTTTGTGTTAGCCCACCAAGGTTGAAGTGGTGTGACATTTTTTCATGTTTATTACTAACTTATTGGAGGAACTAAAAAGCAAAGTACCTGCCAGAATTGTTCATACGTCATTGAATTGTCTGAAAACTAAAGACTTTTTTTTTAAAAACCCACTTAAACCAAACAAAAAAACCAGACCCACTGATCCTAGTTGGCTGAGAAGACTTGTACAGGAGTTGATAGTTGTGTAGAATGACTTCCAGATAGATCAGGACATTTTTTTCTTTAAGCAAGAATTATCATTTTAGGTCTAATCAAATGATTTACATTGATTCAGGCTTGATGCCTATCAGCTTCACCTCTTGTTTATTGCCAGATGCTTTGTTTAGGGTCCTGTTCCTAGTCTAGTCAGTTCCTCTACCTCAGCATTTCATTTCCCCTTTGTCATCATGTTTGGATTTTTATTTTCTATTTTGAACATTTTTCTTGATTGGCTGACACATTTGTTTATTGACTCAGGGCTCTGCTCAATGTACTTCTTTCGTTTTTTTACCTTGTTAGTTATTTAGGGGACGGGATAGCTCAGTGGTCGGAGCACTCGTTTTCCCCATGCCACGTTAAGCAGAGTCAAGCGTGGTTACCAGTTGGATGGATGACCGTTTGCGCGCCTTGGCTTCAGTACAGTTCCCCCAGCTGTAAATGGGTACCTTCCCTATTTAGGGTCAGGGAAGGTAAAGCAGCGAGGGAGAGGAGATGGGCGCCGCCCTCAATATGCTGGCCCTAGAGAAGTGAGGTCTCTGACGCCTCGCCCCCCTACGACCTTATAGTTATGGGACTCCTTGCCATTTAAAAATTTTTTTTTACAAGTTATTTTCATTTCCTAACTGCAGTAAGGATTCTGTGATCATACTTAGGTTTTCTTTGTTGATAAATGGCCTATTTTTGTACTGTGTCTTTTTTCCGAACTGTTTGGACTTCGGCATTTTTCAGATCCACACTTCCTGAATCGTAAATTAATATACAGTAGACAGAAAATACAGAGTTGTTAAGTAAATAAGCTTGGAGCTTTTACTTGAATGTTTCCTATGTTGGCATATTTTAGAATGCTTTTGGCCAACTAACTGCAAAGACCTCTCAACAAAGATGAGTTTTTTGTGGGGTTTTTTGTTTAGTAGGGGTAGGGTGTCCATATTTGTAAACTACATTGCTGCTAAATGTGAGATGTCTTTCTTGTGTATATATGTTTGTTGTGCATGCTGGTCTCTTTGTGACTGTGGGGGGCGTGTGTGTGCAGAACCGTGAGCTGCAGATTATGCGCAAGCTGGAACACCAAAACATTGTCAAGCTCAAGTTCTTCTTTTATTCTTCTGGGGAAAAGGTGAGGCTGTTTGCGAGATTGAAAATGTGTGAGTGAGTGAGTGTATGTGTGCATGTATGTGTGTTACATGTAAACAGGTGCATGATGTATGACCATGTATCATTGTATGTGATTGTGTCACATGTTTGCAAATGTGTGCAATTGTTAAGATGCAGTGTTGATTCTAGGGTGCACCCCTGTGGGATTCCCGCATTTTTTTCAAGATTTCCGCAAAATGATGTGGGTAGCACACCGTAATGGACGCCCAAAAAATCCTGGATAGGGCGTATTTGAACAAACAGTGCACCTTCATAACTGCTGTTCATATAATCTCTAAAAAGTAAGTGCTACTTCTGCTGAAGTTTTTCATTGATGCTTATGATTGGCTAAGCACCTCACTTTTGACCAATCACAGACACTGAAGTTTGTCCTTGTCAGTTTAACTTTATCACAGTTCCTGCGGCAAAGTTTACTCACTAGTGCCTACAAGTGATTGTCCTCACATAGGCTTGTTGACTTTTTTTTCTCTTCGTTTACATCATCTTCCCAGAAGCCTTGTACTCCAGAAACAAGTGATGCAGTTGGGACAGAGATTGTTGAGGAGATAGCAGAATAATCTGCATCCCAGCAGGGCTTTTGAGCTGGTGGATGAAATAATCAGAGTTTCCTAGACAGTTTTCCAGATCTGGCTAGACAAGTGTTCCTGGCTTAAAAACATTAGCTGTGCATCAGACGTGGAATAAACAATGCCTTCACTAAAAGAAGATGCGTTAATAAGAGAAAAGTACTTAAAGCATCATGAAAAATAAGGCTGATCACAAGCAGGCTGTACAAGATGAAAATCTTCAGAAAGACACATTAGTTAGGCAATTCTCTCTCTCTCTCTCTCTCTCTCTCTCTCTCTCTCTCTCTCTCTCTCTCTCTCTCTCTCTCTCTCTCTCTCTCTCTGTCGCTCTCTCTCTCTCTCTCTCAGGGGTGCTGAACTGTTTTTATCAGTGATAGACGTGTGTAAATTAGCTCTGCTAATTTTCCCAAATTAGTATTCATTGTGACTGTGTACTAATCTGTGTGTTGGTACATAGATTCATGAATAATCATGCCATCTTCTCAACTCGATTTCCGAGTGAGATGTGGATACTTTGTGCCTGCCTTTCTGAATTTCATGGCAAAGCGGGTGAAAAAATGTGTCGCCATGCGCTGTAAGACATTACACCTCAGAAACATGACAGGCGTTGTCATGGTAGGTTGTCTCATTACCTTTTTTTTTCTTCTGGGGGCGTTTTTACTGCAATGTGGCAAACCCCGGCCAAAACCCAAAGACAGCCACCCCAGACCTTGAGATACACCAAAGATCAGCCTGAAAGATGCCCCCTACACCACACCCCCAAGCCTGATGCAAAAAACCTCTCTTCAGGATGTCATCCCCATCTGCAAGAGCAAAAAAAGGATGTGCAGAATAAAAGGAACATCAGGAATCCGGGCTTCTGTGCTGCTCTTGGGGGGAATTCAGTCACTGAAGGAGGAAGGAAAAGTGAGTGTTTGGCCTTTTTCGCTGGAGCAGCAGGGGGGTCTCCTGGTTTGAGTGTTTTTTTTTGTGCTTTTTCTCCTTCCAGAATAAATTTTTTATATCACGTTTTTGTTTTCACTGGCACTGACTGGTCAATTTTTTTTTTCTAATATCATTTACATTTCAAATTTACTTTAATTTAAAAATTTTCATTTCGAAAATTTTTTTAAAGATTCACCTACGAAAGATTTGTTCAACTGACATTGCGGGTCCTTGGACCCATTTTACGTAACCTTGCGCGTGTGAGAAATTCATGTGAAACACGAACCAGACCCCCCACCCCAAACCCAGGCTCCCCCTTTCCACCAATAACACTATCTGCCGAAGACATAAGTTTTTGCTCTCCAGGGGTTTTTTCCAATATACCATCAACTTAAAAAACACATTTCAACTGATCCACCGTTTCTTCTGGGGTAAGATTTTGAAAATGGGTTTTTCTGTAATGTGTACAATGTGTAAAAAACGAAAAACCCCCAAACTTCCCATTTTTTTTCACCAGTTTCTCATCTGACTCTCAATCCAAACTTTTGTCTGCCCCCACTCTCCACTCTTTACCACGCCTTCATTCTCTTCCATGACAGTTATCCAAATTTCACCACATTTTTATCATCAACCTCTCTGCCCCTTTCCCTAACACCTTTTCACAGTCTTGTTCAACGTGCAATCTGTCGCCCAAAGGAAAAGTGATCTCATTCTGATTTCACTCTGAAAGAACTTTGATCAAACATTTCTTGCAGAAACCGGTTAAAACCAAAGGGCATAAACCCAAAAAACAAAACTGCACCACCGGGTTTTAAAAAACCTCTTCCCCGCCCTCCTTTTGGGAGGGGGATTCCCTTTTTTTATAAAGAACACTCGAACCTGCTCTTTCTTTTCTCCCACTCCCCCCTTTTCTCACAAACTTTCGAAGTCTGTGAACTCAACTTCAACCCCCCGGCCACTCTATTACTTTCTGCTGTCTTTACCCCCCCCCCACCTCCAACCCGTAAAATAATCTACTTTTCCCCTTTTTTCCAAAGATTTCAGTACCCCTGTCACAAACAGCCTCCCCCAAAAAGCTCACATTCCCGTGACTTTAACTTCCATTTTTGATAACCGTCTTCTTCTGATGTCAAATGTCTCTCTCTTTTTTGTCGAACCCCTCTCTCCGCGGTAAACGAAGAAACACACAGATCAGGACTTTTTTAGACGGGGGGCTAATTACTGAGTTTCCCAAGATCACACATCTGCACTATCACTGAACTACTTTCGATCATTCCGTGTTCTTTCTGTAAATATTGAAAGCCTTTGAAAGAAAAAGTATTTTCCCCCGTCGCAACCAAAGGCCAAGATTTCAAATTTTCCCAAAGGGGTCTAACCCACCAAAAACCCGGACAAAAATAACCCCTCTAACACTCAATGATGTTCTAAAACCAACTGCTTGAGAGTTTTCACCCCCACTGACCGCTCCTCCTAAGCCAGTGCCCCAGGTACACCCTGCATCCTGTCGCAAAGCGCAAACGCAGAAAACTAATTGGAGGAAAAAATCAAAAAGGGAAATTAAAAACACTCTTAAAAAACAAGTAAAGTCAAACTTTAAATTTTTTTAAAAAAAAAGTTTATTTAATTTTGTTGAATGCAAAAATTCTCTTTTCCCCCATCACTCTTTTTGGAGGGGGGAAAGGGCAACCCCTCTGCCTTCCACCACCCCAAAAAATCGCCCCAAACGGGATCAACCCTTTCCACCCCTGCACTTCCGACCCCAACCCCCTCTGGCCTCCTCCCCTTTTTTCTTTCCCCGAAAATGAGAAAAAAATCAGCAATTCAAAGAAATGACATAAAATCTTGATTTTGACCCATACCTGTTTCTTTTTTTCACCAGTGCACCACAACTCTACCCACTATCACGAAAATAGTAAACTCATCTCTTGTTTCAGGAAATGTTCCATCAGCTCTAAACCTATATCACACCTCACCAAAAAACATGACCTTTACCCCCAACATTCGAAGAATTATAGACCTGTTTCCAACACCTTTTTTTTCTAAAGTCCTTGAAAAAGTGTTCTCAAACAGCTCAACAACCCCCTTCCTCAACATCCTTTCTGGTTTCAGACTGCCACCGCAACCCCAGCACAAAACCACCCGTACACACTTTAAACCACTTTTACCATTCGACAAGGGAAAAAACTCCCCTTTTCACTCTACTCGATTATAAGCGCCTTCGATACATAACCCCATTTTTCTTCCCGTTTCAAAAAACGTTCATGTTACGGGCACAGCCCCCACCGGTTTAATTTAACCTACGACCGATTCCAGACAGTTTCAGAACAAGATTCAATCAAAACCGCCAAACGGAATGGGGGAGTCCCCAGGGTCATTCTAGGCCCCGTTCTTTTCACTCTTTCACGCCCCCCGTCACATAAGTAAAAAAGCACAAATCAACCCCTCATTTTTACGCAATGACCTCAAATTTAAAGCAGTTACTCCTAAAATCTGCCTTTTCTCCCGACAATATGGCCCGCGCTTTTTAAGATATTCAAAACTGGGGACCAGAACAAATTACAGCTAAACAGATAAAAACAAAACCATGCCGTAGGGACCAACACAAAGCCTTCCCTTCAATAGAACTCGGCAATTTTCCCGTCCGCATCCCGCTGTGAAGTATCTAGGTGTCGTTTATCGACAACACACTCTCTATGAAAAAATTAAACACCCCAAATGTAGTTGTGCTACTATCATTACGGCGTATTAGTGCAATTCGAAAGCCTGCCACCGATGCAACAGCCAAACTTTTCACTTCTCTCATTCCTTTCACGTCTGGACTATTGCAATTCTCTTTTGTCTGGGCTGCCACATCACTACCCCTCCCTTCACTATAAAACCTCCGCACCAAAATTTTTCAAAAGAAAAAATCTGAGCACATTTCCCCTCTCTTCGATCTCTCCCACGCTGCCTGGCCACGAGAGTAAATAATAAGATCAGACCCTCTGTTACAAATGTCCCACAAAACTGCCCCCCTCCCGTGAATGCTTAACCTTTACACTACTTTACGTTCCCTCCGCTCTCGCAGATACCTTGTGCCCACGAATACCTAGATTTAACCAATCACTGTTGGCCGCCGCTCTTTCTCTTTTCGGGCCACACCTGGAATGAGTTCCCTCTCTCTCTTTTTGCCAGAAAACCCAGTTATGACACTTTTTTAAAACCCGCCTCAAGGGATATTTATTTCAAACCCCAAGATTTCCCCCCTCCCTTTTCATTCAGAGCTATCCCACCTTTACTAACCATGCCTATCACCCTGCTAAAATATATGACCTGGTGAGGGGTGTGTGGCTTCGAAAAAAAATTTTAAATATTGAAATTTTTTTTCATAGATTACCATTTTGAAATACTGTTTTTTTTAAACTATTTATTTTTTAATTGTGCCGACTGGTAAAATTTGGTTTTAATTATGGCTTTTTTTGTCTTTTTTAAGTATACCAATTTAAATTTCCCTTTTTTAATTTTTTTTTTGGGATATGGGGAAAATGAGTTTGGGGAAGAAGGGAAAAGGAATTTGGGGGAGAAAAAGGGGGGGGGTTAAAGGGAAAATGGTTTTTTTTAGAAAAGAAAAAAAAGAGAAAAGCAATAAAAACCCATCGTGGTACTCTGGACTGACGGGGGGGTTCCAGTTTTGACAGAGTCCCCCGCCTCAAAAAGAGGTCCCAAAGCACCAAATTGCCTGCTGCAGCACCCTTTTTCAAGGACAAGGAAAGATCTTTAAGGGGACACACAAACTGAAGGGCTGTGTGTTTCCTGGGGGGGGACTTTTTCCCTTTCGTGTCAGGGACATCCGGAAAAACTGTCCCCTGATCTGAAGAAGGCCAGAGTGAAGGGAAACACGCCACCATGATCCACGACCATCTCCTCATCCATGGAACCAAGTTCTATCTAGTGAGGGGGATATCCTGGTGAACACTGTATAGGGGAGTGGGCCTGCCCAGTATGACACCGGTAGCACGGCAAAGGTGTGCATGAGAAGAACGTGGTGGTGAAAAACGAACAGGAACAGGACTAGTGACGGCACACTGTGAGTAGCGCATCGCTGAATGTAAACACGGGTTTCGTGGTGGCTCAGGGTGGGGAGAAAATGTAAACAAACTGGGGTTAAATTTTTGTAACACTGTTTCGAGTGTTATTCTTCGCAATTGCTATGAGTGTACTGATGATTGTATAAATATTGTAAATGGAAACACTAACATTTTAGAAGAAGCAGAAACAAGTAATTGTGATGTTAACCATGTATCATTTGATGAATCAGGAGTTGCTGGAGTTGTGAGGAATATGTTTGAGTGTTATTCTTCGCAATTGCTATGAGTGTACTGATGATTGTATAAATATTGTAAATGGAAACACTAACATTTTAGAAGAAGCAGAAACAAGTAATTGTGATGTTAACCATGTATCATTTGATGAATCAGGAGTTGCTGGAGTTGTGAGGAATATGTTTGAGGGCTATTCTTCGCAATTGCTATGAGTGTACTGATGATTGTATAAATATTGTAAATGGAAACACTAACATTTTAGAAGAAGCAGAAACAAGTAATTGTGATGTTAACCATGTATCATTTGATGAATCAGGAGTTGCTGGAGTTGTGAGGAATATGTTTGAGGGTCAGCTCAAAAGGAAAAGTGTAATTTGGCGCACATGGAGTATGTTTACAATGCTATGTTCAATGGGCAGGAAGAAAATGAGAGACAGAGGAGTGAGGATGATAACTTGGAAACTAACGTTAGGGGATTGTCTCAAAAAGAGAATTGTGATTTGAACCAGGAGAAGAATGTCTGTAATACTGTTTGATGGACAGGAAGAAAACATGAGACAGAGGATTGAAAGTGACAACTCTGGTGTGAACGACAGGATGCATGGAAATGATTGTGATGGTTGTGGTAAGAGTGAGGTTTGCTTGACATTTCTTCATTGGAACATCAATGGTCTTTTCTTTAAAATGAATGACAGGGACTTCATGTCTTATTTATCTAAATTTGATTTTCTTTGTAGTGTAGAAACTTTTGTGGCAGATTTGACATGCTTTACATTTTCCAGCTTCTCTGTTTTCTATAATAATAATATATCGAATTTATATAGCGCTGAATCTTGTAAAAAAAACCCAAACAAATCGAAGCGCTTGCACTCAATCATTTACAGGCATGCAACTCTCCTTGAATATAATGAACAACAGATTTAAAAAACCATGCGCGCGCACATATGCACGCACACACACACGCGCACATACACACACACACACACACACACACACACACACACACACACACACACACACACACACACACACTCGGAACAACACTTAGAAGGTAAAAGATGCTGTTGAAAATTAGGGACAGATATTTGGGGGGAAAGTCTCAGGTAGGAAATAAGTGTTTTGAGGCTGGATTTGAAGGTATCAAGTGAAGGCTTTTGGCGAAGTGAAAGAGGGAGGTCATTCCAGGTGGATGGACCAGAAACAGAGAAGGACGACGGCCAACAGTGGTTTGTTTGAATCTGGGTGTGCGAAAGCTCAAAGTATCTGCGGCTGAACGAAGGGAACGGGATGGAGTGTACAGATGAAGACAGTTACAGAGATAAGAGGGTGCAGATTTGTGGAGACATTTGAAACAGAGGGTACCAAATCGATATACTGAAAATCTGTTCTCTTTTGACAGAGAAACCAAACACCTGTCAGATCCTAACCAAACTCAGAAACAAAGTTTACAAAAAATGTAAGATTTGCCAACTAGGCCTATACTGATTAGGCCTCTTTCAAAGCCAACGCTTCAATAACAAGCTTCACAAGTGACAACACTAGATTTACCCAGCAAAATACCATTTGCCATACTCATCTTACCGTATTTTTCTCCTGAGCCACCGCTACCATTAGCAAACACAAAAGGTGAATTACGTATATACCAACCAGCATAATCATAAAACCATATGTAATACAATGATAATTTCCTGAAAAATCAAACCATTTACAACACAAAAGTAACACATGAAGAAAACATTCATATTATAGATTAACACAATCCTGAAAGAAAAGAACAAAACATTTATAGCTACCACAACTACAAATCATAAACTAGCAATCACAGCCACACACTGTAAGTTTAAGCACAAGCTGCAACCCTTACAGGAATGTGACCATTCCTATTTGCCATAGACCTGTCGGTGTGGCAATGACTCTTTCCTGAACCACTTTCCTCTGTCAGGAACCTTATGGGATAAACCCACATCAGGCCCTGGAAGCCTAGGTCCTTGTCTTTCTGGATGAGACATGCCAGCTTGCGAATTGGCCCTAGCCAATTCATTCAAAGATCTTTCAGTCACAGCCATGGACATCTTTTCATTTGGTCCACTCCACTTCCTTGTTTGGGAAGAACCAGAACCACCTGGGTTTGGGTGGCATAGGCAGCAGCACCCATTCACCCTCCTGTGACTCATCCTCCATGCTAGTTGAAGTTAGCAGAGGATCCTTATGCGTCTTATCCAAAGACACACTATCCGTTATGCTATCTGTTAGTGGTCTAAAACCCTTCAAGCCAGTACTCTGGGGGTTTGAATCTATCAGAACTGAGACTTCTTTGACAGTTTTGTTCTTGTTACGCTTCCTTCTCTTTCTACGTTTCCTTTTACCAGCAGAAACATTATTTCCAACTATAGCCCCAACTGTCAGAACCGACTCACACAGAGGTTTAACCCTTATTCTCTGACACTACTATTTGTTGCTTTAGAGTCAATATCAGTTCACTTTGCCCAGTTGCATCCTCTTGTTCTTCCTCACTCAACCACCTGAGCGCTTCATTCCTGCCTCAAAGGAGGTGGTTTGGGGTTTCCTCTCTTCCAATGGTGCAGCTCCCTTCTCAACATTGCATTGAAAAGACTGTCAATAAACCTGACCCTCAACAGGTCATCATCAAGGGCATCTGCCTCTCTCATGTGGATGGTCCTCTCCAGGCCCCTCAACACATGAGAGTAGTCCAGGACCGACTCTTCTGGAAGCTGGTCCTGACTGTAGAAGGCAGACAGGAGAGTGGTGATCCGTCATCTGTCACCTAACACAGCCCTGAGGATGTTGATGATCTTCACTGGGGTGTTGGTTTCATCCATCGTGTGCAGCATTACTTCTCTTCGAGCTGCTCCCTTCAGATGGCTGAAGGTGTAGTAGGCAGCCATCTCCTCTCTCATGGGGTAGGCCGCCAGGACTCGCTCCACTTCCATGGAGAAGTCCTCCACTGACTGTCCTGTCAGTGCACCAGAAAAGTGCTGCAGTTCAGGCAGGGGACACCATCTCATCGCTTCGTACGCCATGGTAGACTGCTGAGCTGTGTGTGTAGTAAATAAAAACTAACCTGCTATCCTGTCCACGACGCCAATTGTTGGAAGGTTCTGGGGAGGGATGTTAGGACACTGGCGCTCCACAATTAAAGGAATGATGTGAGGCCACGCAGGGGTGTTATTGTAACACTTTTTATGTTTATCTACCAAACAACACACACAGCTCAAGCAGGAGAACAAAACTGGTGTTTTCCTTCTAAGTCATTCTGTCAGGTTTTATCGCACCACACCCTAACTCAAGAAGAAAGTTGCCTCAGACAGCCAGCAGGCTGACTGTATGAAGAAGAAGATTAATGTGACAAAAGGAGGCAATAATAGTGACTGGTATGACGGAGAGAGCAAATTAAGCAAGGGAAAAGCTAAAAGACTTCTTAGAGAATTTAGACAAACGAGGAATAAAGGTGACAGCCATGCCTATTGTGTTGCCAAAAGAGAGTATAAAAATCTGATCAAAAGAACAGAAAAAGAACAAAATGATGCCTTGTTAGAAAATCTTCTGTAAATAATCAAAGAGATTTTTTTGAAACTACACAAAATATTCTTTAACCGTCTTGACCCTGTTACGGCCGCAGCCAACAGTAATGGCGGCCACCGCTAGATTCCAATACGACTGCAGCCGACAGTTGGTGATGCCCACGTGGGCAGTACTTTTCCATCACACACAGATCTCGTGGTTTTCACACTATGTGTCTGAAAATTGGTGGGCGATGCAGGGAGGGTGTCAGAGGGTGCCAGTGATAAATTTAGACTAACATGCGTGTAGTGGGGAGGGAAGGAAGAAATAACAGCCAGCGACCAGAACATTTTCAATTGTAGCAGCGTGGCGAAAAAAATGGCATCTTCTTTGATAGCAGACGATTCATCTGATTAGCAAGACGATTAATTGAATGTTTTTGTCTTGAAAGTAGAAACATTTAAACAAGAATTGTTAAGTGAGTCCGATATTAAAACGCTTAAGAGGATGAGAAGGAAGGAAATGCTGCAGTTAGGGAGAAGAGTGAGCCAGAAAATAACGTGCTACAGGGCACATTCCTGACCTGTGCTACACACACTGACTGTGGAGAAATTTGACCTCCTGGCCGGTCCACGGCATAGACGCCTGAAAACGTGATGCCTTTTGACTCGTTTTCTCATTATTACCACAATTTTGCTTTGAAACTGCAATGGCAGAAACGAACAGATATGCCGATAACGAAAATAGCAAGAAGGAAAATAAAATAGGTCTCCGGTCTGCCAAGGTTCGACAGGTGACAGCAATGGGTACACCCCCCACACATCCACAATTTGTGCTTTCTATGATGAGATGTGACCCTGTGCCATCACTAGGACTACTTTAGAGACTATCCACATTAAAATGTTGTAGGTTTACAGAAGTTCTGTGTTGTTTCAAATCTGTCACACCTTTGCTGTGACACTGGTGACAGTGTGATAGTCATGTACAATAATACACTTCTGTACACTTTACAAACATGTGGTAGCACACGCAGATATGAACTGCAGTATAAATGTCACATGTTGATTGAATATGACTTGTTTTCAAAAGAAAAAAAGAGTTAAACAAAACTTCTGTCTCCTCGAGACATACCATAAAACAGCAGATGTTATGGGGACATTGTGTGACACATCCTTGAAGCACTATTGCACATGATCATTGGTAAACACCAGCTGGGTATCAGTTCCTTATTCGACACTAACATGCATGAACTATTGTCAAATCCATGCAGGATTTGCTGTTTTATCATATATACCATATTTTTACCTGTGATTGGTGACAAATAAGGTGACAATGACAAGACATCTGGTGACCAGACACATAAACTTGCGTCTAAATGCAAGTACAAAGAAATACCTAGCTTGTGACAAAATGTCAGCTTGATAGCTTGTCATGCACACACACAATTGTCTTAGGAGTATAGTAAGTCAGTTGGGGGGGTAGAAAACCTTCAAAGAATTCAAAATCTACAGGCAGTTTAGCTCTGTAGAATCCAACAACAAGAAGGTTAAAAGAAAATCTCCTTGTAGAGTCGTAGTGTTTTAACCATTGATTATTGGTTCAAACAATTTCATATGTTGCTTGAGGTAGGGACAACAACAGAGACACACACTGGGTGGGACAATAACGCAGACAATGACTATACTGACAACGATGACAGAGTTTAGTCCAATGAATCGTCCAATATAAAAAAAAGAGGTACTATTTGCGTTAAGAAAGATAAAGAATGGCAAAGCTGCTGGACCAGATAATATCATTAGGGAAATGTTGAAGTGTTCTGGAAATCTGGTTGTTGACTTTCTTGTAAAGTGTTTTAACACATTATTTGACAAGGGCATATTACCAGACAATTGGACATATTCTATTGTGCTTCCTTTTTTTTTTTTTTAAAAAGGAGATATAAATAACCCAGGTATAGCCCTAAGTTATGCAAGCAGTAAGATATATAGTACAATAATCAACAGTAGACTTCAAGAATGGGTAAAAGAACATAATGTAACAGGTGAATACCAAGCAGGATTTTAAAAAGGCTATTCCACTGTTGACCAATTACGAATCACGAATGAAGAACTAAGGAGAATGTGCAAAGTTGATTTTCTAAAGTCTGTAGCTAGTACCAATAGACTGTGCTGGTTTGGGCACGTTCAATGGAAAGCAGACCATCACATCATAGAAAGAGCAATGAACTTCGTAGTGGATGGAAAGAGACCAAAGGGAAGGCCTAGCAAAACCTGGGCTGCCTGTATTGCAGATGATCTTAGAGAAAAGGGCATAAATAAGGAGGAAGCTCAAAACGGAGAGAGATGGAGAAGGCTCATCAATGTCAAACCTCCCCTGGGAGAAACATGACAAACAAGGAAGAAGAAAAAGGTTCCACTGTTGACCACATGTTTTGTTTACTGGCTTTGATACAAAAATTGACTTCGAAAAAGCCTTATGTTATTAGAAAAGGAAGACATGGCGTTATTCTTACGTATGATTTCTTTGAATTATTCATACTGTTGCTTGCTGATGACGTGGCTTTAATATCTGAAACACCAATTGGTTTGCAAACACAGCTCAATAGTTTTACAACAAGCAGCTTCTTCATTACATTTAGAAGTAAACATGAATAGAAGTAACATTGTTGTATTTAGAAAAGGGGGACATTTAGCAGGAAGGGAAAGATGGGTTTACAATGGATCTGTCATGCCAGTTGTCAATGCATACAAATATTTGGGAATTTATTTTTCAACCAGGCTAAGTTTTGCTTCTGCATGTCATGACCTGAATAGTAGAGCAAAATGTGCACTGATGTGCATTCTACTAAAATTGTATAGGTTAAAAAGTAACTCATTGAAGACTTTAAAAGTTATTTGATTCCCAGATTCAACTAATCGTTCAGTACGGTGCAGAGTTGTGGGGTTTTGATAATACTGCATTTCATTGTGAAAAGATACATTTGTTTGTATTGAAAAAAAAAAACTTGGGTATAGAAATGCGCAACCCCTAATGATTTAGTGTATGGAGGAACAAGTAGATATTCCATTTATTTAAAATCAGCTCTAAAGTATATCAAATATTGGTTAACCCTAGTAGCGCTAAATAGACAACAACAAGCCTCACTTCTATTGGCTGAATTAACATTGGCTAGCATTGTTTTGGAGCAGGGTGGGCTCAAACAACCCTTGATATTGATACATAAAACTGAATTAAATGTGTTAAGCTATAAATCACTGGAAAGAACAGATAATATGCTTTTAAATTAGTGTAATTTTATAATAATGTGTAGTGTTTATGATTATGTAAAAAAAAATCACCAACAAAAAAGTCGTGTGTGCACTACAGATCACTGTTCCACCGTCAGGACCCCGGATCGATTTTAACACGATAAGCAAAGTTCTTGCGGTGCATAAATGTCATGATTAGGTAAACACTATTTCTTGACATTAGTTTTGAAAAAATAGGAGTTTGTATCGCTTTATCGTCACCAAATACTCGAAAAGTTCAGCGACAGGATCGACGCCATCGCGAGCTCTGGTATGCTGAAACACCTAATCTCTGCTTAACTCAGGAATTAAGCAAATCTTAGTAGAAAAGTCACCAACTTGCACTTAAGGTAAAATATAATACGAGAGCAATAGTGTAGGTCTTTAAAAAAGGTGGTTATCTTGGCAGCAAGGAAAGTATAGGTGTATTTAGTATGGGAGTGGAAATGTCTATTGTAAACTGTTACAAAAGTATCTTGTATAAAATTTGCTAGAAAGGCGTAGCTTGACTTGCAGCTTGTGAATGATTCTGCTGCCACAGAGCAAAAAATGCTTTATTATTTATTTTAAGGAAAATGTATGGTGGTTAAATAACATCTTAGCATATGATCCTGGTACTGAAGACTTGTGGACACACAGTTGTGCCTATGACATTATATGGTGCTGAAAAATGATGGGTACTGAGATAACAGCTGCTTTTTTGTATTGAGATGTTCATTATGTAGCACTTAAAAAGGGTTTTGGTATAAGAGGAGAAAATCTCCGAAAATGATCTGTTATGGTGAAAAACTGTGCGATACCGAACTATTTGGATTTACTGCGCAAGTACATTGGGCGTTGTGTTAGGTTAATTGGCTTAAAAACTAGCTGATGGATAACAAATAGGACTGGCCACTTCAAGGTCGCATAAAATGTTGTTAACAATCTTGATCAAAAATGGAAAGCGCACACTTGGGGAGCTAATGTTCGTGAAGTATTGTGTCTGATGGGTTGGATTTGTAATGGGTTGAATGCAGGTGTACAGATGTTAAAGGGCTTTTTACGTGAATTCATCCAAAAACTTGGAATAGGCAAAGCTGGGATTAGTCACGATCCTCGAACAAAGTGGAAAGATTTCCTTATATAGAACATTGTAAAACATTTACAAAGTGTGAACTGCGTATTTGTTACTGGGATTATTGAGTAAGAGACAGTGTAAAAGCGTATATTTAATGATGTTTAGATTGGCATTACAGACAGGGCACTCAACAATTCTAACCTTATAATAAGAATAAAGAAACAATTTGATATGTCCATGTGTGTAGAGAAGGGATAACGAAGACGAAGTTCATACGGCATTTTGCTCTGCTGACCAACTATTTTTGAGCTGGCAGGCGAAAAATACATTCCGTCTAAATTTTAATTCGGAATAACCTGCCCTGATCTATTATCGGAGCAGTTTCAGCTATGTCAGTCAAAATGAATGCATTTACTTTAACCTCTTTAACTGCGCGCAGATGCAAGTGCACCCTATATGGCAGGGGAATATAAATCATTACATAACGCACTTGCTTATGTTTATCTAATATCCCTCTTAGTTTAGAAATTACTACACGAATGAATAATCCTGATATGTCTACCCAATAGGACAGTATAAGTTTAGTAAGGATTACTTCGAGGCTAAGGGCTCGAATTAGTTAGGTCATGATATATCATGGCGAAAATATATATATATAGAACTATACTCATATAATATAAACTACTAACTCCGACATGTCGCAGTATTGGGCAGGTATTGATTGAAGTCTGTTGTTTACTGCAATCTGTTCTGGAATATTAGTCAGAAAAGGATGATTAATACAGCGATGAGGGCTGTGCCAGAACTAACCACCAAACATTTTTTTGAAGACGGGAGAGAGAAATAAGGAGATGATCTGATAAGTATCAAAGACAGCTGCTGATAAAAGTTCAGTAGAGTGAGAAGGAGATTTTCTGGAGTCATGATAGCGAGTAGACATGTTGTTTAAAATTGTGTACTGGGTGTTCAGTGCTGTGGCTGATCAGATAGGGCAGACTAGAAACATGTAGAAGAAGGAAGATTGTTGAGAAAAGGGTGTTGTTGAGACGTGGTTTGAGAACTACTTTTTCAAGACTTGTAGAAATAAAAGGTAGGACTTGAAACAAGAGGCTAAATTCTTGCAGAATGTTAGGGTCGCAGGTCATGTGCTTAGGAATAAGGTTTGATTATAGCAGGTTTGAGAGCTGATGGAAACAGATTACTGAACAAGAAGAATTGAGTGTTAACTGATTTTTCGGTGATTAGTGGGTATAATGTGGTATGGGCGACTGTGTGAAAAGAGAAGAAGGTATGGGATCCCGAAAATCACAGGAATGATTTTATAGTCATAGATAGATTCTTTCAGATTGTCAAATAATTTCTTTCTCCGTTCTGTATCGACTCAGTACGTTGTGGTGTATATTAATATATATCTTGCTCTTAAATTTCATGTTAGTCAGCATAACAATGCATCTTTGCTTCGGGACAAGCAAAATCGTCGTGTCACCAAAACTCGGACCCTTTATATGTTTGTTCTAATCACCTTCAGCCCTGTACATGATTTACTCCTTGCGTTAAGGCCAGATTAAACAAAATTATTCCAACAAACAGTTTTCCTGTAATCCTTTTCTTGTTGCTACTAAGGTTACTTTTTTTCGATACAGTTATTTCTAACAAACCAAATTCTATCCTTCTTCAAAACCCTTTTAAATTTAAAGTCTATTCCAATGTATCACACAAATAGCTAACATTCAATCTATCTTACACAAATAAAAATTATCAAATTGCTGCCACAGGACCCTGAATAGAAACAAACTATTGCCTATCGCGGAGCCGGAATACAAACCAGTGCGGCGAGCTCATCCTGGTAGTTATGCCGTACAAATGCTCTTAGTCCACTGCTGGTACATGTCACGAGCGCGCGCGAGCGAAAATAAACATAATTTGATTGAGGTGAAAACGGCTGAAAATAAGCAACCAAAATAAAAAGAACCCAGACTCGAGATGCAAGCCGTTAGCGTAGTGCGTGAATGATGGTGGACATATTGGTAGAGGGAGAGCTAAAATGGGGTTTTGCTCAGGAGGGTGAACGGGGCGGTGAAGACGGGCGGCGTGGGCAGCGGATGGCGTTAGGAGATTTTTTAAAACAGAAAATGAGTAAAAAAAAGTATACGTTCTTATCCATAGAAAGTCAAAACAAATCTACAGCTTATTTGTGCCAACCGATTTCGGTCATAATGACACGGCTTACCACTTTAAATACTGTTACTGGGAAATTCAATGCCACTGCGATTCACTGACATTCAGTCAGTTCGAGTCTCTTGCTTGGCTGAAGTTTGGCTCCCCGCATCCTCTCAACTGAGCTTCGCAGACACACGTACTTGACAATGATAGGCTAGGCTCGCTAGGGTAGGTGGGGCTCAGTCTGCCTGGGAAGATAGCAGCTCACCGAGGGGAAGGACAACCCGGAATCCAACCTCACGCTCCTTTGCGCATACCCGTGTACAAGGGATAGGCTTCAGGAGTCAACCCTAGAGGACAAATTCCGATCAGAGCACATACCTCACTGGTAACTGCATGTAACCCTGTACGACCTGTTCCATGTGGAGGATGACAACCCTATTTTGTGGAAAACTCCGAATCCAAAAAAAGTCATGGAGGAACGGGATGGCTTCACTGGCTGTACTATGCCCTAATACACTGGCATGATGAAGAAAAATACGCAATGGCCATAAACCGCATCGGTTCGTGGTCGCCAACGGGTCAAACAAGTGACAAACATACGCCTTTCTGGTCTCCCATCAGGGGGGCAGAAGTGTGTAAAGGATGCTACTGGTGGAAAACCCGAATATTCCCGTGTAAGAGATTTATATACCTATGAACAGGCTACATGGAATGTCAGTAACACTTGCACCGCAAACAGAAAGCTACAAGAAGCTACACAATCACACGAACTGAAGAGGGAGAAGTACAATGCCTGGCATATAGTTGGGTTGGCCCTTGTTGTGAATAGTCAGTATGGAAAATTTTGGCGAATATCTTACTGAGGATAGCCCTCCATGGACCAACGCGGGTATGCTTACAAAAGCGGAAGCTAATGCAAGAATAGAGAGCCCTGCCCTCGCTAACCCAAGCATGTGCATTAAATTTTTAGTAAGTAGGGCGACTAAGGTGGAAGGACCCTTCCGCCAGGTTGGGTTGGGGCAGCAGGCTAGACAACCTGTCCTGTAAAAAAAAAGAGGTTACAGAACAGCAAGACTAAGAGAAACTTATACTTTTGTGTGCGAAGGACCTCGCCGGGTCGCAGTGAACTAAGTATGAAATGCTGATAGGCCGAAAGCCGAGAGGATAAGGGAAGTACCTAACACCCACCAAAACAAGATCAACTAGAGGAGAGGTGGGCATTGGAACGTGATACGATGTATTAGACTGGCAAGGCTGGCACAGGTAACCATTAGAGATGAGCAAAGCATTCAACCTCCATGGTCGCTAGTAGTAACGAAGTAATGGGCTGATCTGGGAGAATTAGAACCAACAACCGAGAATAACCGTCCTCTAACTCTGAGGAGAGATAGAACTGACCAGTAATCAACGGACGACGAGATGAGTTGCCTATCTATCCTCAAGAAAGGCGTCCGAGCGCTGCTATATGGAGTGGAAGCCAATTCAACAGCAACTAATAGTGCGAGACTGAGAGGAAGACACATCAACATACAACATCCATCATCCAGTGCTAGGCAAACACCAAGGAAGTTGCCCATCAGCAACGATGAGAAAGCAAAGACGATTCTACGCACGCAGCTGGGCTAGACAGAGACAGAGAAAGCCCACGCCAGGCCATCATCTCAGCATGAGGGGAACCCTCAAGGGCCAAGGTCGAAGTGACATAGCAAAAACCGACGATCGAGAAGTCAGAGGAAAGCAGAGCGGAGTGGAATCAGAAATGACAAGGGGAGGAGACTTGTGAGTTGCTGCGCGCATGAACAACTTAGTGATATGGAGGGACGCCTATTACACGCACCGGGTACACTCGCACAAAGGATTCTGACTTTGGGGACGTTCGCCGAATGGGAGAGAACATGAAGCGCGAGATTAACTCCATCTAAGTGATCAATGGTATTATGGTATCAGGAGACAGAATCTCCATTCATGGATGTGAGAACCAAGCGAAAAGTGCTGGTATGTCGGAGCGATCATCACCTGGTGACAGCACAATATAATCATTCCAGATAAGACTGAAGAAGAAGCACAAGGCCACACTGCACTCAAGATAAGGAGCCGGGCGAGATTTGATAACCATGTGATGAGAGAAGCACCACGTGAAGTCTGCATTCATCAACGGATCTGTGAGTGAACAGATTCGCACATCTAGCAGAACATGACAGATAACGAGGCATGACATGAGATACGAACATGGAAGCAGATCCGGGGGGGGGGGGGGGGGGGGGGGGGGCTGTAAGCACTGTGTACACTGAGTAGCAGTCAAGACAACATACGGGCCATCAAAAGAAGAAGACCAACAATGATTAGATTCCAATCAAGAGTACCCTTCGATGTCATCAAAGAAGAATGAGGAAACCAAGAAGAGACTTCTGCAAGTAAAGTCTCCACGCTAACGAAGAGTAAGCAGGAAAGTAGTTTAAGCAGAGAAGTGTTCACTAGGAACAGTGAAGAAGACTCGCACGCGCATGACAATAAGAAGCCTATGGACCAGCTGGCAGGCTGGAGCGCAGAAGAGGCTGGGCGGCCGGGGGGGGTAATAAATTAGGCAGTCGCAAGGAGAGCAAGGAAAGTCTACAAGATCACCAAAAAGTATGCAACAAAATTTAAGAGAGCTGCATGGGGAACCAATTCAGGGACAGACAAGAAAAACTGTTGAGCAACAGAGAAGAGAGCAAGAAGAAAGATAGCTTGAACACTTCCAGGAAGTTCTCAACCGAAAAACCACTCACGCAGGATAGACAGACCGACATCCCAAAGCGTACAAATAACTTAGACATTGACGTGACAAGCTACCCCAACATAAGGGAAGAGTAGACAGTACTTGCCATCGATCCATACCCTACAAGAAACGGCAAGTCAGCCAGCCAGGAACAACCTTGGTGCCTAGAATCTGTTGCAGAAGGCAGATTCTTCTGTGAGCTAGCAGCTGACATAAACCGTAGCAACGCTCTGTTCAACATTCACAAAGGCTGCTTGGAAGGAAGCGAAGAAAGTACCCATGATGATTTGACGCAAGGGAGTGATTAGTCATAAATCAACCCAACGAATAGGAACCCTGAGGGAAAAACTGCAACAGACTGAAGGGGAATCACTCTATGTCTGTGGCCAACGAAGATACTGGCCAAAGGTCATCATCAGAAGAATATCAGACAGGCTTCGATGATCCTTTGATGGAAGGAATACAAGCATGGTCAGAAGGCAAACCGCGATAAAGTAGTATGACCAGATATTCACGGGTGCTCAGAGGGAAAAAGACATCATTCATCCGAAACAGTGCACAGAGTGGCAAAGACAACTGTATGTGAATTTGTGACTTCTGAAAAGGCATTTGTACAGCATACACACACAAGACAGCCTTTGGAGCATCCTTCAACACCTATGCATCCCATCGAAACTGGTACAGGACCTTATCTACAAGCTTCTATGACTATCTTCAGATCTCTGAATGCGGCCATAGCAACACTGTCTTCGAAGTCAGACTGGATGTAGATAACAAGGATGGGAGATGTCGGCAAGTTCTCATTCAAGTCTGGCCATTGATTGGGTGATGAAAGACGACAGAGAAGTCAACCCAAGAGGGATCGCTGGAGCCTTGTCTCGAACACTAGACGAACGGCTTGACGTTTGCGATGACCTGGCGCTAGCTGCTCGAGGCGCACACACAAATTGCGCAACATATCCAGGAGAAGACGCATGCAGACATCAAACTATTTGGGACAGCAAGAGTGGGGCTTCGTATAGCACCAAGAAAACAGAGACAAATGTCGCTCAAGTTAACCACCAGCCCATGTGAAAGTGAATGGAACTTTAGATCGGACTGTGCCAAACAACAACAAAGATCACGCATACCATTACGGGCCAGCAGCATCAAACCCATAGGGCGGCACAAAGCAGAAGACATCCACAACGAGAGGCCAGGCTAAGGAGAGCCAGGATGTGTTTAGGGAGGATGAGAGCACATATCTGGAGGATCAACTCAGTACAGCCTCATACATCCACACCAGACTGGAAGCTATAGCATGAGCTGTGTTTGTGTCTAACGCTCTACTGTACGGTTCTAGAGTGCTGGAAGGATTAGGAAGTGGTTACTTGTACCAAACTATCGATCGCTGTCCACGTACCATATGCCTGCGAAGAATTCTCCGGATCTTTTTGGCCAGAGAAGATCTCACATTGAAGACCTACTACAAGGAGATCGCATGCTAAGAAGACAGTGGGAAACGCATCATCACCAGACGAGAACGGTTGGGAAAAGTGGATTGGGGCAGCATCCTCTCGAAGTAGGATACCACAGTCAAAAAGATCGCAAGGAACAGCATTGGTGCAGCTGGAGCCCGCTAAAGGAAGGGTAGAAAGAATGGAATGGAACCGAGAAAGCCACTGGAGGAGAATCTTGTAGAAAATGAGATGAAGCATGCAGGTCACTTCTTGGAGAGCAGATGACTAGGGTTTGGCCGGCAGATAAAAAGGCAGGAGTGGAAAGCGGTTGTTGTGTTGTTGCTGCCCTAGCAGCACCACTGGGGTAATAGGCTAAATGATGTATGATGATATACTGATGACAGACATGTACTCTTACTATTAGTGGTGAATAGAACAAGCACACCAATGGCGTAGGCTTCCTTGTCAATCAAAAAATCAAAAACGCCGAGTGCTACGCAAAAAAAGTGCTGCGCAGTAGTACACATTATAAACCATCGCGCCTCAAAGCGAGCCCTCCTTTCAACATCACAGGTGGTACATAAGCTTATCGGCAACATATGATCGATGATCAGAAGAGTAGTAGAGGAATTTTACATGCAACTTCGCAGGGGCATCATCGATAAAAACAACATACAAAGCTAACAAAAAGACAGCCTATTATATTCAAGTAGACTGGAATGACTAAGGTAGGTGCTGAGCTCTGAAAGACTAGGAGCAAGATCTGTGGAGCCGCGTCCTGTAATACGCTACTAATGAAAGAGACTCAGACTACTGGAAATTGCCAGCTACAAACGGACAACGTGCGTGCAATAAGCACCCTTGGGAGAATCGACAAGCATCCCGACGGATGGACTTGGCATGCACACTACATGTACCTCATCACAACGCAGAAATTGATTACATACAGAGGTAGCAAAACCGGTTCAGATCTGGCATCAACAGGAGACGAAGCGAGGGACATATTCCAGGTGGGCAAACATGGGGCAGTGACGTAAAACCACGGGACTGTTTTCTCAATTAAACTTAAAAATCCAGCTGATAAAGAGATCAACTACAACAAGCCTAAGAACATCAGCTAAAATTCAACCTAGTAAAAGGATTGACAGGACCCTGAACCATCGTCAAAAGCCTTGAAGACAAAAATAGGTGGAAAATTAGCTGTCTGAGTTACCTGCTAGGATAAAGATGGCAGGAAAGACAAAAACGCAACCAGTTTTAATGCAGGGACACGGAAAGCGAGAAAAGGGAGCTATCTTGGCAAGCACGCTAGGCTAGGAAAAAAACACAAACCATAGGATCGACAAGATAGAAATCCTAGATAATAAGTGTGATAAACGAAGTAACATTAGGAAGAGTGTCAAGTACAGCAACTAAGAGGCAGGAATACAGAGAGATTCCAATTCCCAGCAAAAGATCAAGAAAGAAACATGAAAAAAGGCCAAAGCGAAGAATGGGTTGAGAAACCAATGTTCAGATATTGAAGAAAATTTGACCAAGAACAACAGCAGAAGAGCCTGATCAAATGTGAAAGAGCTCACATGACAGCAGAAACAAGAATAAGTCAACGCGAAGCATCGGAAACATATGACGAAATTGCTCACAGAGGAAAAGACTATCATTAGCAAGATGGACAAGTCCTGTTCAGGCAAAGCTCTAGCAACCATCTAGTCATAAGGGGACCACGTCGGTGTAGCTTACAAGTCAAGTGACTTCGTCAGAAGATGATGACTTTCCTATCCTTTGCCGCGAAGAGGTTGTAAGCAGGCATCGAAATCACTGAAAAAATGGGAGAAAGCTGCAAGGCATTGGACAACATCACGCAGCAGAAAAGGCTGATCAACATACAGGGGACAAATTTGTGACAGACATCCTCAATAAGCAAAGAATTATGCAACGGAAGAAGGAAGATCTGGCAATGTACTGGAGTAGTGGCCCAACACCTGACCCAATCATGCGTCATACAATCATGCTCCCGCATATAAAAAAAAAAAAGAAAGCAATCTACAGCAATGCCAAAACGATCGAACGATCATGTGGAGCCTCATAGAGCAGTGGCAGTTAAAGTAAAGGTTAAAAAGTCCTTCTGGAGCAGAGACTAAAGCACGGCTGATAGAAACAGATCATCACTGAAGAAAGCCAGAGAAAAGCAGGCTTACCGTCCCAACAGTAAGCACCACAGAAAGCAAACATTCACACTGCGAGTTCTGTGCGAGAAATAGCACAGGCACCAACAGAAAATCTATAACCCACAATGTTCATAGGGTGGAAAACGAGACTTCAAAAGAGGGCGTTTGAACCGTACAGTATGGCAGCGGACAATACGCACGTATAGGGTACCATTAAGAAATACAACACGGGACAAAAGATCATTCAGGCTCACCATCAAAGGCTATACACAACAAGCCACCAGCAGGCATGTGTTTTCCAAGGCATAAGTTGGATGGGAGTGGTTCCTTACCTCAGTGGAGTTCGAGCAATGAGCTGTCTCTCTCCTTAGTCGTCCCCCCCAGAAAAACTGTACGATTGTCTATCTTGAGCGCATAATGACTGATGCTTTAGAAGAGATCACACTGGCACAGGGCAAGTATTTGGAGGGCGGATAATCACACGCCTCAGAAGTTTGCTGATAGACTAGAATCCGACGGACTAGCTAGGGGGGGAAATGAACAAGGAACTAGCAGCCAATCCTGTGGAAGTACTAACCAAAAATTGACAATACTTATCCTCGCAAGATAAGGCATGGAGATGCAGTTTGCTGGAGAAAAGAAACGAAAACTCATGACTAGAACAGGCCTCCGGGGGGGGGGGGATAGGGTAACTACGGCAGCGCCCAATCTACTTAGCAAGATCAAAGGTCAGTGAAAAAGAACTTGGAGGTTGTAGTATCACTTCAAATACCTTGGAGCTACTATTAGGTGATCGGTGGTACTAAATAAAGCGCCTGTCTTAGAAAGGACGAAAAGTCCGGGTGTCGTACGACCGTCTAGGGCCCGAAAACTTGTCGCTCACATCCATTAGACAATAGAGTGGTAGTCTGGGGCGGCTAGTCTTCAGGAATGAGACGATAAACGGCGAGGTCGCGCAGTGTGTTAAGAAAATAGAGCAGTGGCGGCAGAAGGACGAATAAAAGAACCACGACGGCAACAAAGAGAGATTTGTCACTGGCAAAATTCCTTAGAAAAAAGCGCACTATCTGAGAGGGAAAGAAATACAGTTGCAGACAAAAAAAAAAAAACAAAAAGAAAAAAAAAGAGGGGTGGCGCTGCTCTTTTGTGGCGACGTGCTCTCCTCGCAAGGGGGAGAGGCAGCCTCGATTGTTTATTTCACAGCAGAGGAAATCTCCGTTGACTATAAGTGGGATATTTAATAAATAAATAAATAAATAAATAAATAGTGAAGAATTCAAAGAACCAAATCCTCGCAATGAGCTGCACAAACATAGCAGCAATGGCAAAGACTTAAGACTATCTGTTGGAAAGGTACCAAGAACTAACAATAGAAAAAAAAAACTATCTGTTCTCTCTAGGACGGGGCAAGGTCAAGCTACTGCAAGCACTATTATCTCTACATATATCTGTATGCCGTGCGAGATCCTGGACATTATTGAAGAGTCTTACAGAAGGAGGATCGCAAGGACTCTAGAGAGTGAGATTTCTACAAGTAGAGAGGCGGCGCTTGGTCATTTTCATACATGGACCACACTACCAACCTAAATGCGAAGGTCCTACGAAACATCACCGCGAATAACAGAGTAAAGCCTAGAAAACCTGCTGACGCACAGTCAAGAAAGAGAAGGGGTCTCAGAATGGTTAACGGACATGTTGACTAGATGAAGCATGGGGCTGTCCAAAACATAACTGCATAGGAACAGTGCATGGAGAAGGCGAGGCAGACAGAGGAATGGAAAGGGCAGGCAGGGTAACATCACTGAATGAACAGGGGAAGAAGCTTCTCCACAAACTCCCACCCAAAAACGCCAGACACTTGCAGCACAACCGGCTCGGCAAAGTGGTAGGGGCCTAAGCAGGTGCACTCCGAACATTCGGTCAATAAGCAGTGCCCGTCTGACCCGCAGGGTGTTATGGGAGCAGATGAGATGATATAAAGTTATATAAAATATATTATATATATAGAATAAAATATTAGATATATACTATATTATATATATTTATATAGATATATAGTAGTGGATATTATATATAAATTCATATGATTATTATAGTATATATGATCATATGAAATATATATCATATATATATATAAAATAATATTATAGTATAATAGATATATTTTTTTTAAACACTACAAAATTCGAAAGACAAAAATAGCACTTTACTCATGACCGACTCATTCGTGTACGCCCCCATCTCACTGTACAGTTCAAACATGAAAAGTTCCAGGCCAAATCTTCTTCTTATTATTTTATAATGTCACGATCAAATCATACGACACGAATCGTTTTCATCACTTCAGGTAAAATCTACAGGTTTTATTGTGGCCACGGTTTTTTGCGAACTGTGTAAAGATATTGATAGCACCATTCGAACAATAAGTGCACCTAAGCAGAATCATGCATGAAGACAGCACAAATAAGAAAAGGCTAAAAACGATCTGTTTTGCCACGATTTTTACTAGCTAAGAGTGTTGGCCAATTAAGTCAACAGGAGAATGATCTCCACTAATTTCTGGAGGTGTTGTGTCCCTTGGGAACATACTATGTAAGGTACAAAAGGAAGCTGGCTTGTTGAATTCTGTTCGAATCAGCCAGTCACAGAAATTTTCCGGTAAATAGGTGTATAGGGGTGCAGCGTTATAGGCCCCGGAAAATAACCGGTGGAGAGGCTAAGCAGTGCGTATGGTAAGAATTTGTGCATATAGCTGTATAAACTTTTCAGAAGACGTTCTGAGAGTGTAATGGAATGACTATATAACGGATGAATACCATCTTGTAGTTTCTTTAATGAAAGTAAGATATGTTTGGAAAAATCCGTTTGATGTAATAGTGTGATTTTGTGTTTAGCAGTGGATGTTATCTGTAGGCCCCTCATTGAGAAGGGGCTGTGGCCTACTACTAGAAAATGTGGGGAGAAACGGGGGGGGTTGCAAGTTGTTCAGTTGTCTCTCTTTTCTCAGCACAACATTCACACACATGCTCTCGTCTCTCTCATAGACACATGCGACTATCTCTCTTCTGCGATCATGCGTAATCGACGTCTCTCCTCTCTCTCGTCTCTCATACGCTCACTCATCGAACCACATATCAGATACTAATACTTACGACAACATCACACGCTTCGCCTCACCGCCTCTCTCGTTGACACAACTACATACACCGTACATCCTCTCTCTCAATCTCTTCTGCCTTTCTGGGTCTCAGGGGTCTGTCTGTCTGTCTCTTTCTGTCTTTCTTTCAGATATACACAGCGCTACTCTTCACGCCTCTCGCTACACACACATATCGCGTCTCTCTCTGTCTCGGTCTGCTCTCGCTCTCTCTCATTCTCTCACTTGATTCTCATTATCCCAATCTAGCGTCATGCAGTCTTCTCTCTCTAAAGTCTCTCTCTCTCATCATCATACATGTTCACCCGTAGAACTCCTAATGGTTAAAAAATACTTGCAATCAAATAAAAAACTATTGTGGCATTTGTTCGATTTTCGATATAAAGTATTCGAAGATTACTGTTAATCGTGAATATCTCTAATGAGTGGTTCTGGCGTAAAGAAATGGATTAAACGGTAATCTTTTATATATGGGCACTAAGAGAGTAATTATATAAATACAGTATTAGGCATGTGTAGGCAGTCGCAGGATAAGATTATATTCGATATTTCAGAATGTCCAAAGGAGTCGAAGCAGGGCTGTATATTGAAGTCCTACAATTGTTTTCTTTTTTGTAAACTAAAAACGAATAGCCGTTGAATTAAACAAAAAAAGGAAACATGGTATTTCAGGTTATTCTCAGGAGGCCAGGAGTTATTTTACTTCTAGTTGCTGATGTGTGTGATTCTCGTATGGTGCTGACACAGTAGGCTGATTAGGTTTACCAAAACCAGCTATGATATATAATAAGAGAAGAGGCAGAATCGCCTGAAAGTTATCAGTGCAATATGGAAAAAAAAAAACGAAAGTCATCATGATTTTTTAGAATGGGTGACATTTATCAGATGCGTGGAAAAAGTGGTTTTATGGAAATGCTGAAGATGTAAAGTCATAGAATTCTGATAAATATCCTAGGATGACATTTTTCCAACAAGAAGCTAAGTATGGGAATGTATGGCATGGCAGGCACATGTGCAGAGCAAGGGGAGAAAAGGTTGTAATCGAAATCGTTAAAAACGTTACGTAAGGGCTGAATTCAGTATAGATTGTTCTTATTTTGAATGTGTTGTGATGGGCAAAAGAAGCCATTTCTGTAACAGACATAAGCATCTGAAATATGGGGATATTACTGTTTAATCCCACAAATGGAAAAAATGAGCATACATATGGACTATCGAACATTTCCTTAAACCAAATGGGTTTGGATAATATGAAATCAGGGATGCTTTTCTCTTGTTTTTTTTTTAAAAAGATCAGGATTCAATACAAGTGACATGACATTTCAACATATAGTTTAATGAAGAACAAAGAGAGGGATTTTTAGCATATCTGCAGGCAAAGTGGGCTACACATCATGTTTTATATTAACAGAGCGCCTTTGATTGTTGCTTACTCCATAACATTAATATTATAATTATTATTATTTCTTAAAATGTCCCATCCATTTGTCAAATACTAGTACGATAATAGAGTAGAACAGGATATAATTATCTCTTTAAACATCAGAACGTCTGTTGAAGTAGAATTTAAGTACTAGGCTAAAAAATACCTTGAAACTACATCCGGGGTCACGTTTAATGTAGGCAGTCTTATGAGCTATGCATGGGGTATAACAAGATGGGAGCTGGGTAAAGGTAGATTTGGGCTATAGCAAGTAACCTCTTAACTGGCCCAGAGATAGTTGGCAAGTGCACCCTATAATGCCATGAATAAAATGATCGTAGTAACACTTGAGTATGGTTCATTATCCTCCTCGTTAACTCAGAATTTACTGAATAAATCCTGATAGTTCTAAAAATGACCCAAATGACAGTATATATATCAGTAGATTACTTCAGAGGGGCAGCTTCAAATTAGTGTAAGGCATGATAATATTCATTGCGAAAATATATTTAAAATGTAAAATAGATTGACAAAAAATACACTTTCTTCATGCACGTGCTATCTTCATTGCTGAAGTACTACCTGACACCCCATCTCAATATCGTCAAAACATAATGCTCCAGGCCAAATCTCATTCTTTTATATTTTAATGCACAGGATCTCCATGATTCATACACGATCGTTTTCATCACTGTCAGGTAAAATAGTTATATTTTTGCCAAACTAATTTTCTGCTGTGTAAAGTTATTTGAATGGACCTTCAACAATAAGTGTCAGTCCATTTTGAAGGCAAGAACTGCCATAGAGCATAGTCAATGGCAAGAAAACTCAATTTAAACAAAGAACTGCCTAAGGCAATCATGGCATGAAAAGCACAACAATAGACAAAGCTAAAAAGCAAATCGTTTTTGCCACGATTTTTAGTCTGCTAGGATGTTGCCAAGGCAACATGGAGGAGAGTATCGCCCACTGAATGTTTGGAGGTTCTTTCCCTTTAATACAGTAGTCAAGGAAGCTGGCTTGTTACTTGTCGGTGTTCACACCCCGGACAATGTTCTGGTGTATAGGCATACAGGTGCACGGTTTAGAGCCTCAGTGAAAATTTCCCAGGTAAATGGCTAGTTCTAGTGTTTAAAAAGTTTTTATCAGTTAAACAATGGTTTTTGGAAATCGTGGTTGTCATCATGGAAGTAAGGATTAGCAGTAATTTGGGCACTACGACATGGAAAGTAAAGACTAAATACTGCTGTTATTTTTTGTTGAAAGTGTGCTTTTCAAGCTGAAAAGTATTCTTCCGAATAGATCACTGACAAATTGGCAGACTGACTAATATTGATGCAAGATTTCGACTAAAGAACACTCGGCTTCAAATGCAAACACAAAAGATGTGTTTTCAAACTGAGACGTCACAACAGTTCCCATGCCACATTATGGTGTTAGGTCATATTCTTGATGGATGAAGTAATTTCCTGTTCATTGTCAAAGCACATGTTTCCAGAACGTGTGAAAAACTGTAGTGTTCTCAATCTAGAAGCTTTCCAAAAGGCAAAGTATGTTTTTTTCTGAATCTATCAGTACTTGATGATGATATTGTGATCAAAGATCTGTTGGATAAGTTTATTGCTGAAGTCACTAGAAATTACGAACAATATACAAAAGCCTAAAGTTCCATTTAGCTAAACATTTGTGACTAACACTAAAGTCATTTATATAGATGTAAACAACTCCAGCATTTTGTGACATGGAAGCACACGGATAAAAGGAACATTTATTATATACGCTGTAAATCGCGCACAAGAATATTTATTGAAAATTTCACATACAATTTAATTGGATGGTCTAAATATAGTATTAACTAGAATGTTCTTTTTATTATTTTTTATTATTGTTCCTGTTGTTCATCTTTGTTATTACTTTGTGTTTCAGGTTTGAAAAACTGAGTTTGCGTCGGTAGCTTAAGTCACAGGATAATCATCGCGTTTCATAGAGAAAGGGTCTTTTTGGGGGAGGTGGGGGATGAGGGGGGGGTCATGAACGTTAAATGCATCATAGTATTTTTCTTGTATTGAGTTAGTAATGACTATATGAAAAAAGAAAAGGAGTCGTGTAATAACACCACCCTCCTTGTCATAGGCCACATTGGGGCAATGACAATACATTGGTCCAAAGCGTCCTCTGCTCTCGTTCATCCTCTCTCCTTCTCTCTCTCTCAATAAATACTCAAATCTCATCTCATCAATCGCTCATTCATCCATTCATTCCTTATCTTATCTTTCGTTACATGGTCTGTCGTCGTCTATCCTCTTTATTCTTTCTTTCATCACAATCTCTTCTCATCTCTCTCTTCTTAGAGTCACGATTCGATCTTCATCATCTCTAGTCACCTACTCTCGATCTTCTCTCTCTCCTCACAGAATCGAACATAAACCATTCACTACACACACACACAGCACACACACAGCACATATAACTACTGATGATATAGCTCTGGTATGCTGAAACACCTAATCTCTGCTTAACTCAGGAATTAAGCAAATCTTAGTAGAAAAGTCACCAACTTGCACTTAAGGTAAAATATAATACGAGAGCAATAGTGTAGGTCTTTAAAAAAGGTGGTTATCTTGGCAGCAAGGAAAGTATAGGTGTATTTAGTATGGGAGTGGAAATGTCTATTGTAAACTGTTACAAAAGTATCTTGTATAAAATTTGCTAGAAAGGCGTAGCTTGACTTGCAGCTTGTGAATGATTCTGCTGCCACAGAGCAAAAAATGCTTTATTATTTATTTTAAGGAAAATGTATGGTGGTTAAATAACATCTTAGCATATGATCCTGGTACTGAAGACTTGTGGACACACAGTTGTGCCTATGACATTATATGGTGCTGAAAAATGATGGGTACTGAGATAACAGCTGCTTTTTTGTATTGAGATGTTCATTATGTAGCACTTAAAAAGGGTTTTGGTATAAGAGGAGAAAATCTCCGAAAATGATCTGTTATGGTGAAAAACTGTGCGATACCGAACTATTTGGATTTACTGCGCAAGTACATTGGGCGTTGTGTTAGGTTAATTGGCTTAAAAACTAGCTGATGGATAACAAATAGGACTGGCCACTTCAAGGTCGCATAAAATGTTGTTAACAATCTTGATCAAAAATGGAAAGCGCACACTTGGGGAGCTAATGTTCGTGAAGTATTGTGTCTGATGGGTTGGATTTGTAATGGGTTGAATGCAGGTGTACAGATGTTAAAGGGCTTTTTACGTGAATTCATCCAAAAACTTGGAATAGGCAAAGCTGGGATTAGTCACGATCCTCGAACAAAGTGGAAAGATTTCCTTATATAGAACATTGTAAAACATTTACAAAGTGTGAACTGCGTATTTGTTACTGGGATTATTGAGTAAGAGACAGTGTAAAAGCGTATATTTAATGATGTTTAGATTGGCATTACAGACAGGGCACTCAACAATTCTAACCTTATAATAAGAATAAAGAAACAATTTGATATGTCCATGTGTGTAGAGAAGGGATAACGAAGACGAAGTTCATACGGCATTTTGCTCTGCTGACCAACTATTTTTGAGCTGGCAGGCGAAAAATACATTCCGTCTAAATTTTAATTCGGAATAACCTGCCCTGATCTATTATCGGAGCAGTTTCAGCTATGTCAGTCAAAATGAATGCATTTACTTTAACCTCTTTAACTGCGCGCAGATGCAAGTGCACCCTATATGGCAGGGGAATATAAATCATTACATAACGCACTTGCTTATGTTTATCTAATATCCCTCTTAGTTTAGAAATTACTACACGAATGAATAATCCTGATATGTCTACCCAATAGGACAGTATAAGTTTAGTAAGGATTACTTCGAGGCTAAGGGCTCGAATTAGTTAGGTCATGATATATCATGGCGAAAATATATATATATAGAACTATACTCATATAATATAAACTACTAACTCCGACATGTCGCAGTATTGGGCAGGTATTGATTGAAGTCTGTTGTTTACTGCAATCTGTTCTGGAATATTAGTCAGAAAAGGATGATTAATACAGCGATGAGGGCTGTGCCAGAACTAACCACCAAACATTTTTTTGAAGACGGGAGAGAGAAATAAGGAGATGATCTGATAAGTATCAAAGACAGCTGCTGATAAAAGTTCAGTAGAGTGAGAAGGAGATTTTCTGGAGTCATGATAGCGAGTAGACATGTTGTTTAAAATTGTGTACTGGGTGTTCAGTGCTGTGGCTGATCAGATAGGGCAGACTAGAAACATGTAGAAGAAGGAAGATTGTTGAGAAAAGGGTGTTGTTGAGACGTGGTTTGAGAACTACTTTTTCAAGACTTGTAGAAATAAAAGGTAGGACTTGAAACAAGAGGCTAAATTCTTGCAGAATGTTAGGGTCGCAGGTCATGTGCTTAGGAATAAGGTTTGATTATAGCAGGTTTGAGAGCTGATGGAAACAGATTACTGAACAAGAAGAATTGAGTGTTAACTGATTTTTCGGTGATTAGTGGGTATAATGTGGTATGGGCGACTGTGTGAAAAGAGAAGAAGGTATGGGATCCCGAAAATCACAGGAATGATTTTATAGTCATAGATAGATTCTTTCAGATTGTCAAATAATTTCTTTCTCCGTTCTGTATCGACTCAGTACGTTGTGGTGTATATTAATATATATCTTGCTCTTAAATTTCATGTTAGTCAGCATAACAATGCATCTTTGCTTCGGGACAAGCAAAATCGTCGTGTCACCAAAACTCGGACCCTTTATATGTTTGTTCTAATCACCTTCAGCCCTGTACATGATTTACTCCTTGCGTTAAGGCCAGATTAAACAAAATTATTCCAACAAACAGTTTTCCTGTAATCCTTTTCTTGTTGCTACTAAGGTTACTTTTTTTCGATACAGTTATTTCTAACAAACCAAATTCTATCCTTCTTCAAAACCCTTTTAAATTTAAAGTCTATTCCAATGTATCACACAAATAGCTAACATTCAATCTATCTTACACAAATAAAAATTATCAAATTGCTGCCACAGGACCCTGAATAGAAACAAACTATTGCCTATCGCGGAGCCGGAATACAAACCAGTGCGGCGAGCTCATCCTGGTAGTTATGCCGTACAAATGCTCTTAGTCCACTGCTGGTACATGTCACGAGCGCGCGCGAGCGAAAATAAACATAATTTGATTGAGGTGAAAACGGCTGAAAATAAGCAACCAAAATAAAAAGAACCCAGACTCGAGATGCAAGCCGTTAGCGTAGTGCGTGAATGATGGTGGACATATTGGTAGAGGGAGAGCTAAAATGGGGTTTTGCTCAGGAGGGTGAACGGGGCGGTGAAGACGGGCGGCGTGGGCAGCGGATGGCGTTAGGAGATTTTTTAAAACAGAAAATGAGTAAAAAAAAGTATACGTTCTTATCCATAGAAAGTCAAAACAAATCTACAGCTTATTTGTGCCAACCGATTTCGGTCATAATGACACGGCTTACCACTTTAAATACTGTTACTGGGAAATTCAATGCCACTGCGATTCACTGACATTCAGTCAGTTCGAGTCTCTTGCTTGGCTGAAGTTTGGCTCCCCGCATCCTCTCAACTGAGCTTCGCAGACACACGTACTTGACAATGATAGGCTAGGCTCGCTAGGGTAGGTGGGGCTCAGTCTGCCTGGGAAGATAGCAGCTCACCGAGGGGAAGGACAACCCGGAATCCAACCTCACGCTCCTTTGCGCATACCCGTGTACAAGGGATAGGCTTCAGGAGTCAACCCTAGAGGACAAATTCCGATCAGAGCACATACCTCACTGGTAACTGCATGTAACCCTGTACGACCTGTTCCATGTGGAGGATGACAACCCTATTTTGTGGAAAACTCCGAATCCAAAAAAAGTCATGGAGGAACGGGATGGCTTCACTGGCTGTACTATGCCCTAATACACTGGCATGATGAAGAAAAATACGCAATGGCCATAAACCGCATCGGTTCGTGGTCGCCAACGGGTCAAACAAGTGACAAACATACGCCTTTCTGGTCTCCCATCAGGGGGGCAGAAGTGTGTAAAGGATGCTACTGGTGGAAAACCCGAATATTCCCGTGTAAGAGATTTATATACCTATGAACAGGCTACATGGAATGTCAGTAACACTTGCACCGCAAACAGAAAGCTACAAGAAGCTACACAATCACACGAACTGAAGAGGGAGAAGTACAATGCCTGGCATATAGTTGGGTTGGCCCTTGTTGTGAATAGTCAGTATGGAAAATTTTGGCGAATATCTTACTGAGGATAGCCCTCCATGGACCAACGCGGGTATGCTTACAAAAGCGGAAGCTAATGCAAGAATAGAGAGCCCTGCCCTCGCTAACCCAAGCATGTGCATTAAATTTTTAGTAAGTAGGGCGACTAAGGTGGAAGGACCCTTCCGCCAGGTTGGGTTGGGGCAGCAGGCTAGACAACCTGTCCTGTAAAAAAAAAGAGGTTACAGAACAGCAAGACTAAGAGAAACTTATACTTTTGTGTGCGAAGGACCTCGCCGGGTCGCAGTGAACTAAGTATGAAATGCTGATAGGCCGAAAGCCGAGAGGATAAGGGAAGTACCTAACACCCACCAAAACAAGATCAACTAGAGGAGAGGTGGGCATTGGAACGTGATACGATGTATTAGACTGGCAAGGCTGGCACAGGTAACCATTAGAGATGAGCAAAGCATTCAACCTCCATGGTCGCTAGTAGTAACGAAGTAATGGGCTGATCTGGGAGAATTAGAACCAACAACCGAGAATAACCGTCCTCTAACTCTGAGGAGAGATAGAACTGACCAGTAATCAACGGACGACGAGATGAGTTGCCTATCTATCCTCAAGAAAGGCGTCCGAGCGCTGCTATATGGAGTGGAAGCCAATTCAACAGCAACTAATAGTGCGAGACTGAGAGGAAGACACATCAACATACAACATCCATCATCCAGTGCTAGGCAAACACCAAGGAAGTTGCCCATCAGCAACGATGAGAAAGCAAAGACGATTCTACGCACGCAGCTGGGCTAGACAGAGACAGAGAAAGCCCACGCCAGGCCATCATCTCAGCATGAGGGGAACCCTCAAGGGCCAAGGTCGAAGTGACATAGCAAAAACCGACGATCGAGAAGTCAGAGGAAAGCAGAGCGGAGTGGAATCAGAAATGACAAGGGGAGGAGACTTGTGAGTTGCTGCGCGCATGAACAACTTAGTGATATGGAGGGACGCCTATTACACGCACCGGGTACACTCGCACAAAGGATTCTGACTTTGGGGACGTTCGCCGAATGGGAGAGAACATGAAGCGCGAGATTAACTCCATCTAAGTGATCAATGGTATTATGGTATCAGGAGACAGAATCTCCATTCATGGATGTGAGAACCAAGCGAAAAGTGCTGGTATGTCGGAGCGATCATCACCTGGTGACAGCACAATATAATCATTCCAGATAAGACTGAAGAAGAAGCACAAGGCCACACTGCACTCAAGATAAGGAGCCGGGCGAGATTTGATAACCATGTGATGAGAGAAGCACCACGTGAAGTCTGCATTCATCAACGGATCTGTGAGTGAACAGATTCGCACATCTAGCAGAACATGACAGATAACGAGGCATGACATGAGATACGAACATGGAAGCAGATCCGGGGGGGGGGGGGGGGGGGGGGGGGGCTGTAAGCACTGTGTACACTGAGTAGCAGTCAAGACAACATACGGGCCATCAAAAGAAGAAGACCAACAATGATTAGATTCCAATCAAGAGTACCCTTCGATGTCATCAAAGAAGAATGAGGAAACCAAGAAGAGACTTCTGCAAGTAAAGTCTCCACGCTAACGAAGAGTAAGCAGGAAAGTAGTTTAAGCAGAGAAGTGTTCACTAGGAACAGTGAAGAAGACTCGCACGCGCATGACAATAAGAAGCCTATGGACCAGCTGGCAGGCTGGAGCGCAGAAGAGGCTGGGCGGCCGGGGGGGGTAATAAATTAGGCAGTCGCAAGGAGAGCAAGGAAAGTCTACAAGATCACCAAAAAGTATGCAACAAAATTTAAGAGAGCTGCATGGGGAACCAATTCAGGGACAGACAAGAAAAACTGTTGAGCAACAGAGAAGAGAGCAAGAAGAAAGATAGCTTGAACACTTCCAGGAAGTTCTCAACCGAAAAACCACTCACGCAGGATAGACAGACCGACATCCCAAAGCGTACAAATAACTTAGACATTGACGTGACAAGCTACCC
Organism: Rapana venosa; assembly: GCA_028751875.1. Lineage (NCBI taxonomy): Eukaryota > Metazoa > Mollusca > Gastropoda > Neogastropoda > Muricidae > Rapana > Rapana venosa. The sequence goes on from CM054164.1 coordinate 16,881,128, forward strand.
CAACATAAGGGAAGAGTAGACAGTACTTGCCATCGATCCATACCCTACAAGAAACGGCAAGTCAGCCAGCCAGGAACAACCTTGGTGCCTAGAATCTGTTGCAGAAGGCAGATTCTTCTGTGAGCTAGCAGCTGACATAAACCGTAGCAACGCTCTGTTCAACATTCACAAAGGCTGCTTGGAAGGAAGCGAAGAAAGTACCCATGATGATTTGACGCAAGGGAGTGATTAGTCATAAATCAACCCAACGAATAGGAACCCTGAGGGAAAAACTGCAACAGACTGAAGGGGAATCACTCTATGTCTGTGGCCAACGAAGATACTGGCCAAAGGTCATCATCAGAAGAATATCAGACAGGCTTCGATGATCCTTTGATGGAAGGAATACAAGCATGGTCAGAAGGCAAACCGCGATAAAGTAGTATGACCAGATATTCACGGGTGCTCAGAGGGAAAAAGACATCATTCATCCGAAACAGTGCACAGAGTGGCAAAGACAACTGTATGTGAATTTGTGACTTCTGAAAAGGCATTTGTACAGCATACACACACAAGACAGCCTTTGGAGCATCCTTCAACACCTATGCATCCCATCGAAACTGGTACAGGACCTTATCTACAAGCTTCTATGACTATCTTCAGATCTCTGAATGCGGCCATAGCAACACTGTCTTCGAAGTCAGACTGGATGTAGATAACAAGGATGGGAGATGTCGGCAAGTTCTCATTCAAGTCTGGCCATTGATTGGGTGATGAAAGACGACAGAGAAGTCAACCCAAGAGGGATCGCTGGAGCCTTGTCTCGAACACTAGACGAACGGCTTGACGTTTGCGATGACCTGGCGCTAGCTGCTCGAGGCGCACACACAAATTGCGCAACATATCCAGGAGAAGACGCATGCAGACATCAAACTATTTGGGACAGCAAGAGTGGGGCTTCGTATAGCACCAAGAAAACAGAGACAAATGTCGCTCAAGTTAACCACCAGCCCATGTGAAAGTGAATGGAACTTTAGATCGGACTGTGCCAAACAACAACAAAGATCACGCATACCATTACGGGCCAGCAGCATCAAACCCATAGGGCGGCACAAAGCAGAAGACATCCACAACGAGAGGCCAGGCTAAGGAGAGCCAGGATGTGTTTAGGGAGGATGAGAGCACATATCTGGAGGATCAACTCAGTACAGCCTCATACATCCACACCAGACTGGAAGCTATAGCATGAGCTGTGTTTGTGTCTAACGCTCTACTGTACGGTTCTAGAGTGCTGGAAGGATTAGGAAGTGGTTACTTGTACCAAACTATCGATCGCTGTCCACGTACCATATGCCTGCGAAGAATTCTCCGGATCTTTTTGGCCAGAGAAGATCTCACATTGAAGACCTACTACAAGGAGATCGCATGCTAAGAAGACAGTGGGAAACGCATCATCACCAGACGAGAACGGTTGGGAAAAGTGGATTGGGGCAGCATCCTCTCGAAGTAGGATACCACAGTCAAAAAGATCGCAAGGAACAGCATTGGTGCAGCTGGAGCCCGCTAAAGGAAGGGTAGAAAGAATGGAATGGAACCGAGAAAGCCACTGGAGGAGAATCTTGTAGAAAATGAGATGAAGCATGCAGGTCACTTCTTGGAGAGCAGATGACTAGGGTTTGGCCGGCAGATAAAAAGGCAGGAGTGGAAAGCGGTTGTTGTGTTGTTGCTGCCCTAGCAGCACCACTGGGGTAATAGGCTAAATGATGTATGATGATATACTGATGACAGACATGTACTCTTACTATTAGTGGTGAATAGAACAAGCACACCAATGGCGTAGGCTTCCTTGTCAATCAAAAAATCAAAAACGCCGAGTGCTACGCAAAAAAAGTGCTGCGCAGTAGTACACATTATAAACCATCGCGCCTCAAAGCGAGCCCTCCTTTCAACATCACAGGTGGTACATAAGCTTATCGGCAACATATGATCGATGATCAGAAGAGTAGTAGAGGAATTTTACATGCAACTTCGCAGGGGCATCATCGATAAAAACAACATACAAAGCTAACAAAAAGACAGCCTATTATATTCAAGTAGACTGGAATGACTAAGGTAGGTGCTGAGCTCTGAAAGACTAGGAGCAAGATCTGTGGAGCCGCGTCCTGTAATACGCTACTAATGAAAGAGACTCAGACTACTGGAAATTGCCAGCTACAAACGGACAACGTGCGTGCAATAAGCACCCTTGGGAGAATCGACAAGCATCCCGACGGATGGACTTGGCATGCACACTACATGTACCTCATCACAACGCAGAAATTGATTACATACAGAGGTAGCAAAACCGGTTCAGATCTGGCATCAACAGGAGACGAAGCGAGGGACATATTCCAGGTGGGCAAACATGGGGCAGTGACGTAAAACCACGGGACTGTTTTCTCAATTAAACTTAAAAATCCAGCTGATAAAGAGATCAACTACAACAAGCCTAAGAACATCAGCTAAAATTCAACCTAGTAAAAGGATTGACAGGACCCTGAACCATCGTCAAAAGCCTTGAAGACAAAAATAGGTGGAAAATTAGCTGTCTGAGTTACCTGCTAGGATAAAGATGGCAGGAAAGACAAAAACGCAACCAGTTTTAATGCAGGGACACGGAAAGCGAGAAAAGGGAGCTATCTTGGCAAGCACGCTAGGCTAGGAAAAAAACACAAACCATAGGATCGACAAGATAGAAATCCTAGATAATAAGTGTGATAAACGAAGTAACATTAGGAAGAGTGTCAAGTACAGCAACTAAGAGGCAGGAATACAGAGAGATTCCAATTCCCAGCAAAAGATCAAGAAAGAAACATGAAAAAAGGCCAAAGCGAAGAATGGGTTGAGAAACCAATGTTCAGATATTGAAGAAAATTTGACCAAGAACAACAGCAGAAGAGCCTGATCAAATGTGAAAGAGCTCACATGACAGCAGAAACAAGAATAAGTCAACGCGAAGCATCGGAAACATATGACGAAATTGCTCACAGAGGAAAAGACTATCATTAGCAAGATGGACAAGTCCTGTTCAGGCAAAGCTCTAGCAACCATCTAGTCATAAGGGGACCACGTCGGTGTAGCTTACAAGTCAAGTGACTTCGTCAGAAGATGATGACTTTCCTATCCTTTGCCGCGAAGAGGTTGTAAGCAGGCATCGAAATCACTGAAAAAATGGGAGAAAGCTGCAAGGCATTGGACAACATCACGCAGCAGAAAAGGCTGATCAACATACAGGGGACAAATTTGTGACAGACATCCTCAATAAGCAAAGAATTATGCAACGGAAGAAGGAAGATCTGGCAATGTACTGGAGTAGTGGCCCAACACCTGACCCAATCATGCGTCATACAATCATGCTCCCGCATATAAAAAAAAAAAAGAAAGCAATCTACAGCAATGCCAAAACGATCGAACGATCATGTGGAGCCTCATAGAGCAGTGGCAGTTAAAGTAAAGGTTAAAAAGTCCTTCTGGAGCAGAGACTAAAGCACGGCTGATAGAAACAGATCATCACTGAAGAAAGCCAGAGAAAAGCAGGCTTACCGTCCCAACAGTAAGCACCACAGAAAGCAAACATTCACACTGCGAGTTCTGTGCGAGAAATAGCACAGGCACCAACAGAAAATCTATAACCCACAATGTTCATAGGGTGGAAAACGAGACTTCAAAAGAGGGCGTTTGAACCGTACAGTATGGCAGCGGACAATACGCACGTATAGGGTACCATTAAGAAATACAACACGGGACAAAAGATCATTCAGGCTCACCATCAAAGGCTATACACAACAAGCCACCAGCAGGCATGTGTTTTCCAAGGCATAAGTTGGATGGGAGTGGTTCCTTACCTCAGTGGAGTTCGAGCAATGAGCTGTCTCTCTCCTTAGTCGTCCCCCCCAGAAAAACTGTACGATTGTCTATCTTGAGCGCATAATGACTGATGCTTTAGAAGAGATCACACTGGCACAGGGCAAGTATTTGGAGGGCGGATAATCACACGCCTCAGAAGTTTGCTGATAGACTAGAATCCGACGGACTAGCTAGGGGGGGAAATGAACAAGGAACTAGCAGCCAATCCTGTGGAAGTACTAACCAAAAATTGACAATACTTATCCTCGCAAGATAAGGCATGGAGATGCAGTTTGCTGGAGAAAAGAAACGAAAACTCATGACTAGAACAGGCCTCCGGGGGGGGGGGGATAGGGTAACTACGGCAGCGCCCAATCTACTTAGCAAGATCAAAGGTCAGTGAAAAAGAACTTGGAGGTTGTAGTATCACTTCAAATACCTTGGAGCTACTATTAGGTGATCGGTGGTACTAAATAAAGCGCCTGTCTTAGAAAGGACGAAAAGTCCGGGTGTCGTACGACCGTCTAGGGCCCGAAAACTTGTCGCTCACATCCATTAGACAATAGAGTGGTAGTCTGGGGCGGCTAGTCTTCAGGAATGAGACGATAAACGGCGAGGTCGCGCAGTGTGTTAAGAAAATAGAGCAGTGGCGGCAGAAGGACGAATAAAAGAACCACGACGGCAACAAAGAGAGATTTGTCACTGGCAAAATTCCTTAGAAAAAAGCGCACTATCTGAGAGGGAAAGAAATACAGTTGCAGACAAAAAAAAAAAAACAAAAAGAAAAAAAAAGAGGGGTGGCGCTGCTCTTTTGTGGCGACGTGCTCTCCTCGCAAGGGGGAGAGGCAGCCTCGATTGTTTATTTCACAGCAGAGGAAATCTCCGTTGACTATAAGTGGGATATTTAATAAATAAATAAATAAATAAATAAATAGTGAAGAATTCAAAGAACCAAATCCTCGCAATGAGCTGCACAAACATAGCAGCAATGGCAAAGACTTAAGACTATCTGTTGGAAAGGTACCAAGAACTAACAATAGAAAAAAAAAACTATCTGTTCTCTCTAGGACGGGGCAAGGTCAAGCTACTGCAAGCACTATTATCTCTACATATATCTGTATGCCGTGCGAGATCCTGGACATTATTGAAGAGTCTTACAGAAGGAGGATCGCAAGGACTCTAGAGAGTGAGATTTCTACAAGTAGAGAGGCGGCGCTTGGTCATTTTCATACATGGACCACACTACCAACCTAAATGCGAAGGTCCTACGAAACATCACCGCGAATAACAGAGTAAAGCCTAGAAAACCTGCTGACGCACAGTCAAGAAAGAGAAGGGGTCTCAGAATGGTTAACGGACATGTTGACTAGATGAAGCATGGGGCTGTCCAAAACATAACTGCATAGGAACAGTGCATGGAGAAGGCGAGGCAGACAGAGGAATGGAAAGGGCAGGCAGGGTAACATCACTGAATGAACAGGGGAAGAAGCTTCTCCACAAACTCCCACCCAAAAACGCCAGACACTTGCAGCACAACCGGCTCGGCAAAGTGGTAGGGGCCTAAGCAGGTGCACTCCGAACATTCGGTCAATAAGCAGTGCCCGTCTGACCCGCAGGGTGTTATGGGAGCAGATGAGATGATATAAAGTTATATAAAATATATTATATATATAGAATAAAATATTAGATATATACTATATTATATATATTTATATAGATATATAGTAGTGGATATTATATATAAATTCATATGATTATTATAGTATATATGATCATATGAAATATATATCATATATATATATAAAATAATATTATAGTATAATAGATATATTTTTTTTAAACACTACAAAATTCGAAAGACAAAAATAGCACTTTACTCATGACCGACTCATTCGTGTACGCCCCCATCTCACTGTACAGTTCAAACATGAAAAGTTCCAGGCCAAATCTTCTTCTTATTATTTTATAATGTCACGATCAAATCATACGACACGAATCGTTTTCATCACTTCAGGTAAAATCTACAGGTTTTATTGTGGCCACGGTTTTTTGCGAACTGTGTAAAGATATTGATAGCACCATTCGAACAATAAGTGCACCTAAGCAGAATCATGCATGAAGACAGCACAAATAAGAAAAGGCTAAAAACGATCTGTTTTGCCACGATTTTTACTAGCTAAGAGTGTTGGCCAATTAAGTCAACAGGAGAATGATCTCCACTAATTTCTGGAGGTGTTGTGTCCCTTGGGAACATACTATGTAAGGTACAAAAGGAAGCTGGCTTGTTGAATTCTGTTCGAATCAGCCAGTCACAGAAATTTTCCGGTAAATAGGTGTATAGGGGTGCAGCGTTATAGGCCCCGGAAAATAACCGGTGGAGAGGCTAAGCAGTGCGTATGGTAAGAATTTGTGCATATAGCTGTATAAACTTTTCAGAAGACGTTCTGAGAGTGTAATGGAATGACTATATAACGGATGAATACCATCTTGTAGTTTCTTTAATGAAAGTAAGATATGTTTGGAAAAATCCGTTTGATGTAATAGTGTGATTTTGTGTTTAGCAGTGGATGTTATCTGTAGGCCCCTCATTGAGAAGGGGCTGTGGCCTACTACTAGAAAATGTGGGGAGAAACGGGGGGGGTTGCAAGTTGTTCAGTTGTCTCTCTTTTCTCAGCACAACATTCACACACATGCTCTCGTCTCTCTCATAGACACATGCGACTATCTCTCTTCTGCGATCATGCGTAATCGACGTCTCTCCTCTCTCTCGTCTCTCATACGCTCACTCATCGAACCACATATCAGATACTAATACTTACGACAACATCACACGCTTCGCCTCACCGCCTCTCTCGTTGACACAACTACATACACCGTACATCCTCTCTCTCAATCTCTTCTGCCTTTCTGGGTCTCAGGGGTCTGTCTGTCTGTCTCTTTCTGTCTTTCTTTCAGATATACACAGCGCTACTCTTCACGCCTCTCGCTACACACACATATCGCGTCTCTCTCTGTCTCGGTCTGCTCTCGCTCTCTCTCATTCTCTCACTTGATTCTCATTATCCCAATCTAGCGTCATGCAGTCTTCTCTCTCTAAAGTCTCTCTCTCTCATCATCATACATGTTCACCCGTAGAACTCCTAATGGTTAAAAAATACTTGCAATCAAATAAAAAACTATTGTGGCATTTGTTCGATTTTCGATATAAAGTATTCGAAGATTACTGTTAATCGTGAATATCTCTAATGAGTGGTTCTGGCGTAAAGAAATGGATTAAACGGTAATCTTTTATATATGGGCACTAAGAGAGTAATTATATAAATACAGTATTAGGCATGTGTAGGCAGTCGCAGGATAAGATTATATTCGATATTTCAGAATGTCCAAAGGAGTCGAAGCAGGGCTGTATATTGAAGTCCTACAATTGTTTTCTTTTTTGTAAACTAAAAACGAATAGCCGTTGAATTAAACAAAAAAAGGAAACATGGTATTTCAGGTTATTCTCAGGAGGCCAGGAGTTATTTTACTTCTAGTTGCTGATGTGTGTGATTCTCGTATGGTGCTGACACAGTAGGCTGATTAGGTTTACCAAAACCAGCTATGATATATAATAAGAGAAGAGGCAGAATCGCCTGAAAGTTATCAGTGCAATATGGAAAAAAAAAAACGAAAGTCATCATGATTTTTTAGAATGGGTGACATTTATCAGATGCGTGGAAAAAGTGGTTTTATGGAAATGCTGAAGATGTAAAGTCATAGAATTCTGATAAATATCCTAGGATGACATTTTTCCAACAAGAAGCTAAGTATGGGAATGTATGGCATGGCAGGCACATGTGCAGAGCAAGGGGAGAAAAGGTTGTAATCGAAATCGTTAAAAACGTTACGTAAGGGCTGAATTCAGTATAGATTGTTCTTATTTTGAATGTGTTGTGATGGGCAAAAGAAGCCATTTCTGTAACAGACATAAGCATCTGAAATATGGGGATATTACTGTTTAATCCCACAAATGGAAAAAATGAGCATACATATGGACTATCGAACATTTCCTTAAACCAAATGGGTTTGGATAATATGAAATCAGGGATGCTTTTCTCTTGTTTTTTTTTTAAAAAGATCAGGATTCAATACAAGTGACATGACATTTCAACATATAGTTTAATGAAGAACAAAGAGAGGGATTTTTAGCATATCTGCAGGCAAAGTGGGCTACACATCATGTTTTATATTAACAGAGCGCCTTTGATTGTTGCTTACTCCATAACATTAATATTATAATTATTATTATTTCTTAAAATGTCCCATCCATTTGTCAAATACTAGTACGATAATAGAGTAGAACAGGATATAATTATCTCTTTAAACATCAGAACGTCTGTTGAAGTAGAATTTAAGTACTAGGCTAAAAAATACCTTGAAACTACATCCGGGGTCACGTTTAATGTAGGCAGTCTTATGAGCTATGCATGGGGTATAACAAGATGGGAGCTGGGTAAAGGTAGATTTGGGCTATAGCAAGTAACCTCTTAACTGGCCCAGAGATAGTTGGCAAGTGCACCCTATAATGCCATGAATAAAATGATCGTAGTAACACTTGAGTATGGTTCATTATCCTCCTCGTTAACTCAGAATTTACTGAATAAATCCTGATAGTTCTAAAAATGACCCAAATGACAGTATATATATCAGTAGATTACTTCAGAGGGGCAGCTTCAAATTAGTGTAAGGCATGATAATATTCATTGCGAAAATATATTTAAAATGTAAAATAGATTGACAAAAAATACACTTTCTTCATGCACGTGCTATCTTCATTGCTGAAGTACTACCTGACACCCCATCTCAATATCGTCAAAACATAATGCTCCAGGCCAAATCTCATTCTTTTATATTTTAATGCACAGGATCTCCATGATTCATACACGATCGTTTTCATCACTGTCAGGTAAAATAGTTATATTTTTGCCAAACTAATTTTCTGCTGTGTAAAGTTATTTGAATGGACCTTCAACAATAAGTGTCAGTCCATTTTGAAGGCAAGAACTGCCATAGAGCATAGTCAATGGCAAGAAAACTCAATTTAAACAAAGAACTGCCTAAGGCAATCATGGCATGAAAAGCACAACAATAGACAAAGCTAAAAAGCAAATCGTTTTTGCCACGATTTTTAGTCTGCTAGGATGTTGCCAAGGCAACATGGAGGAGAGTATCGCCCACTGAATGTTTGGAGGTTCTTTCCCTTTAATACAGTAGTCAAGGAAGCTGGCTTGTTACTTGTCGGTGTTCACACCCCGGACAATGTTCTGGTGTATAGGCATACAGGTGCACGGTTTAGAGCCTCAGTGAAAATTTCCCAGGTAAATGGCTAGTTCTAGTGTTTAAAAAGTTTTTATCAGTTAAACAATGGTTTTTGGAAATCGTGGTTGTCATCATGGAAGTAAGGATTAGCAGTAATTTGGGCACTACGACATGGAAAGTAAAGACTAAATACTGCTGTTATTTTTTGTTGAAAGTGTGCTTTTCAAGCTGAAAAGTATTCTTCCGAATAGATCACTGACAAATTGGCAGACTGACTAATATTGATGCAAGATTTCGACTAAAGAACACTCGGCTTCAAATGCAAACACAAAAGATGTGTTTTCAAACTGAGACGTCACAACAGTTCCCATGCCACATTATGGTGTTAGGTCATATTCTTGATGGATGAAGTAATTTCCTGTTCATTGTCAAAGCACATGTTTCCAGAACGTGTGAAAAACTGTAGTGTTCTCAATCTAGAAGCTTTCCAAAAGGCAAAGTATGTTTTTTTCTGAATCTATCAGTACTTGATGATGATATTGTGATCAAAGATCTGTTGGATAAGTTTATTGCTGAAGTCACTAGAAATTACGAACAATATACAAAAGCCTAAAGTTCCATTTAGCTAAACATTTGTGACTAACACTAAAGTCATTTATATAGATGTAAACAACTCCAGCATTTTGTGACATGGAAGCACACGGATAAAAGGAACATTTATTATATACGCTGTAAATCGCGCACAAGAATATTTATTGAAAATTTCACATACAATTTCATTGGATGGTCTAATATAGTATTCTAGAATGTTCTTTTTATTATTTTTTATTATTGGTTCCTGTTGTTCATCTTGTTATTACTTTGTGTTCAGTTTGAAACTGAGTTGCGTCGGAGCTTAAAGTCACATCATCCGTTCATAGAGAGGTCTTTTTTTGGGGGGGGTGGGGGGAGAAGGGGGGGTCATTACGTTAAATGCATCATGTATTTTCTTGTATTATTTGTATTGACAAAAGAAAGTCGTGTATAACCCCCCTTGTCATAGGCCACATTGGGCAATGACAATACATTGGTCAAAGCGTTCTCTCTCTCTCTCTCTCTCTTCTCTCTCTCTGTCTCTCTCTCACTCTCTCTCTTCTCTCTCTTCATTCTTTCTTTCTTTCTTCTGTCTGTCTGTCTGTCTATCTCTTTATGTCTTTCTTTCACACATCTCTCTCTCTCTCTCTTCTCTCTCTCTCTCTCATCTCTCCTCTCTCTCGTCTCTCTCTCTCTCACATACACCTTCACACACACACACACACACACACACACACAACACACACACACAATCACAGAAAAACACACACACACACACACACACACACAGAGTGTTCTCTCATTCCTTACAGAAATTGTTTACATCCACTGTCGCTGCCCTTGTAATGTGAAAATCTGTGCCCTTAGTGGTACTGTCAGCCTTCCTCCCTCTCCACCACCCATCTCCACACTCCTCCTCCCCTGTTACCCAGTGGGATGAAACTTTGCTATCACTGAGTAGGCACATGGTATTGAAACAGTGTCCTGAAAAAAGGGGTAAAAATAACACTCACAGAGCTCTAAACTTGGTTAGAATTTGAGAAGCAATAGATGCAATGAATGGTCAGGTGAGCTTTCGTGATATGATCACTTAGTTTTAGTGTGTAGCATTCTGTGCTAATTGAACACTCTGAGTCAAATTTCAATTTGGGATTAATTGCAGGCAAAAATATTGATTTCTTATGAAGAAGATGACATAAAACAGCTGAAAATATTGTTTTATTTTCAGCTTTAAAACTTTCTGAAGTTAATTTGAATAAATAGTTTTTTTAAGAAAGTCCTTTAAAACAAAACTGGGGTCCTCAAAAATCCTTACACACACACCACACACTCTTTCTATCTCTCTAACTCTCTCTCTCTCTCTCTCTCTCTCTTCATATCTCCTCTCTCACTTCTCTCTCTTCTCCTTCTCCTTCCTCTCTCTCGTCTCTCTCCTCTCTCTAACTCTCACTCCTGTTATGGCAGACTGTGCATTATTTTGTCTTAACTCTCCTACTACCGTTGGCGGGTTGACCCACCCGCTTACTACTTGATCCGCGAAGCCGATGGGCGGGTGTGCCTGCCGGATACCTGGGGACACCCAGTGTCTCCCTTTGCACTATTTATATATACCATGGTCTCACACCCCTTATCACTTTAGACATGCGCAGTGAACTCCTAGATAGTGTAGCTCCCGCATTTGCAATTTTCTTTCAGTTAATCGTTTTTTTCGTTTTTAGGCGTGTCATCGGTGACTTTTTTTGGGAGGGAGCTGCGCAATAGGCGACCACTAAACAAACGTTTTGAAGGATTTTCTGTGAAAAAAAGGCAAATTTGAATTTATGGGAAAAAAGGACTTAGAAGCCACGAGGATTCAAGATTGCAGAGTGGAGTGGATGTGCTGGTTTATTGGCGATTCGAGTGATGAAGGTGCTATGACAGTGGTAAAAAAACGATCCTGCGGGGGGGGGCTTGTGACTGGTTTTAAAATGAAAGAATTTTGTGAAAATGGGGCCCAGAAACTTGCAAAAATGTGCAGTGATTTGGGGGTAGTTGATGTTTTTTTCCCCTCAGGTTTTCACTGTAAGTGCAAAAAAAAATTGGGAACAAATAGTGACCGATTTAAATGGCGGGTTTTTTTTCTCAGTTGAAATGTTGTTTGTGATGTATTGCTGTTAATCTTAATTATCTGAACTTTTTCATTTTTTTTGCATGTTTGATTTTTTTTACTTCATTTTTACATTTTTGAAAAGTCGTATTTAAAAAATTTTGCATAAACCCCGTACCAAAAACAACCGCAAATCACGCCCCAGCATTCCAAACAACAAGTCACCATAGTCAAAGAAAAATATTGGATTTTTATTCACAACACCAACACAGAAAGTTTCATGCAGATTGTTTTTTTGATTTTTTATTTTTTTTAATCAGTAGGGGTGAAACTGAAAGGGCATGGGAAAAAATACTTGTTTCAGTGGTAATAAGAAAAACGGAACGCGGTAGGGGAAGAGTTTATTCATAACACCCTTTTTCTCTTTTTTTTTAGGGGGGGGGGGGGGGGGGGGGGGGGGGGGGGGTTTTTGATTGAACCCCCCCCCTCTTTTTCACCCCCCTCCCATTAGGAAGCTTTTTTTTCTCAACTGTCTCTTTTACTTCCCTCCCCTTTTCCAAACTCTGTCAACAGTCTGTCCTTTTTTATCTGTCATTTCCCACTACCCCCTTCTTCTATTTCTGTGTTTCTTTAAGTCCATCCCGATACTTCCCTAGTATCCCCTCTCCTTCATTTTTCTTTCTCTCCCTCTTCTCGTTCCTCTCCCGCTCTCTCTCTCCTCTCTCTCTCTCTCTTCTCCCTCTCTCTCTCTCCTCTCAAACACACACCACAAACACACACACTCACACTCACTTACCCAAAAACTTGTTAAAATGGAAATTTTCTTCATAAAAGCAAGTGCTGCAAAAAAACCAAAGCCAAACTGGAACCACCAAATAAACAATATTATAAGAATACACAGAGGGAAAAAAGATTGTGAAACGATTTTTGCTGCAAAAAACTATTTTGGTCTTTTTAAATACTATTTTTTTTTTGTGGGGGAGGAGGCTGAGGGGATGTAATCATTGACTCTTTTTCTTTGCCCGCGCTATCCCCGCTTTGAATCCTCACTTCGCCCCAAAAAATGATCTATGTGGGCATACTCATCTGAATAAAGGCAATCAGAAAAAGGGGAAAAAAAAGGGGAAAAAATTTGTTTGTGATTTTTCCTTAATGCCAATCATTCCTTTTCCCCCCAAAATTTTATTTTGGCTTTTAAAAAAATTTTCCCGGTTTTTGAAAAAATTTCCTGTGCAATTTTAGAATTTTGCAGGCTGATGCCAGGACATTCAGATGCACATGAGAAGTATCCCGAAAACCAGGGTTGCTTACCTCTACGAGAGCAGTTTTTGATTTCAGCTGTCTTGCTGTACCTGAGCTCAAAAACTCTGATTTTTTCCCCAATTCATATTGCCCTTTCAAATGCTTGCATATATGCAGACAAAACAAGGATTAGCACACTACAGTATCCAAGGGGGGGGGGGGGGGGGGGGGGGGGGGGGGGGGGGGGGGGGGGGGGGGGATTCAAGTGAAGGAAGTCAAGTATTGTCCCTTTTCTTCTTTCCTTTTTATCATGTTCTCCCAGGGGGGGGGTTTGACATGATGAGCCTTCCCATCTCTCCTCGGTTTTGAGCTTCCTCCTTATTTATTGCCCCTTTCTCTAAAAATCATCTGCAATACAGGCAGCCCAGGTTTTGCTAGGGCTTCCCTTTGGTCTCTATCCATCCCACGAAGTTCATTGCTCTTTTTATGATGTGATGGTCTGCTTTTTGTTGAACATGCCCAAACCAGGGAGTATAAATTTCTACCAGCTACAGACTTCAGATCATCAACTTTGCACATTCTCCATAGTCTTTATTTGTGATCCTGTCTTCCCATTTGATCTTTGTCATGTAGTGTAGCATTCAGCTTTCACAGCTCTTCAACAAACGTTTCGTCAGTTTTTTTTGAAAACCCACTCTCCGAACCATACAGGGGAACAGGTCTGATGCAGGCCTTATTTTCAGCCCGCGTCTCTCCCGTGGGATTTCTGATTTCTGAGCAGATTTTCCAATTCTTTCCATTTCTTTCCAAGACTCGAAATCCTGGTTCTGACAGCTAACACAGATTTTGCTTCGCAGCTCATCATCTCGCCTAGGTAGCAGAATTCATCTACCACTTCTATCTTCCCTTGTTCAAATTCTAGCTCCTCCTTTTTTTGCATCAGTATTGTCTTCACCCTTATTCATACAACTGGGGCAGACAAATACTCCGTCCCCTCCTTCTTCAGATTTTTGAGCTTTGAGCATTTTTTGTGACACCAGTTTTTACAGTTGGAGCATTTAATTGAATTGTTCCTTATCCCCTTGGGGCAACACTATACGGGTATTTGCCTTCTCTCTATGTGTTCTGCAGTCTTTTCCAACTGTCCCTTGCTTTGGTCTTGTCAACATTCCACCTTCATTCCTCTGTGTTCTAATCTCTGTATCCAATTGCCAAATCTTGAGTAGCGTCATCACTGTTCTCAGCTACCAGTACCAGCATACAGCAGTTCCCAGATCTCTTCTGGCCTCTTTCCCCTTTCCCCGGATTTTTTCATTCATCACGAGGATAAAGAGCAGAGGGATCAATGCGGATCCTTGGTGCACTCCTACTTTTATCTCAAAGCTTTCTGGCGTCCCAATTATAGTTTTCACTTTTGATCTGGAGTTCTTGTACAAAGTCATAACCATTGAGATGGTGTGCTCTGGAACACCTTTTTCCCAAGGCCCATTGGATTGCCTTTTTTGGGTTACTCTATCAAAAGCTTTTTCCAGGTCAACAAAGATGTACGTCAAGCTCTTTTTCTTCTCCATATACTTTTCCAGCAATTGTTTCACAATAAATATTGCATCTTTGTTGTTTGATTTTGCCAGCCGGAATCCAAACTTTTTTCATTAATATTGCACAGGCTCTTCAGTCTTCTTTCCAATACTTTTTCCCAGATGTTTCTGCCATGTTCCAAAAGCCTGATTCCTCTGTATTTTCCACATACTAGTGCATCTCCTTACCCTTGAAAATGGGAACAGTAATACTGTCTTCCCATTTTTGGGGCCCATTTGTTCGGGTCGGCTGTATCTTCTGACATTTTTTCGTAAGTTTTTTACCCCTTCCCTCCTGCTGCTTGTATCATTTCTGTCACCCCCTCCTGATGGCCCCGTGGCTTCTCTTTTCAAAATTTTCGAATTCCCTCTTCTGCTTTCATCTTCAGTCACTTCTTAAACATGTCCTTCAACTTTCTCCACGTCCTCTGGATGGATTTATATCCATCAAAGTTCAAAACAAAAAGTAACTTACAAAGGGCTGGAACTGTGCAGGGATTGCTATGTAATTTTATGAAAGCAGAACTCAGAGACTAGATTACCAAAGTAGCAACAAACAAAACAATATTTTTGCTGAGAACGGGATAAATAGTATCACCCTGCAAGCGTCATGGATAGAAGTAAAGCTGTTTGCCAAGTACAAAATGATGATGTAATCCTTTGGGCCCCGATTTGACACTTTGTACTACAATTTCTTTAACTCTTTCTACCCCATTTACGAGTATTCTGTAAACTTCATCCAGCCTTATCACTCCATTCACGATTATACTGGTAACAGAGCGCTAAGCTAGAATGGAGAGTTCTTATTCGGTCATTTCCGAGAATTACTCAATCTCCTCTTGTAAACTCAATCTGAAATGGTTTGTTTACATGCCACATTGGCACTTTTCTGTTCTAGTTTAAGTTTTCATTTATCTGTTGCCTATCAATCAATATAAGTAAGGGTTCACAACATCTCTTAGCTAAAGAAGCCACTCAGCAGGTTTGTCATGCATTTATCAACTACAATAGCAATGAATTTGAGGATTCGGCTGAAAATGAGCGACAGTAGCAACTAGAGTGACATTAGAAGTGATGAAGACTACTGCAGATCAACTCTCTATCCAGTGATCTTGTATATGGGCAAAAAAATAGTCACGCCCCACGACGTCATGATAAACCTTTGTACTTGGTGAAAGAAGACGATTTTATCCCCAAATCTTGGAAATTGAAGTGTAAATTCATACAGTTATTGCAACCAAGAGAATAAACAAGTATTTAGCTAAGTGGTGAAGGCAGAGATAATAATTACATTGCTTATTGGTTTTTTTCCCAAAGGGAAAAGCTACACACCTAGGAAGCCACTTGTGCTTTGAAATGGTGTGAAGGGCATAGTCTTTGTTTTTATTTCTATTTTCTTTTTTTCTGCAGTCCTAAATAAAGTTGATCTGTATTTAAAACTGTACAGAAATTTTTTTAGTACTTGGCTTTGGGTTTTTGTTTTTTTTTTTTTGTTGTGGTGTTTTTGGGGGGTTGGTTTGGTGGGTTTTTTTTTTTGGGGGGGGGGGGGGGTTGCATTGGTTCTCAAAAAATTTGTTTCATAGTGGCAAATTGCTACATTTTTGTGTTGTTTATCAAATTTGTTAATTACTTCAAACAAACAAACACTTATTTTTGACTAGATAGCTCTGAAAAGTGGACAACTTGTAGTTTATCAACCCAAGTAGCATGGTTCCTGGAACAAATTTCCGTGAACGACGGGTCTAAGCTATGTGGCGTATCCCGGAATACTTGTGATTGGTTTAGAGAGTGGTTTTTTTGTTTTTTTTCCAGATCAGTCTAGATCATCACAAGAAAAATTGCGGCCACATTTCCTCCAAATTTCTTTTAGCGTTTTGCGACCTTTTAAAAAAATTTTTTTTTAAAATATTGACAGGAGGAAAGTTTTAAGGCTGGATTTGGTTGAATTAAACAATAAAGAGATGTTTGAAAATAAAGGATTGTGGAATATTTTTGAAAAAACTGGTAAAAAATTGACCGCGATCCGACTGAATCAAGTGGTACTAGTTTGCTGGATGGACTTCATTACTCCACGATTTGACGTCACATATTGTTTTACTTTATTTTGACTCAAAGAGGCTTCAAAATAATTGTTGTGGGGGTCAAAACCCAAAATGCTGCTGAGTACTTTGCATCACATAAAATCAAGCGATCGTATTTTCATCATAGAAAGCTACCACTCCGGACATTCTGAGTATTTGATAAAGCGATACAAAACTCCTTATTTCTTCAAACCTAACATCAAGAGATATATTTACCTAATCATGACATTTATGCACAGCAAGAACTTTGCTTATCGTGTTAGAATCGATCCGGGTCCCTGACGGCGCAACAGTGATCAGTAGTGCATGCGTGATTTTTTATTAAAAAAAAATTTTTTTTTTACATAATCATAAACACTACATGCTGCATAAAATTACTCTCATTAAAAAGCCTTTTATTACTCTTTTCATTTATTTATAGCTTTACACGCTTAATTTTAGTTTTACATATCAAAAATCAAGGGTTGTTTGACCCACCTAGCTTCAAAACAACGCTAGTCAATGTTAATTCAGCCAGTAAAACTGAGCCTTGCTGCTGTCTATTCAGCCTTTCGGTTAATTTTTTTTCTTCTGCTCCTCGCTATCAAATAAAAATTTCAATCAAACGCAGTTTTCAAAACATCAGAGAAAGCACATTGGCTGTGAAAGTTGAGAACTTTGACCTATATTCTGATGTCACTTTAGTGACACCAGACTTTTTTTTGGATGCAAACGAGATTGAGAAATTTTAAACCAATCAGAAATCACTTCATTCGAATGTCAAAGTTCATAGCTTCCCAAGGACTCCCAAGTTCAATGTGGCGGCCGTTACTGGAAGAGGCAACTGTATACCAGCTGATATCACACCATGACGGACTTGTTTTCTTGGAAGACTTTTGACAAAAAAATTTGAAATGAAAAAAATTTCATGCTTCTAGCCAAGAGCGCTTGCTTTGTAGCACTGTGGAATTAAAGGCTAGAAAAAGATTACAAGTGAAGGCAGGCATGATATATCTCTGTGAATTCGGGGAAATCCGCAAAAAGGAAAAAAAAAAATTTTTTTAAAAGGAGGGGAAAAAACCCAAAAAACCCACAAAAACCGTTTAGGCCTAAAGGATGTAAACTCTTCCATGGGATTACTTCCCTTCTTGACATCACGGGTAAATCGCTAGGTAGCAAGGGGCCGTCTCTGTTGAAAGAAGCAGGCCATTTTTTCAACCATAGGTATCGGGTTTTTCATGAAAGGGATGGACCAGAAAGGGGATGGTAGGGAGAGTGGGTGGTGGTTTGGGGGGATTTCACTGACTTTTCCCCACTTCAGCGGTGTGTGTGGTCAGAGAGCAGCACTGTTTCAAAACAATCAGCAGGCCGCAGTGTTGTTTCTAGAGTGCACCCTTGCGGATTCCCGCGATTTTTTCAAAATTGCAGCAAAACGATTAGGTGCTGTGGCCGATCACACAAACACCACACACACACGTTCACAAAATGCATACACGGCACATACGCATACACGCACGCACACACGTGTGCACGAACCCACACCACACCTCTCTCTCTCCGGCTCCTCTCTGTAAATCTACAAACGATTTGGGCAGTGGCCTTAGCGCCATTGGCAACTGCCTTTATAAATCTCTAAAATTAAGCACTTATTTAACTTCCCTCGAAGTTCTCCAATGATGCTTCTGATTTGGCTAAGCGCCTCACTTTTGACCAACCCAGAAACTGTACTTCATCCTTGTCAGTTCATGCCGCGTTCATTATGTTGGTAGGCCTACCCCCAGGGCCAACAAGCCCTCTTCATAACAAAGCAGGCTAAATCCTGCTCTGTTGCCTCTTCCATTACTCATCTTCAAGAGGCCCTTGTAATCCAGAAACAAGTGATGTGATTGGACAGAGATGTTGAGGAGAAGCCAACACCACGGCCCATCAGGTTCAGAGCTGGAGATTTTGGAGACAAGTAGCCTTGCTTGAAAACATAAACATGGCTATCTATCCGGGTTTCAAACTGGAAGAAACAATTGCATTCACTAAAGGAGATTTGCTAATCACAGAACAACACTTAAACTCACACAAGAACCTCCCCATCACAGAGGCTGTACAAATAAACTTAGAAAGACTTCCATCAGTTAGACAACCTTTCTTTCTCACAATGTACGATCTGGGGGAAAAAACAAGACTTTGACATTAGCTTAATCTATCATGTAGATCTCTACCCCAGGAGGAACAACACCAGAAAGGAGTTGGCATGAATTCAGATCAAGAAACCTCAAAGACCTTTCAAAGGGTTTTCTGATGAAAAAATGACAGGTCCCTGTTTAAAACTAAGGGCAACCTTCGACTTTGGGAATAGTACAAGTATATCACCAACACTGATAAAAGGAGACGCAAAAAATTGAGGAGTTTAATAAAAATTCGAAAAGGCAATGAAGAACTGAAGTCTCAATTTCAGATAATAATGGGACCTCAATTCAAAGGTAGAAAAGGAAAGATGAAACAAGTTGGCCATTGGAATAGGAGTGAGAAATGAAAGAGGAGAGCGGCTCACGGAATTTGGTGCAAGGAAAAAAGCTGCTGTCATGAACACATGGTTTGAAAACCATCAAGAAGATGCTGGACATGGAAAAACCGGCGACAAAAACCAAGGAATCAAATAGTTTACACCTATTCAAGAACGCTTCCGTAACTCTATAACATCACTGTAAGTCCAGCCAGTGCAAAATTTGGGAAGTGATCAGCCCATTATCGGGAAAAATGCCCAAAATGAAAAAGTGTCAAAAGCAAAAAGAACACCAAAACTGCAAAGGAACATGCACAAACTGACGAAGAAATCAAGAAAATACAAGATCAAAGTTGGAAACAAATTCGATGGCCTAGATCAACTCACCACTACAGAGGAAAAATGGCAGATGATGAAAGATAGCATCACGAGGCAGCAAAAGAATATTACCAGTCATAAATAAAAGGAACATAAAAAGGGTGGATGAGCTCCGAGATTTTAAACCTAATGGAAAACAGGAAAAAGGGCAAAAGTAATGAAAAGAAGTTAAAAGAACTCAAACAAACTGGTTAAAAAAAAATAAAATGAAGCCAAGGAAGAATGGATCAATATGCAGTGCAAGAAATTGAAATGAATGCAAATTTTTGTAGCAAACTTATGCAAAAAAAAAATAAAAGATGTGACAGGGAAGAAATCATCTGCAAAAACAGGGTTGTAAAAAGTCAAGAGTTTGGAGAAATACTCATGGAAAAGAAGATTTTTCTTAACAGGGGCCCAGAATAAATCGAAGAGATTATACCACGACGACAAGGTCCACCTCCTCATATTAGCAACGAAGATGGCCACATAATTCATGGAAGACGAAGTGAGACATGCACTCAGCAAGATGAAAAGGGGTAAGGCGCCAGGACTGATGATATCCCATCTAAATTGATAACGGCCCCTGGATGAAGTGGGAATTTAACCACTAGACTGCCTTCCCCCGGGAAAATTTTTTCCGGGGCTAAACGTGCACCCTATACGCCAACAACCCGGAAAATTTCCGGGGTGTCGAACCGAAGTAAACAAGCCTGCTTCCTTGACTACAGTTAAAGGGAAAGAACTCCAAACTTAATGGAGGTCACTCTCCTGTTGCTTGGCAACATCCAGCTGCAAAAACCGTAGCAAAAACGATCGTTTTTTAGCTGTATTTTGTGTTTTTATGCATGACTGTTTTGGAAGTTCGTGTTTTGGAAGTTCGTGTTCAAAATGGCTGAAACTTCTTGTTGAAGGCATAAATAACTTTACACAGCTGTAAAATTGGCAAATAAAACTGTAGATTTACCTAACAGTGATGAAAACGATCGTGTATGATTCAGCTGATCATGCATTAAAAAAAAAAAAAGAGAGATTTGGCCTAGACTTATGTTTGACGTTATTGAGATCGGGAGTACTCAGAATGACAGTGGTGATAAAAGAAATCATACTTTTGGTCAATTTTTTTACATTTTAAATATATTTTCGCAGTGAAATAGCATGCTAACTAATTTGAGCTTGCCTCGAAGTAATCTACGATATATATATATACTGTCATTAGGCAGACTATCAGGAATATTCATGTAGTAGTTTCTGAGTAAGAGGGATATGAACATAGCAGTGGTACATAACAATTTTATTCCCCGGCATATAGGGTGCACTTGCACTGGGCAGTTAAGAGGTTAAGGCAGTCACAAAACTACTAAACAATATATATGACACAGGAGAGATTCCGACAGATATGAAGAAGTCCATCTACATTGCGATCCCTAAGAAACTGGGTACAGCTGAATGTGACCAACATCGTACAATCAGCCTGATGAGTCACCTCACCAAAGTTCTTTACGAATACTCATGAAGAGAATTAGAAATAAAATACTCCCAGAAATATCAGAAACGCAATTTGGATTCAGGCAACAAAGCACCAGAAATGCAATCTTTCGCATTGAAAACTCTCATGGGAAAAATCCATCGAGGTCCAGAAAGACCTGTACCTCTGCTTCATTGACTACTCAAAAGCGTTCGACAAAGTACGACACTCCGACTTGTTTGATATTCTGGCAGGGGCTATACATCGACGGGAAAAGATCTTCGAGTCCTCAGAAACATATATTTTGGGAACAGGGGGCAGCCTTTAGAGTCGACAATGACATCAGTTTAATATAGACCAACTGCAGGGTGTGAGGGAGGGCTGCGTGTTCTCGCCTGATTTATTTAATGTATATAGTGAAATAATTCTACGAAATATTGAGAATCATGAGGGAATTAGTGTGGTGGCCACAATCAACAACCCGAGATATGCTGATGACACAGTCCTTATCGCCGACTCTGAAAAAAACTGCAAAAGATTTTAACAACAGCAACAGACGAAAGCGAAAAGAAAGGATTACGCTCAATGCAAAGAAAACATAATGCATGGTGATCTCGAAAAAAGCTTTATACCACAATGCAACATAGCCTGTAAAGGAGAGAGAATCAGACAAGTAAACACCTTTAAATACCTTGGTTGTACTATCACCCTGGACGGCAAGTGTGACAAAACCGAAATCAAGAAGAAATCAGTCAATCTAAGGCAACTTTTAACAACATGAAATGCATTTTTAAACCCAAAAGTAAGATAAGCCTCAAGACAAAGATCCATGTTGTGAGAGCCTACGTATGGTCCATTCTTCTGTACGGATGTGATGCGGGCCCTAGCCAAGGACACAGAAAAGCAGGGAAATGTGGTTCATTCCCGGAGAATCATGAAAATCTCATGGACAAAAAGAAAAACTAATGCAGAAAATGGAAATGGCTGGGTACAAGAGATCCCTTCTCAACACCATCAGAGAAAGACAGCTCAAATTTTTTCCCGGGCCATATAATCCGGGCTGACGGACTAGAGAAACTGTTATGGAGTGGCAAAATCTGTGTAAACAAGAGCAGAGGAAACAACGCACAAAATTCACAGACAGCTTAAACAAATTCGCAACGAATAAAAAGGGCACCAACAATGAGGGTCAGAAGGGACTGAGAACAGGAAGAAAAGGAGAGCCATGACGTCGATGTCTGCAGAACCAGACCCCGGACCCTTGAAGAAGAAGAGAAGATCTCTGAATGTGGAAATACAAATTTGACCTCCTTCTCTCTCTCTCTCTGTCCTCTGTACGATCTTGGGGTGGGGGTTGGGGGCTGAAACAAGACTTTGATATTGGCTTTAACCTATGTAGATCTAGATCTATCTCTCAGAAAGTGGAAATACAATTTTGATCTCTCTCTCTCTCTCGCTCTCTCTCTCTCATATACAATTTGATCTCTCACTCTAAATAAATAAATAAAAAAATTTTTTAATTCAATTCACTCTCTCAATGTGCAATGGAGGTGGGGGGGGGGGGGGGGAGGGGGAGGGGGGGGGGGGTTTGGGGCGACAAGAACTTTGACATTGGCTTAACTATCTAGATCTGTATCAATCTCTTGAATTTGGTAATACGAAAGTGGCCTCTCTCTCTTTCTCTCTGTCTCTCCTGAATGTTGAAATATAAAATTGACATTGCGTGCTCTGCTCTTCTCTCTCGTCTCTCTCTCTCGGATCCACATCTCTCGTTCTCTTCTCTCTCTCTCTCTCTCTCCCCCCATTTCTCGGGCCCCTCTTTCTCTCCTTTCACAATTGCTTACTGCCGATTAACTACGACAATTAACTCTTCTACTACCATGTTTCCGTTTCTTTACTTACCACTGTAAACCAGTATTTCTGCAGTGGGCCTCATTTCCACACCTACTGACTTAAAAAAAAAAAATCTAAATAAAACAGATCTTCATGAAACTTTCTTGCTTGTGTGGTTTCGAATTTTAAAAAAACATATTTCTTCATATGACTCTTGTGTGACTTGTTGTTGTGGAATGCTGATGGCGATGATGTTGCGGTTGTTGTTGGCTGTGGCGGTTATGCAATATATAAAAAAAAAATCTATATTAAGAGGTAAAGAGTCGTAAAGATGAAGTAAAATAAAATCAAACATGCTAAATAAATGAATATGTTCATAAATAATTAGAAAAATACGTCAAACACGACACACAAGACCACCTGCTTCTCAAACCCTGCTTTAGTTTCCCTCATCCAAATTTCAGGACTGCAGCTGCATGGCGTGGATATAAATAAACAGGGCAAAAGGAAAGGCCACACTAGCCGCTTGCAAGCTTTAGCCGTGTTCAGCCGTAAATTACCCTTGTGTCTTGTCACGTCATCCTCTTTGTCACAGTGAATTGTTTTAAAACGAAAACAAAAAAGCAAAGCACTCTTTAAAATGAGCTTAAACGATCTTTCTTTTGTACTCGCAAACTCCAGGTACTTTCTTTTCATACTGGTTGATGTTGACAGCAGTTCAAACTGACATGAGATAAAGATGCATAGAGTGCATGAAGAGAAACAAATCACCAAAAACAGACATTGTCTAACTCTCTCTCTAAAAAAGCCTATAATTTATAATATATAAACAATGAACATAGAGAAAACATTGGAATTATTCTGCAATTCACTACTAACCTTTTTGTGGGGTCTGTTACATTTAACCTGGTTGGCATAACGAGGCCCAGGAATAAGACACACCGTAGCCGCTACCGTCTACCCGAGCGCGGCCAGCGCCGTGAGAGGCAGGGTGATCAAGAGGAGTTGTGGGGGAGAAGAGTCTTCCGCAGTCATTAGTGTCAGCTATCTACTTCTCTATAAACACTCCCTCTGGTCAGGCTTACACAGCACTACACAGTCTTCTTTTACCATCACTTTTAGGACCCTGATCCTTGCTACAGCTGAAGTTTTGTTCATGAACCAATTCAGTACAGCTCATATTATAATCCCCTAGAACACAGTAAGAAAACAAATGTCTTGTCAGTATCCTATACTGTCATCAATCCACTATACCTCACAAATTGCTCAGGTTTATTATTTCAACTGATTTTTCTGATACTATTCCAAAAAGCTTTTCTGATCCTGTTAATGAAATTGTGTGATTACAAATGTTTATCTACTTATCTTCCTGTGTTGTGTATAAGTACAAAACAAATTGCACACAGGCCTACACTTTGGACCATCAAAAGCAAACCACCCAAAAGAAAAGTGGAAAAAAAAAACCACACACACACCCAAAACTGATGACAAAATTTACTAAACTGCATTAGCACTGGGAACTAGATTTTTAAAAAAGCACATGAGTGCTTATTCCATTAACCGTGAGAATAAAAGATTAAGCAAATTAAAAAAACACACACACATGAGCGCACGAGCACACACACTCATAAACACACACAAGCAGCAAACATACAACACACACACGCGACAAATGGCATAAATACATTTACGCAACCCTATACTCACACATACACGCGGCGCACGCAAAACGATGCACTCATAACACGCTCGCCGTGGTGCACAACCACACACATGTAACTACAAGAAGATGCCACAGGGCCACACTGTGCTTGAGAAAACACACAACTTGAAATACTCATCAGCCATGAAGCCACCTGGCACATGTAGGTGGCAGTGGCCAGATCACACACACACACACACACACACACAAACAATGTTCCACACATCAATACACGGGTCATAGCAACACTCAGCACGCACGTTTGCGCAAACGCACACGTCGCCCGCGCCCCACTCACGCACGCACACTCATATCCCCACACACACACGACACACATCACAATACACACACACACACACACACGCGACACGCATGCTTCAGGGACCACACAACACACACACCACACAACATTTCAGCTCACACAAATTAGATCTCTCACTCTCTCTCTTTGCCCCCCCCCTTCTCTCTCTCTCTCCTCCCCCCCCGCCCCACCCATCTCGTCTCTCTTATTCATCTTCTTTTTTAGGTGTAGTTCTGATGACTTACTTACTTACTGACACACACACACACACCACACACACACACAACGGAGAGAGAGAGAGAGGAGAGAGAGAGAGAGAGAGAGAGAGAGGAGAGAGAGAGAGAAAAAACACTCCAAACACTCAGCCCGTCGTTTCTTGGGAACACCATGTTTGTAAAAAAAAATGTTAAAATTAGTTAACCTAATTAGCTTTACAACCGTCACCGATCAATCAAGTAAAAGGCAGGTTATTAAAGTTTTGTACACTAAAGTATGAGTACTGTAAAAATAATGTATGAAATCCATCAGCGAATGATAAATAAGCCTTTCAAATAAAAATTCGCCCAGTGTCGCTAATAGACAGCAAATAATAATGTATGCTTGTCAACCGGTGGACCTGCTAGACTCGGACTTGGAACCCCTGACCGCCGCGGTGCATAGATAGGCAGCTCGATGGTATTTAGGTACGGAGAGAAAGTGCCAGCCGCAAACAAAAGAGTCGGGTTTTTCCCTGTTTTGATGTCAGCCGTGAAACAAGCATACAAGCTGAGAAACATAACAGCCATTGAAATCAGGTCACTTTATTCTAATTTATTTTGGCACTTGTCAGTGAAATCCTGAGAGAAACAACATCATACTACCACGAGTCACTAGCAATCATTTTGCAAGCTTCTGGAAAAAAGCCCCACATTTTCCAAAATCTTTCATTTTAAGCCATCCACCAGTCATATGCCCCCCTCGGCAGTATCTGTTGTTTACGACCACTGTCATAGTCACCTCATCAACATGAATCACCAATAAACACAGCACATCGATTCCCACTTCTCAACTCCTTGAAATCCTCGTGCTGCTTCTAAAGTCCATTTCCAGTCCACATAATTTCAGATTCTGCCATTGTATTTTTGTCAGGTTTGTTGTTTTACGATGACCTCCAAACAGCAGAGGAGGCAGTCTGCTGTTTCGAAAAATTGGGCAGAAATTGAATATAGGGAAGATGCCGTTGTCCACAGTACATCCCACCCACTCCTCTCGCCATGGAAAATACAGAGAGAAGAAAGTGAGGAAAGAAAGGCGAAAAGACCATAAAGAGGCAAAGAGAAGAAAAATGTGAGTGTGGAGAAGGAGGTGGTGGAACAGACTTCAAGAAGACAGCAAAACAAAGAATTCAGTCCTGCCTCTTTACTCATCCAATTAAAAGAATGCATTGCTGAATGGCCTGAAAACATCAGAAATGTGTGATTTTTTTAGATGCAATAGTTTGTGTATGTGAGCTGAACATTTAATAGCCTGGTCCAAAAGAGCAAACTGCAAACACGCTAAATAAACAGAAACAGAAATAAAGGACACTACGTATGCTGTCTAAGTTCGTGAAAAAGCGTAAACTTAAATTGTGTGATGAGGCATGTCACAAGATCAAAGACATTGCAAAGACAGTTTTTCTAAGCACGTCCAAGGAGGAATAAGAAGAGGCAGACCAAGGAGAGCTGGGAGGATAACAGAACAGCGAATGGACGAGGCTAGAAACTCAACAAACCCCTGAGAACGGCAGAACAGAGAGAACGGAATGGGAGGGAACTGTGGTTGAGTTGAGGTCTTTGTGAGGGAGCCCCCCACGGGTCGTCGCAGACTACTGGACAGATAATAGACATAAAGTCTACTCTCTTTGACAGTAGCTGCACTTAGAGAAGTAGGTAAAGAGTATGCTGTTTCATTATTTAATAAGAGAAAGAGGACCTCCAAAGTGTTCATGAAAGGCTGAAACCAGTGTGCTCCTTGGGCTCAGCTTTTCACATCTTCTGACAGTAAGAAAAGCTTCTCAAGCTTTGTAGAGTAGCAACTTGCATAAGAGTTAGGCATAGTAGCATACGTAGGCTATCCAAATACGCTCAAAACAGATGCTCACGCGGCATAGGTTTGTTATTTAACTATATCAAGTAGCTTTATGTGTACAGCCCTTAATCATCCAGGGGTCTAACTCCCACCCGCTCGCTGCATTGGTCTACTGTCCGCCCCCCCTGATCCCTTTGCAGTGTGTGGAAATACATATTATTATACATACATACATATCCGATATGGTGATACAAAGATCAAATACAGTATACACCTGCATTGTTGTTGTGAACTACACTCACCCTACGGACACGCGCTTTTAGTATGTTCCCACCTTCTTCCGTCCCCCCCCCCCTCGTCCTTCCTCCCGCCCCATTCGCCACCTCCAACCGCAACCTGCTAGGTTGAGTTTTGGATCTACTGATTTCTCTTTTATGTCACAATTAACATGTCTCTTTCAGTTTCAAAATCATTGTCTCACCAAGTCTTTTCCTGTAAGTATAATGCCTCCTACCCCTTGAAACACACACACAACACAGCACACACACGACACACACTTGGACTCTAAACTACTCTCACCCATAACCCAGTTCTCCTCCTCTCAGCCGCCCTAATATTATTGACAATGGGGGAGCACAAGGCTGAATGTAGCTTCGATCAATCCAGGCTATTTACAGAGAAAAGAATGAGCAAAATACCTGTCACACTCTGTGTAATGACATCTTTTTAAATCCAGCCTCAAGAGCATTTATTTCAAACCTAACATGTTCCCCCCTCCTGTTTCAATTAGCACCAATCCACCTTCACTAACCCAGTGTACCCTACACCCTCTAAAGTATACACCTGTTGTGAGTGTGTGTGTGACTATGGAAATTTTTTCTTTCATAATTTTGTCGACAGCGCACCATGTATTTGAGTAATTATCTGTGATGCTTTTAAACTATTGCTTACTTATCATTGATTCATACTGCGTATAAGATTAGTGAATGTATGCGCTTTGATTTGTTCTTTTGCAAGATATAGAGCGCTAATATATGTTCCATTTATTAGTATTATAATTAAACAAGGTTAAAAAAAACTTGTTCCTTTGGCCAAATGGATCGTTACAGTATTCACTTACAAAAATATAAGTACTCTCACTGTTCCTCTCCCCAAACCCTCACCCTATTCCTGCAGTTTTATACTATTCTTTTTATCTCCGTTGAATCGGTACTGCGACCTACAAAACTATATTGAATAACAGCAATGTCTGCATGCTGATGCGGCACACCACTAGGGGAATGTAGATATCCCCTTGTTGACATCGATGCCAACTCCGCACACACACAAAAATCTGTTTTACTGAATGTACTTTCAATGCCCAAGATCTTACTAAAATATATCCACATGATACAGAAATACATTTGCCATAACTGATATGACATCATTTCGGAGGTGCCAGGTATTCTGAAGATGGCTCAAACTTCTCGATGCTCACGTTGTTGCTATGGTAAACAGCCCTAAGAGTTTTTCCACTTTAAAAAGAAAGAAGCAAGCTGACAAACAGCATTTTTCAATGATTATGATGCTCTAAAAACTTACAGCAATGATACTGGCCCCAAACTAAGCCAGCAATGTCGAAATACATAACTTGCAAAACAGACCTATATACAGTAGGCCAGCACACCCGTATTTAAAAAAATCACTCTTTTCCCTTCGTTTTCCTATTACTCCTATATTCATACGCATGACATTTAGGCATCTCCACAGACGAATACAAACCACATTTTTTGTATGAAAGACTAGTTTTCTAACTCAAAACTAAGATTGTTAGGACCAAATTTGGTAGTGTTTGAAATTTTATATTTTATCAGGCGAACACTGTACCGCCCTCAGGATCCTATGTCGTCTGCTAGCTTCCTTCCAGCAATAGTGCGTGCGAGGGGTTAACACTGTAGGAATACAGTCCATCCTCATGTCGATGGTATTTTCCAACGATTCTCATGACTACCGAGGGTATTGGGCTGCTATGTTCTTCAATCCCAAAAGATAAGTGCCCCAGTCCATTTCTTCATGCTATTAAAAAATCGTGAAAATCCATCAACATTTTAGTTCCACTCGCACTGCGCTATAGAAGATACTCACATGACCCCCAAAGTAATACCAGGAGGTAGGAGTAGCCTGTATAGTCCATGCATATTGATTAACAAGAAAGGCAGAGGTTGGTAGGAGCGTGCTGGGAAGGGAAGAGGGGGAGGAGGTGGTGGACTTTCCACAGCCATGTTTGTGTGCATGTCCGAGAGTGCAAGGGTTCGGGGATAGATGGAAAGGGGTCCTTGTTTTTATCACTAGCGAACCCTACAGCAACTGTCTATCGTCCAGTCAATCAAGCGATGTTTTATATAGCAGGCGCGTACAGGCTTCCCCTTCTTGATTTGCATGGTCATCGCCACTTATCCCCGTCTCTCACACACACGCTACATAAATGCGCGCTCGATTGACGTCCGGCGGCTCTGGTTCCTTTCTCATCCCACCCCCGCGCCGCCCCCGCCCGCTCCCCCCTCTCTCTCTGCTATCTCTCTGTAGTCTCTCACCTGGGGGGAGACGATAAACAAACATGGCATCCATCGGTGCAAGTGCCTGTGAAGGTGGTGTCAAGGTGTGTAGTCCACAATGTATCACGAAGGCTTGCTTCAAACTGTGTTGTTGCACTGCAGCAATTTACTAAGAACAACTAGTGCATGAAAGACCCTCCAAATGTGATGGACTTGGTGTGATGTGGAGGGCTTGCAATTGGAGTGTGTGTTGCAAAATGTCAACGTGAGTCACCCTGCTGTAATAGAACCTGTCCTCTGACTGTGCTCAGGTGATCAAAAACACAGGCACGGTTGGACACACCTGTCTATCGGCTGATGTCGATGTGGGCTTTGGTTTGCTTTGCCAAGTGATCTCATGATTACAGCTCGACTGCGTAGTCAGGACCATCTGATAGATTTTGTGCATATGAACTGTGTTGGGTTTGAATAAAACAATTTTCAAAGGGAAAAATGGCTTGGGATGACATGAAGAGTGACAGTGACAGCGGCCGGCCTTGTCATCGCGGATTGCACGTGCCCGTGCTTCTCGTGGCCTTTTGGTCTGTGGCAGCACGCCGCTGTTTTGAAGAAAACGCCAAACTAAGACAGAGAAGAATGGCAAAACACTGTCCCATACCATAGGTGAGTGATGAAAGAGCAGAAATTGAACTATGTCAGAAAGCCGACACTTGACAGACCTGGAACAGTTCTCAAGAAGAGATAACTTGCGCTGTTTGGCATTCCTCACGCAAACTGACAGGTGTCCATGAAACCTGTGCCAGGTCCATCATCACTGCTAAATAGTGTGGATGACCAGAGTCCTTGGGCACCTGGACGACATTTACGGCCACGTGGCAACTCAGAACAGAGACAGGCACGGAGATGGACAGCCCAGCCTATGATCGCCAAGTTCAGCAGGTGGCGGCGACAAAATGAACATTCTTGCGCGGCGGCAAGACCTGAGGCAAAGCAGCAGGACAGCGGTGTCAGGGTTGCACCGACCTGACCAGGGCCCAGGCTCAGATAGGTGTGCCTGCATTCACCCGGGTGAGGGCAGTGAGAGCCTACTTCCTCAGGGTAGGGGGCAGATGGGCTGATGGGGCCCATGCTCCACAGACCCCCGATCCCTACGCAGAGGGTGGTGGAGAGTGGGTGGCGCAGCAGTCCTCCACCCCTGTCCCCGCTCCCCCCTCCCTCACCGTCCAGTCAACAAGGGAGTTCCCCTTTTCCCTCACCGCAGAGGGGGCGTGACGTCAGAGGGGTGGCACCACACTGGCCAGCCGACGCAGAATACCAGGAACGACAAAGAACAGGAACGGCAGGCCCCCTACTCCTTCCTCCTCTCGCCTCTCTGTGCACGGTCAACATGGAGCCAGCACAGGGTGACGGTCACGGAAGGCAGTGGCGGCCCGGTCGCTTATACCGAGGCAACCACGGGGGCGACTCCACGAGGTAGAAGCGTCACAGCTCAGCGACGGTTTGGGCGGTGTGGATTTTCCCCTTTGCTGTGGACGAGGCGTGTCCTACTGGTGGGGGGGGGGTGGGGGGGGGGGGGCCAGTGAGGGGCGTGCAGCACTGTGGGTCCCTCACACTGAGGGCCTCTGTCCCACCAGCAGACAGGGAGCGGGAGTTCTCGTAATCCCGCCGCGCAAGTCTTCTGCTCGCGGCGCAAGCAGCCAGTGACAGCAAAGACAGTCGCAGGAGTGCAGCAGCCTACAGCTTAATAGATTTATATATGATATTTATTCCTTTCTATATCGAGGAATAATGGAATAACACTCAGTGCCGGATTGTACATTCAGTCCCCGTGTGTATGCTTTTTGTTAAATGTTGTCATCTGTTTCACCTCACACAATGTGCCACATCTCTTCCAAGAGCGAACAGGATTTAACATGTGCGCAGAGACTGTTCTGCAGCGTTCGAGTACACGGGGCCTCGTATTGTACCTCATTCCGAAGGAAAGATGCTATGCGACAGGAGCCCGGCCTTCCAAGTCAATGGACATTTTTAAATCGTGATAATGTTGAAAACTGTAGCAGCGAAGTTAAAAGATATCTCCTTGTAGAAAGCTATGTAAATATGCTGGGACGACCAGTCCTTGATGAAATCCGAACAAGCAGCAGCTCTTATCAAGAACACGACAGACCAACTCAACACAAGCTGCTAGAGGTATGACATTGAAGATCAGTATCCACCAAAACAAAAGTTTAATGACTGTCAGCATAACTCCAGAAAGCTGGACATCAACATCCACGCACCAGCTGAAACAGGACAACGAATTTAATTACCGTGGCAGCCTCTTCACTGAAGATGCACATAAAGCGGACGCAGTCAGTTACCAACTCGCCCCCCAGACTAACAGCCATTCTAGCATGCCAATGAGCACCAAGGCAAAAACTCATCAACACATCTTCGTGTTCCAACACTCACATACCAGTGTCAACATGACCTAAAAGAAGCCTAGAGAGAACAAATTAGAGTCACATAACGAAATTGCGCTGCTGAGAAAGCTGTCAACCAAGACGCCAGACGCGACAAGATCAAGAATGAGGTTGACGTCAGGAGACATGGTCGGACTGCAACACCAATTCTCCACCATATCGAACAACAAATGGAACTGTGTGGTTTGGTCACCTCACTATGAATGCGAGCCCAAAGCAGACCACCCAACGGCATACACACACCAAATACAATGCTGGAAAGCCCTAGGTAGACCAAGGAGAGCATGAGGAAGCATTCCGTGGCTGACACCCTGCGAGCCCATTACCTGTCACTAGTCAAACCTCCGCCTTCTGCAGACACAGACATCTGTGTCTCCCGCGACGCCGATAGGGACACCAGCGGCAGATGAAAGAAAGAAAGACAAAGAAAGTATCAAAAAGTTCGTGCGTTTTTGTTTGCCTCCTGAACTTTTCTGATTCTAATTTTGTGATTACAGCTGGGTGTTTTTCTAGATTATATGAAGTTTTTCATTCCCAGCCCACAAAACTGTCCCATCCTGGAAGTGTGAATTCTATGGAGGAGTGTTTCAATAAGTAAAAAGTCACAGAAAAACTCGTAAAAAGAAATTGACAATAGAGTGTGACAACACAATTGCCACTAGAATAAACATATGTATTTTTTATGTATTAATAAAAATGTTATAGTTGATAGTAATGCTGTTGTTGTGGTCAGAAGTGTCCTCTTACAATGAAAAAACTAATTAAAGATGGAGTGTTGTTATTATTAGGAGGAAACCTTATTGCAATATTTCAAATAGAGAGAGACACACCTGTCTGATATATAAGGCCTGCGTTCAGACCTGTTCTCCTGTATTTTCAAATAGATGGAGAGACGCTGTCCTGATATATAAGGCCTGCCTTCAGACGCTGTATGCTCCTCTCTGGCTTGAGATGTTGGTTTTCACAAAACCGTTGCTGTCTCTATCTGAAGAGCTGTGAAAACCGAAATGCTAACGCTACATGACACAAGATCAAATGAGACACAGGATCACGAATAAAGGACCTATGGAGAAATGCAAAGTTTGATGATCTGAGTCTTGTGTAGCTTAGTAGCAATAGACTGCGCTGTATTGTGGCACGTTCAACGGGAAAGCAGACCACCACATCATTAAAATGAGCAATGAACTTCGTAGTGGATGGAAAGAGACCAAAGGGGAAGCCCCAGCATAACCTGGTGCTCCCTGTATTACCGATGATCTTAGAGAAAGGGGCATAAATAGGATGGAGCTCAGAATCAGAGAGATGAAAGCTCATCATGTCAAACCTCCCCTGGAAGAAACATACAAAAAAGAAGAAGAAGAAGAATTTTCTCAAATAGATGAATACTTTCATTTACAAGATTAGAGAAACTTGAATGCCAGGGACTGGTCCGAGAACAAGGCCGACCTTGAAGTGGAATGTCCGAAAATATTGGGGATGTGTGCAGTATGGATGGTGTGAATGGGGAACTTTTGTGAGTGCCTCAAAGGAATGACAGTTATGAACAATTTGGCAGGACCTTGACACTAGCGCGTCATGTTTTATATGTTTGACAAGATTAATTCTGAATGGTTTGTCTAGTGAGGGGATAGGGAGGAGGGGAGTAACCTATTGTGTCTCCCAAATGGGTGAAACGATGTCTACTATTTCTTGTTTCTAGTCAAAACATGTTAACCAGGATTTGAGATCCTGTGTATTGAGATGTCCGCTTTATTCATGGCTCGATAACATGGAAAATAGATGAGGACTGTGGATTAGTATCAAATAGAGAAGAAGAGAGTGTAGAAAAAGATTATATGGTCAGAAGAATTTGTGACGAAGTATATAAACAACAACTTGAGATAGTGCAGAAAGTAAAGTGAAAACATGAAACATCTCTCAGCTCATTGAACACGGATTTTGAATAACGTGTAATCGACTTTGGAAAGCATTAGCGTGGGGCGGCTGCATGCCATGGTCATAACGAGTTAGAAAAGTGTAGAAAAAAAAAGTAACGACTGGTTCGAGTGCTGAATTAGAGAACCAAAAGAACAGAGACGTTAAGAGAGCTATTAAAACGATTTCAACGTTGTAAAACAACACATGTATTAACCATAACAAAAGACGAAATGTACACAGCCACCCGAAAAAATACATCATCTAAGAAAACAAAGCAGAAAGACTTTGTGCACGAAAAGAGATTGAGAGAAACTTAAAGGGATTTCTTCTTAGAAGAGACTCTAAAACTTCGACCATCATCAGACCGTAAACTGTAATCACTATTATATAATAACCATCACTATTCGAACATGATATCATTTTTGAAGGTTTTTTAATGACTGTAATTGTGCAGAAACATGAGAGCATGTGGAAGTACAACACGGAGATAAAAATTGATGTTTGAACCATTGTTGAATAATCCGTATAACACACAATGAGATGTATTGATGCTATTAAACTTTTAAAAACAGAAAAAGTGCTGGTCCTGAAATATAATTTGGAGAAATGCTCAAAAATGCGCAACTCAGCTGTAATCACCTTTTTTTTGTCAGTTATTTAACCTCTGTTTGAAAAGAGTGTTTTTCCCTTTGTCATGGCCGAAATCATTAATAATTCCGATACAAGTAAAAACGGAGATGTTAATAATGCTATAACTATCACGGATTAGCTCTCCCAGTGTATTAGTGAACTTCAAAATACTGAGCATTGAATAAGAGATTAACTCAGTGGCAGATACGAAGACGAAATTCACTTGAAGACAAGCGGATTTAAGAAGAGTACAGCACTGTGGATCTTAAGTTACTCTTTACTCTCTCATCAAAAACATTGCTGTCCAGTAAAAAATTATTATGTTGCTTTTGTTGATTTAGCAAAGACTTCGAAACGTGAATAGAAATAATTGTGGACTGTAATCTACCGAAAAACCGGTGTAAGATGGTGAAAGTTAATATCATGGCCCCTTAGAGCTATTTATAATTCAGTTCTAGTGTGTGGTGCGTGCAGGAAAATGAATATTCTGATTATTTGAGAGAATGCCCCAAGAAGTAAATCAGGGTTTGTCTATTTTGAGCCCTCAGATAGGTTTTTGTTCTTAATGCGAATGTGAGCTAGCTATTTGATTTATCAAGAAAAGTGAAAACACGGCAATTCGCATAATTCCTGTTGCAATCGAGGTGTATCCTTACTACTTTTTTGATTACGATACTCTATTCATTTTGTCATGAGACTGTTATTTGATTACTAGACATCAGTTAACTAGCTAAAAGAAGGAGCAGATAATTTTGATTTAAATCAGTTAATATGGAATAAAACAAACTTAATAGTTTTTTTATCTCAAATGGTCGTCAATGACAGTTTAGTGTGAAAAATGTTTTTATGGAAAGTGCTGAAGTAAAAATAGTCAATACGTATAAATTGTATATAGGGACGATGTTTTCAACAAAGCAAGTCTAAATGTTGGCATTGCAGGAATCAGTTGTAGGAAGGGAAAAAGGTGTAATACAGGCAAAATGCTAAAACAAATAGAAAGCTGAACTTGAATAGACTGTTTCACTATCTGGAAATTATTTGAACACACAGATAGAAACAGCATGCTTACCTCATGCTTTCAGAACTATGGGGAATATATGTAATGCGCAAATGAAGCAAAAATATCACACATGTTGCCATGAATCTTTTTTAAACCGGCCATACATTCATTTAATACTGTACTTTATAGGAGGGACAGGAAGAAGATCCTTATATATAAACCTTTTGTTGGAAATGCATTGATATTTGGTTAAAACTATTGATACTTCCACAAACACATTTAAGTAGACAGCTCGAGTATGATAACGTTTATTATACAGATGGATTGGGGAAAGAGAACTGGGCAATCAAGTTAAAATAGTTTTGTGCAGAGCAATGGCTTGAATTGTATGGTAGTGTCTCAGAAGTAGGTAAGGAGCGTCAGTTTCTTCGGATTTATAAAGATAGGCTTACTAGTGCTCTTTTAAACAAAACTGGCACTCAGATAAGAAAGTAAAAATACAAATATAACTGGTTCTTTTCTTTCAAATCTTTCTTTCAGACAGAAAAATAAACTACAAATAGCTACTGATAAATGGGCACAGCTTAATTAATGCTCGATTCAGGTTTACAGAACACTGGGTTTAATGCTTAACAAAGGATGGTTCCAGACAGAGACATCCATGCAATTAACCATGGTCCATTATGTGGTTCAAACTGTTGACGATGAAATTCAGATTTCTTTTTCAATGTACAGCATATGAAACGACTACGAAAGAAACGTAATTTGTTCTAAGCTACAAACAACAGAGAGTCATATATTATTTTTTATTTTGTTTCTGAAAACAAACAGGTAATTACAAATCTGTAGCAAAGTTATTATTGGCAGAAGCACGAAATTAAGACAAAGATCCATGTCAGCACCAATTGTATAAATGTGTTAATGATATAGTCACTTTAAAGAACGAAGTATTCTCAAGTAAGCAGAGTTAAAAAGGTGCTAACACATATACCCTTCATGTGATTGAATGGATGTCGATCAATGACACAGTCTGATTTAGCATTTCTGTTTGATTTTCCTTTTTGTCTTTCTTTGTATTACTAGTGTTTTGTAAATGTATAGACGCCATGTTATCATTGATAATTAGTCTG
Source organism: Rapana venosa (assembly GCA_028751875.1). NCBI lineage: Eukaryota > Metazoa > Mollusca > Gastropoda > Neogastropoda > Muricidae > Rapana > Rapana venosa. Next base: position 16,917,708 of record CM054164.1, read on the forward strand.
TAGACGTGATGGACCTTGATTTTGGCCACAAGAGTTTTAAAATTGTACTGATCATGTATTAACTTTTACGTTTACTTTTCCAGCAAGATATTAGTGTAACCTCCCGTGTGAAAGGCCGATAGTTGGGCAATGACCGATAAACGTTAAAGCTCTTCCTCTCCTCACGGCGTACGTTGCACGGGCTTGGGGAGGGGGGCGACTCTCGATCGCCTCTCCATCTCTCTGTCCTCCCCCTGCTGCTCTCACTGTCCTCTCACACTCTCTGTATCACTCACATGCATTCGTCCCTACTCTCCTCCTCTGTCTCTCTCTTACACACGACAACCTTACATATGCACAGGTCAAATGGGCGAACCGAGGCAACGGCGGAGCTTCGTCGGAACGGTGGGGACATCAGGGCAACGGGGGGACGGACGGGGATGGTGTGGGAGCTGAAAAGTTAGAGAGCGGAACAAGAGAGGATCGAAGTGGTGTGGGGTGGGTAGCAGCACGTGTCGTGGATGGGAGGTCAGCGAGAGGCGGGTGGGTCCGCGTAACACACCCCGGAAACGGTATCGTAAGTGAAGACAGAGATGGGTGAATGGGGGGGGCGAGAGGGGGCGATCAGGTAGAAGGGCGAAAGTATGGTGATGTGGCGTAGGGCAGCGAAAGCAGAGTGCGGAGTGCGCGGGGGCTGGAGGGGACGCGGCCTTTGAGTCCGGGGTGCTTGGGACACCTGCGTTTCCCCCCGACCTCCTTGTCGTGGAGTGGGGTTTTTACGGTCTTTCCCGTGCGAAGGTGCCGCCGGTGCGTGAGTTCCCGTTTGGTCAGTAACCACTCGAGGCCTATCGTGCGCTCGACGCGTATGAGTCAGCGACCGACGGCTTCGTCTTCCTACGCGTGCGAACGTACTGGTCATATGATCGCCCGAATCGGGTGACCGTCCCTTTTGGAGAGCTGGCGCTGTTTTGACTTGGCGAGTTGAAGCGCGTTACTCAATGTCCGAGACATCGGCGGCTCACGATTCAAAAGCCGTCTCTCCCCCCCCGCCCCCCCCCCCCCCCTCTCTCTCTCGGTCTCACAGACTCTCTCTCCGCCCTCCGCCCCTCGCTCTCTCTTTCACTCACTCACACGATGGGGGGAACCTAATTAGTGCGGGTTGAGAAATAAAGGGTCCAGTAACTGGGACAGATCGTCGTGCATCGTCGGGGAATAGCGTGGGTAGAGGTAACCCCTACCTTCTGTTTGCCGTGGGGTTTTTTACCCGTGCGACTAAATATTTTGTTTATCACAGCACGACCCAATATCGGTATTATCGTCTCAATCCGAAAGACTAAATCGACGCAGCGTTAGCGCCCAGACCTACCACTCAAGGTCTAGTGGATGGGGAAAAATGTTCGGGTCCAAACGGAGGAATTTTGAACCAACCGACCGCACTTCCGACGCCAACCGAGACTTAATATCGCTTTCAATTAGACAGAGGCGCGATTACCGATATCTAATGGAGCGACACATGAGCCACCGATCCAACCAAGGTAACAAAAAAAACCGGCCACCAGGACGGCAAAATCTCACCATTGGAGGGAAGGTGCAAGAAGGTTTACAGAACGTTCAACACGAGATTTAATACCAGTCGCTGGTTCTGAGTTTTCGATTTCCAAGCCTCAGCCCTACTTCTTCTCTCTATACTTCCCAGTTTGACAAAAAAATCGAACTGAATGTCAAAGTCCTATTGGAATGAGACTCATAAACACACCGAGCAAGCAGGACCATCTAGCACACACGTTAAAAAATCCATGTTCCCGCTTTTCGCGAGGAAGAGTAGGCCATATTAGAGGTGCCAGTGGAAACATATGAACAAAATTTTACAAATACCAACTCTACACCACAGTGACTGGCTTAAAATTTTCAAAAAAAGCACGTGACTTATTTTATTATTACCATATATCCTCGATATATAAGTGGTGTTGGTTTTTTTTTTATTTTATTTTTTTTTCTATATAAAAAAGATACCAATGTTTTGTTCACTAAAGTTAATTACTATAGCAGTTCAAGTGAAAAGGCTTGAAGTATTGGTCTCATTGTTCTCTAGAAAGAGTTATGTACATCCAGTGCACGCGCACTACTAGGGTCAAGTACATGCAAAGGTTACACATCTTGTATTTAGCTTCCGGGTCAAGTGCGGCCGCTTCTTAGGTTTTTTGCCCATTTATATTTAAAGCATCCATCTCTTGACCTCTATAGGCCACACTCCTGGCCGTTGTTACACTCCAGCATATTAAGCCTTCCAGGTATCCCCCCCCATGTGGTGCTTGCTATAGGTTAATTTGCAACTTAAGTTTACCAAGTCCTGTGGTCTTCGACTAATACTTTAATTTGCAACTTAAAGTTTCCAAGTCATGTGGTGCTTGATCTATAGGTTTAATTTGCAACTTAACTTAAGTTTCCTGGTATGTGGTGCTCGCCTATAGGTTAATTTGCAACTTTAAACGTTTAGCTTCCGGGTCATGCTCGGTGTACTTATCTTATGAGTGCCACCCCTCAGAGAAAAAACAAATTAGTTTCGTATTGTCATTTCAAAATATATACATTTTCTTCTACATATATTTTAAGAAACAACACTGTGTACTTGTTTTGGGGAGGTCCGCCGGACACTAGAGCAATATCAGGTAGCCAAAAGAAAGTATGGAAGTGATACGTCAAAATGAGGATAGCTTGTGTTCCTACAACAAGCGCTGAGAACCGACCCCCTGTGCATCATATTGTGCGTCTTGGAAAGCCATCAGACACAAAGACAAAGGGGTACAGTAGCTTGCTGGAGAAAAAAAAAATACAAAACTGTCTAAACCTTGTACAAAAATTTTCAAATAGAGTTAATAATAATAATAATGTAATGGAAACTTAATATAACCGCGCTGAATCTTTATGTAATATGCAAACGAAATCAAAAAAGCGCTCATGATGGCTTCTTTTTTTTTTTGTTTAAACCAAAAAGTATGCGTGAGTAAGCGGTTTTCTTTATTGTTTTTTATTTTTTTTTTACAATTTTGTTCATCTGTTCCCTATAGAATGAAACAATCAAAGTGTTATGGTCTTTCCACTTAAAAAAAAAAAATTATGTTTATTTTTTTCGAGGGAATGTAATTAAAATTAAGTGCAGTAGAGTGAAGTTCAGAGTTATATACCTCCCAGAAAACAGCCATGAAACCACAACAACAACAATTACAAAAGACAAAAACCAAACACAAACGGCTAAAGATATAAATTAACACTGGAGTGCAAAAGCCCAAAGAGGAGGGCAGAGCAGTGATAGGTACATTTCTTCAATATGGGAAGGTTATGGCTCTCTGAGGTTCTATTTTCCATCGGCAGCATTCCCTCCAGCATCTTGAAATTGTTGGCGCCTGATTTCCATCCGGTATTTTTTCCCTACGCAAACTTCCAGCCAGGCCCGTAACAGGAGCACCATCCGCCCATGATTTCATGGGGACATCCAAATTGTACAAGTCCCTCAAGATAAAAAGTTGTGTTGTAGTATTTTTATTTTCTTACAAAATTAATACTAGGTTCCAACTTCACAGTTAGTAAGGTTTTGCCGCATATTTATTGGTTTCTTTGGCGCCTTAATTTTCTCAGATCGGCTGAAGAAAGGGGGAGCAGTCAGCAGGGGCCTGACAACGATTCCAGCTGGGTTGTCCAAGGCTGGCGAGTATGAAGCCATGATGCAGCGCCCTACTAAGAATCTGCAACAAATCAGGCAGACAGGCGAAATGGCCAACACCACTAGGACACAGTCCACTCAACATCCCCCTCCCCAAGAAAGGAAATCGTACAACAAATGCCATAGATATCGCACAAATCAGCCCAATGTCAACAAGGCAAGGTCAGCTGCGATAATAATTTTTGAATTAGACTGAAGCCACAGTCAGAGACCCAGCATTGCTGTGAGGAAACAAGGCCAGTAGACAGAGCGAGGCGCAGCAGCAACAGAACAGAATATTCAACCTCAGAATACTAATGTGAGCCGTACCATTCAACATCAACAACCGACCATTCCACGTATTTATCGATGTTAAGAAGGTGCATTAGACAGGGTGTGGTCATAGCAGCTTTGATGGGATCAACCATGAATTTGGCTGCCGAGCATCAATCAAACCTATCAGGTCCATCAAACAGCTATACAGCGAGGCCCACCATGCTGTGTACACAAGCGCGCGCAACATTGGAGAATGGTTTCGAATCAACACTTGGAAGTAAGGCATTGGCTGTCTAGCGCTCTCCACCCACTCTTTTCCAAGCCTCTTCCTTGATAGAATCATGCGGCAGCACAGGACGACATCATGAAGTCAGTCCATCAATGGTGGCAGAACATCACAAACCACCGCTTCGCAGATGACATTGATTGAATAGCATGATCAGAAAAAGAGGCTTGACAGGCCTAACAGAACACTTGGCATAAGCCCTCCCAACACATACGGCATGAAATCAGTGCGAGAAGGCCTGAAAAGCAAACTGATGACTAATAACACCAACGCATTAGCACTGAGTATCAGGTGTTAATGACAGAAGCTGAAACCGGCTATTCAAAGAGCATCAAGTACCTGGGCAGCCATTGTATTCCGACCAGGGATCCAAGCCAGAAGTAGTATGCAGAACTGCACAGACAATAACACTTGTCAAAACTTAAACACCATCTGGAGAGACACACATGAAATAATGTTCACTTTCTCCAAGATCAAGACTAATGACGCTCACTTGTCATATCCATATTTCCTGTATCCCTTGAAATCATGGACCCGTGAACTGCAGATTTGGGCGAGAGGAGAGTACAGGCATGGAGACCGAGAGATGCTTCCGAGACTCCTTGCATACGACCTATATAGACCACATAACAACGAAAGCGTAGCATAACAGAATCCAGCAACATTGACTCCTAGAGAACCTTCTACGATCAGGTGAAGCAAGCGTAAACTACAAGTGGGTATGGTCCTATGTCACAAGATCCGCCAAGGAATTACAAACCATTTTACTGCAAGGCACTGTCCAGGAGGAAGGAAGAAGAGGCAGACAAGGAAGAGCTGAAGGATAGCGCATCGAGTGCAATTGACGACGGCCTAGAACTCAACAAAACCCGAAACGAGGCAGAACAAGAGGAGGAATGGAGGGAACTGTTGCGATCCTCTTGAGGGTGCCCCACGGTCGTCAGACTACGCGAGGAACAGATAGATAGATAGATAGATAGGATATATAGATAAGTATATGAAAAACTATAACAGCGTACAGAGCCTGAACTTTAACCATTTGCGCGCACTCAGCAATGTTTCTACCACCAGTATGCCAAGATTCGATTGTCGAATATTTTCATAGGATGTTCCCGAACACGGTTACAGAAGGGCCAAACAAGTGACCCAGCTGAAAAAACCCAATTTTGAGAAAAACGCCCTGAAGAAATACGTTTGGCGTAATTAAAATCAATGAACGACATATTAGAAACATTTTAAAAATTATGCATGGGTAAAAATAACAATAGGCCAACGCGTACTGAGTATGATTACAGACAGTTTTTCTTATAGAATACATTTTTTCAGAGGCGCCTGAGGGCATAGCACCCCCCTATGCCTTGCCTGGCTATGTTTTTGCCCTCCGCATGCCTTACAGTTCTATTTCCCCCTCGTCTCTTTGCCCGGGCCGATGATTGTTCCTAGTGGCTGTTTATCACCTGAGAATGTCCTGATTTCTCTACAAACACTTCTGGCAGTTGCTCCCTGTCACAACATCAAGCCAGCAAGCAGCCGGTTTGCAGTAAAAGTACCTCGCTGTCCAGAGCAGACGCATGCAGATGCTATCTCATCTCAGCCTGATTCGAATGTAGCGAATCTGTAACATTAAAATGTGTAATAATGTGGTGAGTATGCAAAACCAATAATCTGTGTGAGATGGAAAATACAGAGAGAAGAAAGTGAGGAAAGAAAGGCGAAAAGACCATAAAGAGGCAAAGAGAAGAAAAATGTGAGTGTGGAGAAGGAGGTGGTGGAACAGACTTCAAGAAGACAGCAAAACAAAGAATTCAGTCCTGCCTCTTTACTCATCCAATTAAAAGAATGCATTGCTGAATGGCCTGAAAACATCAGAAATGTGTGATTTTTTTAGATGCAATAGTTTGTGTATGTGAGCTGAACATTTAATAGCCTGGTCCAAAAGAGCAAACTGCAAACACGCTAAATAAACAGAAACAGAAATAAAGGACACTACGTATGCTGTCTAAGTTCGTGAAAAAGCGTAAACTTAAATTGTGTGATGAGGCATGTCACAAGATCAAAGACATTGCAAAGACAGTTTTTCTAAGCACGTCCAAGGAGGAATAAGAAGAGGCAGACCAAGGAGAGCTGGGAGGATAACAGAACAGCGAATGGACGAGGCTAGAAACTCAACAAACCCCTGAGAACGGCAGAACAGAGAGAACGGAATGGGAGGGAACTGTGGTTGAGTTGAGGTCTTTGTGAGGGAGCCCCCCACGGGTCGTCGCAGACTACTGGACAGATAATAGACATAAAGTCTACTCTCTTTGACAGTAGCTGCACTTAGAGAAGTAGGTAAAGAGTATGCTGTTTCATTATTTAATAAGAGAAAGAGGACCTCCAAAGTGTTCATGAAAGGCTGAAACCAGTGTGCTCCTTGGGCTCAGCTTTTCACATCTTCTGACAGTAAGAAAAGCTTCTCAAGCTTTGTAGAGTAGCAACTTGCATAAGAGTTAGGCATAGTAGCATACGTAGGCTATCCAAATACGCTCAAAACAGATGCTCACGCGGCATAGGTTTGTTATTTAACTATATCAAGTAGCTTTATGTGTACAGCCCTTAATCATCCAGGGGTCTAACTCCCACCCGCTCGCTGCATTGGTCTACTGTCCGCCCCCCCTGATCCCTTTGCAGTGTGTGGAAATACATATTATTATACATACATACATATCCGATATGGTGATACAAAGATCAAATACAGTATACACCTGCATTGTTGTTGTGAACTACACTCACCCTACGGACACGCGCTTTTAGTATGTTCCCACCTTCTTCCGTCCCCCCCCCCCTCGTCCTTCCTCCCGCCCCATTCGCCACCTCCAACCGCAACCTGCTAGGTTGAGTTTTGGATCTACTGATTTCTCTTTTATGTCACAATTAACATGTCTCTTTCAGTTTCAAAATCATTGTCTCACCAAGTCTTTTCCTGTAAGTATAATGCCTCCTACCCCTTGAAACACACACACAACACAGCACACACACGACACACACTTGGACTCTAAACTACTCTCACCCATAACCCAGTTCTCCTCCTCTCAGCCGCCCTAATATTATTGACAATGGGGGAGCACAAGGCTGAATGTAGCTTCGATCAATCCAGGCTATTTACAGAGAAAAGAATGAGCAAAATACCTGTCACACTCTGTGTAATGACATCTTTTTAAATCCAGCCTCAAGAGCATTTATTTCAAACCTAACATGTTCCCCCCTCCTGTTTCAATTAGCACCAATCCACCTTCACTAACCCAGTGTACCCTACACCCTCTAAAGTATACACCTGTTGTGAGTGTGTGTGTGACTATGGAAATTTTTTCTTTCATAATTTTGTCGACAGCGCACCATGTATTTGAGTAATTATCTGTGATGCTTTTAAACTATTGCTTACTTATCATTGATTCATACTGCGTATAAGATTAGTGAATGTATGCGCTTTGATTTGTTCTTTTGCAAGATATAGAGCGCTAATATATGTTCCATTTATTAGTATTATAATTAAACAAGGTTAAAAAAAACTTGTTCCTTTGGCCAAATGGATCGTTACAGTATTCACTTACAAAAATATAAGTACTCTCACTGTTCCTCTCCCCAAACCCTCACCCTATTCCTGCAGTTTTATACTATTCTTTTTATCTCCGTTGAATCGGTACTGCGACCTACAAAACTATATTGAATAACAGCAATGTCTGCATGCTGATGCGGCACACCACTAGGGGAATGTAGATATCCCCTTGTTGACATCGATGCCAACTCCGCACACACACAAAAATCTGTTTTACTGAATGTACTTTCAATGCCCAAGATCTTACTAAAATATATCCACATGATACAGAAATACATTTGCCATAACTGATATGACATCATTTCGGAGGTGCCAGGTATTCTGAAGATGGCTCAAACTTCTCGATGCTCACGTTGTTGCTATGGTAAACAGCCCTAAGAGTTTTTCCACTTTAAAAAGAAAGAAGCAAGCTGACAAACAGCATTTTTCAATGATTATGATGCTCTAAAAACTTACAGCAATGATACTGGCCCCAAACTAAGCCAGCAATGTCGAAATACATAACTTGCAAAACAGACCTATATACAGTAGGCCAGCACACCCGTATTTAAAAAAATCACTCTTTTCCCTTCGTTTTCCTATTACTCCTATATTCATACGCATGACATTTAGGCATCTCCACAGACGAATACAAACCACATTTTTTGTATGAAAGACTAGTTTTCTAACTCAAAACTAAGATTGTTAGGACCAAATTTGGTAGTGTTTGAAATTTTATATTTTATCAGGCGAACACTGTACCGCCCTCAGGATCCTATGTCGTCTGCTAGCTTCCTTCCAGCAATAGTGCGTGCGAGGGGTTAACACTGTAGGAATACAGTCCATCCTCATGTCGATGGTATTTTCCAACGATTCTCATGACTACCGAGGGTATTGGGCTGCTATGTTCTTCAATCCCAAAAGATAAGTGCCCCAGTCCATTTCTTCATGCTATTAAAAAATCGTGAAAATCCATCAACATTTTAGTTCCACTCGCACTGCGCTATAGAAGATACTCACATGACCCCCAAAGTAATACCAGGAGGTAGGAGTAGCCTGTATAGTCCATGCATATTGATTAACAAGAAAGGCAGAGGTTGGTAGGAGCGTGCTGGGAAGGGAAGAGGGGGAGGAGGTGGTGGACTTTCCACAGCCATGTTTGTGTGCATGTCCGAGAGTGCAAGGGTTCGGGGATAGATGGAAAGGGGTCCTTGTTTTTATCACTAGCGAACCCTACAGCAACTGTCTATCGTCCAGTCAATCAAGCGATGTTTTATATAGCAGGCGCGTACAGGCTTCCCCTTCTTGATTTGCATGGTCATCGCCACTTATCCCCGTCTCTCACACACACGCTACATAAATGCGCGCTCGATTGACGTCCGGCGGCTCTGGTTCCTTTCTCATCCCACCCCCGCGCCGCCCCCGCCCGCTCCCCCCTCTCTCTCTGCTATCTCTCTGTAGTCTCTCACCTGGGGGGAGACGATAAACAAACATGGCATCCATCGGTGCAAGTGCCTGTGAAGGTGGTGTCAAGGTGTGTAGTCCACAATGTATCACGAAGGCTTGCTTCAAACTGTGTTGTTGCACTGCAGCAATTTACTAAGAACAACTAGTGCATGAAAGACCCTCCAAATGTGATGGACTTGGTGTGATGTGGAGGGCTTGCAATTGGAGTGTGTGTTGCAAAATGTCAACGTGAGTCACCCTGCTGTAATAGAACCTGTCCTCTGACTGTGCTCAGGTGATCAAAAACACAGGCACGGTTGGACACACCTGTCTATCGGCTGATGTCGATGTGGGCTTTGGTTTGCTTTGCCAAGTGATCTCATGATTACAGCTCGACTGCGTAGTCAGGACCATCTGATAGATTTTGTGCATATGAACTGTGTTGGGTTTGAATAAAACAATTTTCAAAGGGAAAAATGGCTTGGGATGACATGAAGAGTGACAGTGACAGCGGCCGGCCTTGTCATCGCGGATTGCACGTGCCCGTGCTTCTCGTGGCCTTTTGGTCTGTGGCAGCACGCCGCTGTTTTGAAGAAAACGCCAAACTAAGACAGAGAAGAATGGCAAAACACTGTCCCATACCATAGGTGAGTGATGAAAGAGCAGAAATTGAACTATGTCAGAAAGCCGACACTTGACAGACCTGGAACAGTTCTCAAGAAGAGATAACTTGCGCTGTTTGGCATTCCTCACGCAAACTGACAGGTGTCCATGAAACCTGTGCCAGGTCCATCATCACTGCTAAATAGTGTGGATGACCAGAGTCCTTGGGCACCTGGACGACATTTACGGCCACGTGGCAACTCAGAACAGAGACAGGCACGGAGATGGACAGCCCAGCCTATGATCGCCAAGTTCAGCAGGTGGCGGCGACAAAATGAACATTCTTGCGCGGCGGCAAGACCTGAGGCAAAGCAGCAGGACAGCGGTGTCAGGGTTGCACCGACCTGACCAGGGCCCAGGCTCAGATAGGTGTGCCTGCATTCACCCGGGTGAGGGCAGTGAGAGCCTACTTCCTCAGGGTAGGGGGCAGATGGGCTGATGGGGCCCATGCTCCACAGACCCCCGATCCCTACGCAGAGGGTGGTGGAGAGTGGGTGGCGCAGCAGTCCTCCACCCCTGTCCCCGCTCCCCCCTCCCTCACCGTCCAGTCAACAAGGGAGTTCCCCTTTTCCCTCACCGCAGAGGGGGCGTGACGTCAGAGGGGTGGCACCACACTGGCCAGCCGACGCAGAATACCAGGAACGACAAAGAACAGGAACGGCAGGCCCCCTACTCCTTCCTCCTCTCGCCTCTCTGTGCACGGTCAACATGGAGCCAGCACAGGGTGACGGTCACGGAAGGCAGTGGCGGCCCGGTCGCTTATACCGAGGCAACCACGGGGGCGACTCCACGAGGTAGAAGCGTCACAGCTCAGCGACGGTTTGGGCGGTGTGGATTTTCCCCTTTGCTGTGGACGAGGCGTGTCCTACTGGTGGGGGGGGGGTGGGGGGGGGGGGGCCAGTGAGGGGCGTGCAGCACTGTGGGTCCCTCACACTGAGGGCCTCTGTCCCACCAGCAGACAGGGAGCGGGAGTTCTCGTAATCCCGCCGCGCAAGTCTTCTGCTCGCGGCGCAAGCAGCCAGTGACAGCAAAGACAGTCGCAGGAGTGCAGCAGCCTACAGCTTAATAGATTTATATATGATATTTATTCCTTTCTATATCGAGGAATAATGGAATAACACTCAGTGCCGGATTGTACATTCAGTCCCCGTGTGTATGCTTTTTGTTAAATGTTGTCATCTGTTTCACCTCACACAATGTGCCACATCTCTTCCAAGAGCGAACAGGATTTAACATGTGCGCAGAGACTGTTCTGCAGCGTTCGAGTACACGGGGCCTCGTATTGTACCTCATTCCGAAGGAAAGATGCTATGCGACAGGAGCCCGGCCTTCCAAGTCAATGGACATTTTTAAATCGTGATAATGTTGAAAACTGTAGCAGCGAAGTTAAAAGATATCTCCTTGTAGAAAGCTATGTAAATATGCTGGGACGACCAGTCCTTGATGAAATCCGAACAAGCAGCAGCTCTTATCAAGAACACGACAGACCAACTCAACACAAGCTGCTAGAGGTATGACATTGAAGATCAGTATCCACCAAAACAAAAGTTTAATGACTGTCAGCATAACTCCAGAAAGCTGGACATCAACATCCACGCACCAGCTGAAACAGGACAACGAATTTAATTACCGTGGCAGCCTCTTCACTGAAGATGCACATAAAGCGGACGCAGTCAGTTACCAACTCGCCCCCCAGACTAACAGCCATTCTAGCATGCCAATGAGCACCAAGGCAAAAACTCATCAACACATCTTCGTGTTCCAACACTCACATACCAGTGTCAACATGACCTAAAAGAAGCCTAGAGAGAACAAATTAGAGTCACATAACGAAATTGCGCTGCTGAGAAAGCTGTCAACCAAGACGCCAGACGCGACAAGATCAAGAATGAGGTTGACGTCAGGAGACATGGTCGGACTGCAACACCAATTCTCCACCATATCGAACAACAAATGGAACTGTGTGGTTTGGTCACCTCACTATGAATGCGAGCCCAAAGCAGACCACCCAACGGCATACACACACCAAATACAATGCTGGAAAGCCCTAGGTAGACCAAGGAGAGCATGAGGAAGCATTCCGTGGCTGACACCCTGCGAGCCCATTACCTGTCACTAGTCAAACCTCCGCCTTCTGCAGACACAGACATCTGTGTCTCCCGCGACGCCGATAGGGACACCAGCGGCAGATGAAAGAAAGAAAGACAAAGAAAGTATCAAAAAGTTCGTGCGTTTTTGTTTGCCTCCTGAACTTTTCTGATTCTAATTTTGTGATTACAGCTGGGTGTTTTTCTAGATTATATGAAGTTTTTCATTCCCAGCCCACAAAACTGTCCCATCCTGGAAGTGTGAATTCTATGGAGGAGTGTTTCAATAAGTAAAAAGTCACAGAAAAACTCGTAAAAAGAAATTGACAATAGAGTGTGACAACACAATTGCCACTAGAATAAACATATGTATTTTTTATGTATTAATAAAAATGTTATAGTTGATAGTAATGCTGTTGTTGTGGTCAGAAGTGTCCTCTTACAATGAAAAAACTAATTAAAGATGGAGTGTTGTTATTATTAGGAGGAAACCTTATTGCAATATTTCAAATAGAGAGAGACACACCTGTCTGATATATAAGGCCTGCGTTCAGACCTGTTCTCCTGTATTTTCAAATAGATGGAGAGACGCTGTCCTGATATATAAGGCCTGCCTTCAGACGCTGTATGCTCCTCTCTGGCTTGAGATGTTGGTTTTCACAAAACCGTTGCTGTCTCTATCTGAAGAGCTGTGAAAACCGAAATGCTAACGCTACATGACACAAGATCAAATGAGACACAGGATCACGAATAAAGGACCTATGGAGAAATGCAAAGTTTGATGATCTGAGTCTTGTGTAGCTTAGTAGCAATAGACTGCGCTGTATTGTGGCACGTTCAACGGGAAAGCAGACCACCACATCATTAAAATGAGCAATGAACTTCGTAGTGGATGGAAAGAGACCAAAGGGGAAGCCCCAGCATAACCTGGTGCTCCCTGTATTACCGATGATCTTAGAGAAAGGGGCATAAATAGGATGGAGCTCAGAATCAGAGAGATGAAAGCTCATCATGTCAAACCTCCCCTGGAAGAAACATACAAAAAAGAAGAAGAAGAAGAATTTTCTCAAATAGATGAATACTTTCATTTACAAGATTAGAGAAACTTGAATGCCAGGGACTGGTCCGAGAACAAGGCCGACCTTGAAGTGGAATGTCCGAAAATATTGGGGATGTGTGCAGTATGGATGGTGTGAATGGGGAACTTTTGTGAGTGCCTCAAAGGAATGACAGTTATGAACAATTTGGCAGGACCTTGACACTAGCGCGTCATGTTTTATATGTTTGACAAGATTAATTCTGAATGGTTTGTCTAGTGAGGGGATAGGGAGGAGGGGAGTAACCTATTGTGTCTCCCAAATGGGTGAAACGATGTCTACTATTTCTTGTTTCTAGTCAAAACATGTTAACCAGGATTTGAGATCCTGTGTATTGAGATGTCCGCTTTATTCATGGCTCGATAACATGGAAAATAGATGAGGACTGTGGATTAGTATCAAATAGAGAAGAAGAGAGTGTAGAAAAAGATTATATGGTCAGAAGAATTTGTGACGAAGTATATAAACAACAACTTGAGATAGTGCAGAAAGTAAAGTGAAAACATGAAACATCTCTCAGCTCATTGAACACGGATTTTGAATAACGTGTAATCGACTTTGGAAAGCATTAGCGTGGGGCGGCTGCATGCCATGGTCATAACGAGTTAGAAAAGTGTAGAAAAAAAAAGTAACGACTGGTTCGAGTGCTGAATTAGAGAACCAAAAGAACAGAGACGTTAAGAGAGCTATTAAAACGATTTCAACGTTGTAAAACAACACATGTATTAACCATAACAAAAGACGAAATGTACACAGCCACCCGAAAAAATACATCATCTAAGAAAACAAAGCAGAAAGACTTTGTGCACGAAAAGAGATTGAGAGAAACTTAAAGGGATTTCTTCTTAGAAGAGACTCTAAAACTTCGACCATCATCAGACCGTAAACTGTAATCACTATTATATAATAACCATCACTATTCGAACATGATATCATTTTTGAAGGTTTTTTAATGACTGTAATTGTGCAGAAACATGAGAGCATGTGGAAGTACAACACGGAGATAAAAATTGATGTTTGAACCATTGTTGAATAATCCGTATAACACACAATGAGATGTATTGATGCTATTAAACTTTTAAAAACAGAAAAAGTGCTGGTCCTGAAATATAATTTGGAGAAATGCTCAAAAATGCGCAACTCAGCTGTAATCACCTTTTTTTTGTCAGTTATTTAACCTCTGTTTGAAAAGAGTGTTTTTCCCTTTGTCATGGCCGAAATCATTAATAATTCCGATACAAGTAAAAACGGAGATGTTAATAATGCTATAACTATCACGGATTAGCTCTCCCAGTGTATTAGTGAACTTCAAAATACTGAGCATTGAATAAGAGATTAACTCAGTGGCAGATACGAAGACGAAATTCACTTGAAGACAAGCGGATTTAAGAAGAGTACAGCACTGTGGATCTTAAGTTACTCTTTACTCTCTCATCAAAAACATTGCTGTCCAGTAAAAAATTATTATGTTGCTTTTGTTGATTTAGCAAAGACTTCGAAACGTGAATAGAAATAATTGTGGACTGTAATCTACCGAAAAACCGGTGTAAGATGGTGAAAGTTAATATCATGGCCCCTTAGAGCTATTTATAATTCAGTTCTAGTGTGTGGTGCGTGCAGGAAAATGAATATTCTGATTATTTGAGAGAATGCCCCAAGAAGTAAATCAGGGTTTGTCTATTTTGAGCCCTCAGATAGGTTTTTGTTCTTAATGCGAATGTGAGCTAGCTATTTGATTTATCAAGAAAAGTGAAAACACGGCAATTCGCATAATTCCTGTTGCAATCGAGGTGTATCCTTACTACTTTTTTGATTACGATACTCTATTCATTTTGTCATGAGACTGTTATTTGATTACTAGACATCAGTTAACTAGCTAAAAGAAGGAGCAGATAATTTTGATTTAAATCAGTTAATATGGAATAAAACAAACTTAATAGTTTTTTTATCTCAAATGGTCGTCAATGACAGTTTAGTGTGAAAAATGTTTTTATGGAAAGTGCTGAAGTAAAAATAGTCAATACGTATAAATTGTATATAGGGACGATGTTTTCAACAAAGCAAGTCTAAATGTTGGCATTGCAGGAATCAGTTGTAGGAAGGGAAAAAGGTGTAATACAGGCAAAATGCTAAAACAAATAGAAAGCTGAACTTGAATAGACTGTTTCACTATCTGGAAATTATTTGAACACACAGATAGAAACAGCATGCTTACCTCATGCTTTCAGAACTATGGGGAATATATGTAATGCGCAAATGAAGCAAAAATATCACACATGTTGCCATGAATCTTTTTTAAACCGGCCATACATTCATTTAATACTGTACTTTATAGGAGGGACAGGAAGAAGATCCTTATATATAAACCTTTTGTTGGAAATGCATTGATATTTGGTTAAAACTATTGATACTTCCACAAACACATTTAAGTAGACAGCTCGAGTATGATAACGTTTATTATACAGATGGATTGGGGAAAGAGAACTGGGCAATCAAGTTAAAATAGTTTTGTGCAGAGCAATGGCTTGAATTGTATGGTAGTGTCTCAGAAGTAGGTAAGGAGCGTCAGTTTCTTCGGATTTATAAAGATAGGCTTACTAGTGCTCTTTTAAACAAAACTGGCACTCAGATAAGAAAGTAAAAATACAAATATAACTGGTTCTTTTCTTTCAAATCTTTCTTTCAGACAGAAAAATAAACTACAAATAGCTACTGATAAATGGGCACAGCTTAATTAATGCTCGATTCAGGTTTACAGAACACTGGGTTTAATGCTTAACAAAGGATGGTTCCAGACAGAGACATCCATGCAATTAACCATGGTCCATTATGTGGTTCAAACTGTTGACGATGAAATTCAGATTTCTTTTTCAATGTACAGCATATGAAACGACTACGAAAGAAACGTAATTTGTTCTAAGCTACAAACAACAGAGAGTCATATATTATTTTTTATTTTGTTTCTGAAAACAAACAGGTAATTACAAATCTGTAGCAAAGTTATTATTGGCAGAAGCACGAAATTAAGACAAAGATCCATGTCAGCACCAATTGTATAAATGTGTTAATGATATAGTCACTTTAAAGAACGAAGTATTCTCAAGTAAGCAGAGTTAAAAAGGTGCTAACACATATACCCTTCATGTGATTGAATGGATGTCGATCAATGACACAGTCTGATTTAGCATTTCTGTTTGATTTTCCTTTTTGTCTTTCTTTGTATTACTAGTGTTTTGTAAATGTATAGACGCCATGTTATCATTGATAATTAGTCTGTAGACGTGATGGACCTTGATTTTGGCCACAAGAGTTTTAAAATTGTACTGATCATGTATTAACTTTTACGTTTACTTTTCCAGCAAGATATTAGTGTAACCTCCCGTGTGAAAGGCCGATAGTTGGGCAATGACCGATAAACGTTAAAGCTCTTCCTCTCCTCACGGCGTACGTTGCACGGGCTTGGGGAGGGGGGCGACTCTCGATCGCCTCTCCATCTCTCTGTCCTCCCCCTGCTGCTCTCACTGTCCTCTCACACTCTCTGTATCACTCACATGCATTCGTCCCTACTCTCCTCCTCTGTCTCTCTCTTACACACGACAACCTTACATATGCACAGGTCAAATGGGCGAACCGAGGCAACGGCGGAGCTTCGTCGGAACGGTGGGGACATCAGGGCAACGGGGGGACGGACGGGGATGGTGTGGGAGCTGAAAAGTTAGAGAGCGGAACAAGAGAGGATCGAAGTGGTGTGGGGTGGGTAGCAGCACGTGTCGTGGATGGGAGGTCAGCGAGAGGCGGGTGGGTCCGCGTAACACACCCCGGAAACGGTATCGTAAGTGAAGACAGAGATGGGTGAATGGGGGGGGCGAGAGGGGGCGATCAGGTAGAAGGGCGAAAGTATGGTGATGTGGCGTAGGGCAGCGAAAGCAGAGTGCGGAGTGCGCGGGGGCTGGAGGGGACGCGGCCTTTGAGTCCGGGGTGCTTGGGACACCTGCGTTTCCCCCCGACCTCCTTGTCGTGGAGTGGGGTTTTTACGGTCTTTCCCGTGCGAAGGTGCCGCCGGTGCGTGAGTTCCCGTTTGGTCAGTAACCACTCGAGGCCTATCGTGCGCTCGACGCGTATGAGTCAGCGACCGACGGCTTCGTCTTCCTACGCGTGCGAACGTACTGGTCATATGATCGCCCGAATCGGGTGACCGTCCCTTTTGGAGAGCTGGCGCTGTTTTGACTTGGCGAGTTGAAGCGCGTTACTCAATGTCCGAGACATCGGCGGCTCACGATTCAAAAGCCGTCTCTCCCCCCCCGCCCCCCCCCCCCCCCTCTCTCTCTCGGTCTCACAGACTCTCTCTCCGCCCTCCGCCCCTCGCTCTCTCTTTCACTCACTCACACGATGGGGGGAACCTAATTAGTGCGGGTTGAGAAATAAAGGGTCCAGTAACTGGGACAGATCGTCGTGCATCGTCGGGGAATAGCGTGGGTAGAGGTAACCCCTACCTTCTGTTTGCCGTGGGGTTTTTTACCCGTGCGACTAAATATTTTGTTTATCACAGCACGACCCAATATCGGTATTATCGTCTCAATCCGAAAGACTAAATCGACGCAGCGTTAGCGCCCAGACCTACCACTCAAGGTCTAGTGGATGGGGAAAAATGTTCGGGTCCAAACGGAGGAATTTTGAACCAACCGACCGCACTTCCGACGCCAACCGAGACTTAATATCGCTTTCAATTAGACAGAGGCGCGATTACCGATATCTAATGGAGCGACACATGAGCCACCGATCCAACCAAGGTAACAAAAAAAACCGGCCACCAGGACGGCAAAATCTCACCATTGGAGGGAAGGTGCAAGAAGGTTTACAGAACGTTCAACACGAGATTTAATACCAGTCGCTGGTTCTGAGTTTTCGATTTCCAAGCCTCAGCCCTACTTCTTCTCTCTATACTTCCCAGTTTGACAAAAAAATCGAACTGAATGTCAAAGTCCTATTGGAATGAGACTCATAAACACACCGAGCAAGCAGGACCATCTAGCACACACGTTAAAAAATCCATGTTCCCGCTTTTCGCGAGGAAGAGTAGGCCATATTAGAGGTGCCAGTGGAAACATATGAACAAAATTTTACAAATACCAACTCTACACCACAGTGACTGGCTTAAAATTTTCAAAAAAAGCACGTGACTTATTTTATTATTACCATATATCCTCGATATATAAGTGGTGTTGGTTTTTTTTTTATTTTATTTTTTTTTCTATATAAAAAAGATACCAATGTTTTGTTCACTAAAGTTAATTACTATAGCAGTTCAAGTGAAAAGGCTTGAAGTATTGGTCTCATTGTTCTCTAGAAAGAGTTATGTACATCCAGTGCACGCGCACTACTAGGGTCAAGTACATGCAAAGGTTACACATCTTGTATTTAGCTTCCGGGTCAAGTGCGGCCGCTTCTTAGGTTTTTTGCCCATTTATATTTAAAGCATCCATCTCTTGACCTCTATAGGCCACACTCCTGGCCGTTGTTACACTCCAGCATATTAAGCCTTCCAGGTATCCCCCCCCATGTGGTGCTTGCTATAGGTTAATTTGCAACTTAAGTTTACCAAGTCCTGTGGTCTTCGACTAATACTTTAATTTGCAACTTAAAGTTTCCAAGTCATGTGGTGCTTGATCTATAGGTTTAATTTGCAACTTAACTTAAGTTTCCTGGTATGTGGTGCTCGCCTATAGGTTAATTTGCAACTTTAAACGTTTAGCTTCCGGGTCATGCTCGGTGTACTTATCTTATGAGTGCCACCCCTCAGAGAAAAAACAAATTAGTTTCGTATTGTCATTTCAAAATATATACATTTTCTTCTACATATATTTTAAGAAACAACACTGTGTACTTGTTTTGGGGAGGTCCGCCGGACACTAGAGCAATATCAGGTAGCCAAAAGAAAGTATGGAAGTGATACGTCAAAATGAGGATAGCTTGTGTTCCTACAACAAGCGCTGAGAACCGACCCCCTGTGCATCATATTGTGCGTCTTGGAAAGCCATCAGACACAAAGACAAAGGGGTACAGTAGCTTGCTGGAGAAAAAAAAAATACAAAACTGTCTAAACCTTGTACAAAAATTTTCAAATAGAGTTAATAATAATAATAATGTAATGGAAACTTAATATAACCGCGCTGAATCTTTATGTAATATGCAAACGAAATCAAAAAAGCGCTCATGATGGCTTCTTTTTTTTTTTGTTTAAACCAAAAAGTATGCGTGAGTAAGCGGTTTTCTTTATTGTTTTTTATTTTTTTTTTACAATTTTGTTCATCTGTTCCCTATAGAATGAAACAATCAAAGTGTTATGGTCTTTCCACTTAAAAAAAAAAAATTATGTTTATTTTTTTCGAGGGAATGTAATTAAAATTAAGTGCAGTAGAGTGAAGTTCAGAGTTATATACCTCCCAGAAAACAGCCATGAAACCACAACAACAACAATTACAAAAGACAAAAACCAAACACAAACGGCTAAAGATATAAATTAACACTGGAGTGCAAAAGCCCAAAGAGGAGGGCAGAGCAGTGATAGGTACATTTCTTCAATATGGGAAGGTTATGGCTCTCTGAGGTTCTATTTTCCATCGGCAGCATTCCCTCCAGCATCTTGAAATTGTTGGCGCCTGATTTCCATCCGGTATTTTTTCCCTACGCAAACTTCCAGCCAGGCCCGTAACAGGAGCACCATCCGCCCATGATTTCATGGGGACATCCAAATTGTACAAGTCCCTCAAGATAAAAAGTTGTGTTGTAGTATTTTTATTTTCTTACAAAATTAATACTAGGTTCCAACTTCACAGTTAGTAAGGTTTTGCCGCATATTTATTGGTTTCTTTTCCCTTCTTTCTTCTCTTTTTTTTTCTTTCCTTTTTCCATTTCTCTGTTTTGTTTTTTCCTTTTTTTTTTTTTTTTCTTTCCCTTCACTTCTTTTTTGCTTTCTTCTTTCTTTCTGTTTTTCTTTCTTATTTCTCCATTTCTCTTCCTCTTTTTTTTTTTTTCTCTTTTCCTGGGGTGTTTTCTGTGTTTGTTTTTTCTTCTTTCTTTCTTTCTTTCTTTTTTTTTCTTCTTCTCTTTCTTACTTTTTCTCTCCCTCTGTGTTGTTTTTTCGCTTTCCTGTTGGTTTTTTTCATTATTTCCTTTCTTCTTCTTTTCTTTTTCGTTTTTTCTTCTTTCCCTTTCTTCTTTTTTTTCCTCTCTCCCCTGGTTTTTTTCTGCTTTTCCTGTTTGTTTTTTTTTTTTTCTCTTCTCTTCCTTTTTCCCTCTTCTTTCTTCTTTTCTTTCTTTTTTCCTCCCTTTTTTCCCTTTTCCTTTTTTTTTTTTTTCCTTTCTTTCCTCTTCCTCTCTTTTCAGTCTTTTTCCCCCCTTCTTTCCCCCCCCGCCCCCCCCCCCCCCCCCCCCCCTCTCTCTCTCCTCTTTCTTTCTTTGAAGCCTCTCATTCATTCCAGTGAGTGGGTTCTTAGTTGTAAAGGGAAATAACTCTTTGAATTTCAGCACCAGGCCCTGAGAGTTATGTCAGCCTTTTTGCCACAGCCTTCATCAAAAAGATACTGAGGGGGTTTGGGGGGGGGGGGGGTGGGGGACCGGAGAGGTGTATTGAGTGAGGATGGGGGAGGGGGGGTGATATGGCGGGTAGGGGGAAAGGGTGGTAGGGAAAGGTTTGAGAGATAGGAGTGATGGGAGGAGGGAAAATGAGGGAGGGAGGAGGAGGGTTGGGATACGGTGAATTTTTTGGTGTGGGGTTTTTGTGTTTTTTTGGATGATGGGGGTGGGTTGGGGGGTGGTGGTGGTAGTGGTGAAAGGGTGTGGTGGTAGGTGAGATATAGTCTTCTTCTTTTTCTTGTCTTCTTCTTCTTGCAATTCTTCTTCTTCCAATTCTTCTTCTTCTTCTTCTTCTTTGCAATTTTTTTGCAATCTTTTTTCCAGTTCTTTGCAATTCTTCTTTGCAATTTTTCTTCTTCTTCTTCGCAATTCTTCTTCTTTGCATTATTCTTCGCAATTCTTCTTCGCAATTCCCTTCTTCACAATTCTTCTTCGCAATTTCTTCGCAATTCTTCTTCTTTGCAATTCTCTTCGCAATTCTTCTTCTTTGCAATTCTTCTTCATTGCATTCTTCTTCTTCGCAATTCTTCTTCTTCGCAATTCTTTTTCTTTGCAATTCTTCTTCTTCGCAATTCTTCTTCTTCGCAATTCTTCTTCTTCTTCTTCTTCTTCTCTTCTTCTTCTTCTTTCTTCTTCTTCTTCTTCTCTCCTTTGCAATTCTTCTTCTTTGCATTTCTTCTTCTTTGCAATTCTTCTTTTTTGCAATTCTTCTTCTTCACAATTCTTCTTCTTCGCATTTTTCTTCTTCTTCTTCTTCTCTCTCCTTTGTAATTCTTCTTCGCAATTCCTCTTCTTCAATTCCTCTTCTTCTCCTTTGCAATTCTTCTTCGCAATCTTCGCAATTCTCCTTCTTCTTCGCAGTTCTTCTTCTCTGCTATTCCTCTTCTTCTCTGCAATTCTTATTCTTCTTCCGAAATTGTGTTATTGTTCTGGGAAGTCGGGAGGAGGGGCGGGGGGGGGAGGTCTGTTTTATTTTTGATTGATTGGTTTAGATGTTTGGAGGGAGGGGGGGGGGGTTGTTACTTTTTTTTCCTTCTCTATGTCCCTCGTCAATTGCTAATTTTTCATCTCTGTCTCTCCGTCCTGTCTCTGTGTTTCTCTGTCTCTATCTCTGTCTGTCTTTGTCTGTCTGTCTCTACTTTGTCCTGTCCGTCTGTGTCTGTCTCTCTCTGTCTCTCTGTCTCCCCGTCCTGTCTCTTGTGTTCTCTGTTTCTACCATCTGTCTTTGTCTGTCTCTACTTGTGTCTGTCCGTCTGTCTATCTCTGTCTCTCCCCCGCTTCCTCCCTCCCCTCTCTCCCTCCTCTCTCTCTCTCTCTGTGTAAGATTCTGATCTCTCATTAAGTCCAGCAACACCCAACATCATTTTATCTCCATCTTTTGCTTCAGACCTCATCAATGTGTGCCAGGAAGAGAGAGGAGGGGGGGGGGGGGGGGGGGGGGGGGGGGGGGGGGGGGGGGGGGGGGGGGGGGGGGGGGGGGGGGGGGGGGGGGGGGGGGGGGGGGGGGGGGGGGGGGGGGGGGGGGGGAGACTTGGGGGAGGAGGGGGGAGGGGTGGACGAAAGAGTGATGGGGGGGGGAGGGGGTGCCACATGCTAGGGGAGGGGGAGGTTAATTTAAAGATGTATAGTGTGTTTGTGTGTGTGTCCTTATCTCGTCTGTCTGTCTGTCTGTCTGTCTGTCTGTCTCTGTCGTCTCTCTCCTCTCTCTCTCTCATCTCTCTCTCTCTCTCTCTCTCTCTCTCTCTCTCTCTCTCTCTCTCTTCCTCTCTTCCTCTCTTGTCGTAGTTATTTTTTTTTCGCCTTGTTTATGGATGGTTCCTAATCAGGGCAAGGGCCGGGTGGAGAAAAAAAAAAAAGTATGTAAATGCTTAATTTTGTTACCCTTGAAAAATGAAGATTCATTTATTCATTGATTCTCTCTCTCTGTGAACTCTCCTCTCTCTCTCTCTCTCTCTCTCTTCTCTCTTCTCTCTCCATCTCCTCTCTCTCTCATCTCTCTCCTCTCTCTCTCTCTCTCTCTCTCTCTCTGAACTCTCAAAGTTCAGAGTTCTCTCTCCCTCTCTCTCTTATATTTTCTCTGTCTCTCTCTGTCTCTCTCTCCTCTCTCTGTCTCTCCCCTCTCTCTCTTTATTTTCTCTCTCTCTCTCTCTCCCTCTCTCTCTCTCTCTCTCCCTCCCCTCTCTCTCCACCCCTCTTTCTTCCTCCATCCCTTACCGCCCATCCTCTCTCCCTCCCTCTCTCCCTCCCTCCCTCCCTCCCTCCCTCTAACCCTATATACACCAAACGGCTTCCTTGTCTCCCTTCCCCCTCAACCCTCAGCCCTCCCTCCCTTCCTCCTCTCCCCCCCCCCCTTCCTCCACACTTGCCCCCTCCAATTCTCCCCCCCCCCCCCTCCCCCTCCCTCTCTGGTCTCAAGCTGTGCAGACTTTTGCTATCTTGGAGACTGACCTTTTGAATCAGCGGAAGAAATCAGTCCTCTAACCTTTTTTCCCCGCCCCCTGTATTTCAGGGTCTACAGTACGCCTGCTAGGCCTGTCAAGTGCGCTCTCCTCTCACAGATGCACGCGCACACACACACGTGCGCGCGTACACTCATGCGTGCACGAACATACATACTTACATACACACACATACACACACACATACACATCAGCGGAAGGCCCTTGCCAGTGGGAATGACAAAATTCACAAAACCGCATACACACGGGGACTGGATGTGAAAAGGCAAATAAGTGCTTATTCCATTATCCTCGATATAAAAGTATAAAAAAAAATTAAAAAAATAAAACGCATGCAAATGGCTTGATGAAAAAAAGCAAATGCACTGCTTATTCAATGTACCATCTGAAAATAAAAGTTTGACTTTGACTTTGACGCAGAACATCTTGCGCACACGTCAAATCCTGTTCCGCTTTTTCGTAAGAGTAGGAGGCCATTGTGTGCCGGTGGGAACAGATGACAGAATTTACAAAACCGCATACACACGGGGAGTGGATGTAAAAAGAAAAAAAGCACATGAGTGCTTATTCCATTATCCTCGATATAAAAGACTAAAATTTAAAAAATAAATTTAAAACACATACCAAAAAAAAAACCCAAAAGAAAAAAAGCAAATGCATTGCTTATTTAATGTACCATCTGGAAATAAAAGTTTGACTTGACTTGACACGCGCGCGCATAGGACACACATATACACCTCTCTCTCTCTCTCTCTCTCTCTCTCTCTCTCTCTCTCTCTCTCTCTCCTCTCTCTCTCTCTCTCTCTCTCTCTCTCTCTGTCTCTCTCTTTCTCTCTCTTCATTGATTTTATAAAAGAGCAGTGAAACTTGTTCTGTTGAAATCAAGCTCCCTAACCATCAACGATTATAAGCAAACAAATATTCTAACCTTCAAAAACAGACTTTATCTGAAAATAAAGCTCTATTTGTACAGAAAGTTGTCAATGGAAATGCCCCCCCAAAGATCACCAATAGCTTCAAAGTCAATGAACACAGACACAATCATCTGCTAACATTTCCGAGACCAAGAAATAATCTTTACAAAACAAGCTTCTTATACTCAGGTAGTGATTGATGGAAAAAAAAAGCTCCCAAAAAGGCTTAAAATGTATCAAAAGCAAAAATCAGTTCAAGACACAGCTAAAAAGCCATCTAATGCATGAATGCCTAGGAATTGACTAATAAGGCAAATCAACCATGCTTAAATTTATCAGCATTTTCTGCATCCCTTAAATATATTAATTTTCAAGTATGTTTTACTGTGACTGGAAATTTTACACAGTCACAGGCTGTATGTGTGTGTGTGTGTGTGTGTGGGGGGGGGGGGGGGGGGGGGAGGGGGGGTACAAGGGGGGGGGGGGGGGGGAGGGGAGAGGCACTTTTGTTAAGCGAAAAAGTAAGAATAAACTATATTAGCTCGTGTACAATCTACACATTTTAAAACAACATGGAAAGGAGAAAACAAAATGGTAGACCCCATACCTAGATATTGTAACATCGCTCTCTCTTTCTCTATCTCTCTTCCCCTCCTCTCTCTCTCTCTCTCTCTCTCTCTCCATGTGTGAACCCTTGTCTCCCCCTTTTCTCCCCGTTTCTCCCCTTGTTCTCCCCCCCCCCCCCCCCCCCCCCCCCCCCTCTCCTGATGGTTATATTCCGTGGCTGCGCATACAAAGTGTTTACTACATACGAAATGTCACCGGAAGTCTGAACCACGGCCAACCATGACAGTGAGGCTACACTCCACACTTGCAGAATGATTAAACAGGAAATGGTGAAGACTCTGATCGGACAGGTCGCACTCCAAAGTTAAGGATTGATCCCCCCCTTTTCTTTCTGTGTTTATGTAAACCGAAACATACGCACAGAATACTTTGTTTTTGGTTATTACTATTTATTACACACACACGAGCACACACACGCATGCATGCAGGGGCACACACACAGACACACACAGACACACAGACACACACACACACAAACACACACACGCACATGCACTCACACAAAGTAGATCTCTCTCTCTCTCTCTCTCTCTCTCTCTCTCTCTCTCTCACTCACTCACTCACTCATATTCTCTCCCTCAATGACTGTATAGGTTTAGATTTCTTCTTTGTTTTGTTTCTTGTTTTTATTGTGTGGATGTATGGGTATTAAATTTATTTCATTATCATGACATATAATTTGAAACGAATATAATCTAAAATGAGTGTTGATGGGATCGCATACTGTTTTGGGAATTATATATTGGATATTACCTCTGAAATACACACACACACACTCTCTGTCTCACTGTCTCTCTCTCTCTCTCACCTTTTATCGTCTTGCTTATAGTTATAGTGTATCCTGATGAAGGATTCATATTTTATATTTTCAGTACTTTATTGGACTTGCCTCTGTACTTAAGTTTTAATGAGTGCCCTATTTCAATATCTTATAGTTATGTGTAACAAGTATGTGTACCATTTGACATTGTGTAGATGTTTATCTTTATGACTTATTAAGTTTGGTTGTGGTTTTTTTCTTGGCTCTGTTGTTGTTGTTGTTGTTGTTGTTGTTTGTCTGTTTTTTCTATTTTATCTTCTTCTGTTGGTTTGGTTTTTCTTTCTCTTTTGTTTGTTTGTTTGTTTTGGTTAGGCTTTTTTTGGGGGGTGGGGGTGGGTATTTTAGGGTTTTCTTTTATTTGCTTGCTTTGGGGGGGGTTGTTGGGGGGGGGGAGCTGTTTTGAAAAGGGTTATTTCCCCTTGTTTTTATTGTGAGACTGTATAAGTATTGGGTTATTATTATTAAGATGTATCCCTAACGGGCGGGGACTGGATGTAAAAAAGCACATATGTGCTTATTCATTATCCTCGAAATAAAAGAATTTGTCATTGTCATTGTCATTGTCTCTCTCTCTCTCTCTCTCTCTCTCTCTCTCTCTCTCTCTCTCTCTCTCTCTCTCTCTCTCTCTCTCTCTCTCTCTCTCTCTCTCTCTCTCTCTCTGGTATTCAGTCTCCTATTTTAGGGTCGTCTGGTATCACTTTTAAGTGGAAAGACGTTAACATTGAAGACTGACTTACTTACAGGCATGCGCCAGCACACCACACACACACACTCACAGACACACACACACACACACACACACTCACGCACATACACACACACACACACTCCACACACACTCACACTCACGCGCACACATACACACACTCACACTCACGCACGCACACACACACACACACACACATACACACACACTCATACTCACACACACACACACACACGCGCGCGCACACTATTATTACCATAGCAATCCCAACACTGAGTAAGGAGGGGGGGGGGGGGGTATTGTTGTTATTGTTTGTGTTGTTTTGTGTTGCTTTGTTTTGTTGGGTTATTTTTAGCCGTTTTATACTCCTTACACAATTCATGTATGATTTGGTATAGGTGTGGTAGCTTTGAATTAAAAAGAAAATATTAGCAAACGCTCTACCCCCTAATATCTTTGTTGTCTGCTAGCCTCACAGTCATTTTATTTCATTTATTTATTTATTTATTATGTCCCGGGATCAGCTTCCTTATTTATTTATATTTATCTATTTATTTATATCACTTTAAGTCACGTCAGATTTCTCTGCGTGAAATAAGGGCTGCTCTCCCCGGGGAGAGCGCGTCGCCACAGAGCAGCGCCACCCTTTTTTTTCTGTCTACAACTGCATTTGTTTCCCTATCAGAGTGGCTTTTTTTCTACAGAATTTTGCCAGGGACGACCCTCTTGTTGCCGTGGGGTTTTTTACGTGCGCTAAATATTTTGTGTATAACACACGAGACCTCGGTTTATCGTCTCATCCGAAAGACTAGCGCCCAGACCACCACTCAAGGTCTAGTGGATGGGGAAAAATGTTCGGGTCCAAACGGGATTTGAACCACCGCCCACTTCCGACCCGGACTTTTCGCTTTCTAGACAGGCGCGTTACCTCTAGACCACCGATCAACCATGGGAAAAACCGGCCACACGCAAAAATCTCACCATTGGAGGGAAGGTGGCAGGATGGTTAAGACGTTCAACAAGTTAACCGTGAGGTTCTGGGTTCGATTTCCAGCCTCGCCCTTTCTTCCCAGTTTGACAAAAAAATCGAACTGAATGTCAAAGTCCTTTGGATGAGACTATAAACCGAGGCATGCAGACCATCTTGCACACACGTTAAATCCTGTTCCGCTTTTCGGAAGAGTAGGCCATTGTGTGCCAGTGGAAACAGATGACAAAATTTACAAAACCACATACACACAGTGACTGGATTAAAATTTTTAAAAAAAGCACGTGACTATTTATTCCATTATCCTCGATATAAAAGTGGTGTTGGTTTTTTTTTATTTTTTTTTTTTATAAGATCCAAGTTTTGTTCTCTTATGTTAAGTACTAAGCTGTTCAAGTGAAGCTTGATGTATTGTCTTTGTTCTCTAGAGATTGGCATCCAGACTGGCACTCTAGGGTCAAGTACAGTGCAAAGGTTACACTCTTGTTTTTAGCTTCCGGGTCAAGTGCTGCCTTCTTTAGGTTTTGCCCGTTTTAGCATCCCATCTCTTGACCTCTATAGGGCCACACTCTGGCCTGGTTACACTCCAGATTTAGCTTCCAGGTCATGTGGTGCTTGCTATAGGTTAATTTGCAACTTAAGTTTCCAGGTCATGTGGTGCTTGCTATAGGTTAATTTGCAACTTAAGTTTCCAGGTCATGTGGTGCTTTCTATAGGTTAATTTGCAACTTAAGTTTCCGGGTCATGTGGTGCTTGCTATAGGTTAATTTGCAACTTTAGCTTCCGGGTCATGTGGTGCTTTCTTATGAGTGCCCCTCAGAAAAACAAGATTAGTTCGTATTGTCATTTCAAAATATATACTTTTTCTACATATTATTTTTAAGAAAACAACAACTGTGTACTTGTTTTGGGGGGTCGCGGACATAGAGCAATATCAGGTAGCCAAGAGAAAGTTGGAAGTGATCGTCAAAATGAGGATAGCTTGTGTTCCTACAGCGCTGACCCTGTGCTTGCATATTGTGGTTTGGAAGCCAGCAGACGACAAAGGACTAAGGGGGTACAGTGCTTGCTGGAGAAAAAAAATTCAAAACTGCTAAACTTGTACAAAATTAAAAAGAGTTAATAATAATAATGTATGGAATTTATATAGCGCTGAATCTTGTAAAGCAAGAAATCAAAGCGCTCAGATGACTTCTTTTTTTTTTTTTAAACAATGTATGCGTGTGTATGCGGTTTTTTGTTTTTGTTTTTTTTAATTTTGTCATCTGTTCCCAGATGAAACTCAAAGTGTTATGGTCTTTCACAAAAAAATTATTTTATTTTTCGAGGGATGTAATTAAATTAAGTGCAGTAGATGAAGTTAAGTTTATACCCCAAAAAACCCCAACCCAACAACAATAAAAAACAAAACCAAACACAAACGCTAAGAAATAATTAACTCTGGAGTGCAGCCAAAAGAGGGGAAGCTGTGATACATGTCTTAATGGGAGTTTATGGCTTGAGGTTCTTTTCCATCGGCTGCATTCCAGCTTTAATTGTTGGCCTGTTTTCAACCGGTTTTTCCTACAAACTCCAGCAGCCGTAACAGCCCTCACCATCCATTGCAGTCCCTAAGATAGAAAGTTGTGTTGTTGTTTTTTCTTAAAAATGAAATACTAGTTCCAACTCACAGTTAGTAAGGTTTTGCGCAAATTTATGTTTCGTTGGCTTATTCCCGAACTCGGAATGCGGCTACCTTAATGGTGAGGGGATGGGGGGGGGGGGGGGGGGGGGTAAAAAACGGTTGCATTCGCAAGAATATCACCTACGAGCTCTAGCCCAGGAAAGGGAAAGAAAATGTCCATGGTTTGAATTCTTTGAAATTTTTGCGCAAACACTACATCCCCTTAGTTCTTTGTTTCCACGCGCGCCCGTGCGCGCGCGCGCCACCACACGCACGCACGCACGCACGCACACACACACAACATACACAGACAACACACACACAACACAACACACACACAACACAACACACACACACACACAACACAACACACACACACACAACACAACACACACACACAACACAACACACACACAACACAACACACACACACACAACACAACACACACACACACAACACAACACACACACACACACACACACACACAGAGAAGCAAAGAGAGAATTAGTTAAGAACCATTACCTAGCAATAACTCACTCAAACTGTGGTATACGACTTAGGCCTAATACTGTAATAGTAAGCGCTTTGATTTGTTTGTTTTACAAGATTCAGCGCTATATAAATTCCATATATTTATTATTATTATTATTATTAGTTAGTTTCACTCACTCACTCACTCACTCAGTCCCATGTCCCAAAGGACGTAGGGGGGACATGAGAGAAGACGCAATTCTTCTTCTTCGCAATTCTTCTTCTTCGCATTCTTCTTCTTCTCCTTCTTCGTCTTCTTCTTCGCAATTCTTCTTCTTCTTCGCAATTCTTCTTTTTCTTCTTCGCAATTCTTTTCGCAATTTTTCTTCTTCTTCTTCTTCTTCTTCTTCTTCTTCTTCTTCTTTTCTTCTTCTTTTCTTCTTCTTCTTCTTCTTCTTCGTTCTTCTTCTCTTCTCCTTCTTCTTCTCCTCCTCCTTGTCCTAATAGTTACACAGTTTCTCAAAACACACAGAATTTTATATTTATATTAGTCTCTGCTTCAGCAGCTAACGAAATGTTCAGCTATTTTTGGGGAGGAGTCGATTAGAGCATTATTAGGCGTTTGTAGAAGAACGAGGGAAAGAATGGGGATGGAGGAGAAGGGGGAGGTGGGGAGGGGGGAGGGAGAGGGAGTGGAGAGGGAAGAGGTTAGGGTGGGTGAGGAGGGGGAAGGGGAGAGGAGAGGGAGGGGTGATTCCAGAGACAGTCTGTGGATGCGGTGTGTGGGTGTGGGTGTGGGTGTGGAGTTTGTTGATGTGGAAAGTGGCGAGTGTCTGTGGTGTTCTGAGAAGGGAGCTGTGAGCTCGTGGGGGTCTGCGAAGGTTTGTTGTCGTTGTTGTGGTGGTGGTTGTTGTGGTTGTGGTTGTGGTGGGGTGGTGGTTGTGGTTGGTGGTGGTTGTTGTTGTTGTTGTTGATGTTGTTGTGGTGTTGTTATTGTTGGTGTTATTGTTGGTGGTGGTGTGGAGGAGTTGTTGTTGCTGTTGTTGTTTATTGTGGTTGCTACTGTTGTTGTTGTTGTTAATGTTGTTGCTGCTGCTGTTGTTGTTATTATTATAATTGTTGTTATTGTTGTTGTTGCTGTTGTTATTCTTCTTGTTGTTGCTGTTGTTGTTATTATTGTTG
>CM054164.1:16953281-16955781 GCA_028751875.1 Rapana venosa
GTTTGGTGTTTGTTTTTTTTGTTGTGTTTGTTGTTGTTTTTTTTTGTGGGGGGGGGGGGTTCGTTGATCGGTTAGGCTACACACCAGGGTTACTTTTTGGCCCTTTTCCATCTGTTTTCCTACAGTTCTCTTGCATTCATTCATTGCATTCATTGATACCACACGTACTAAGGCATCCACAGGAATTTTTTTTAAAAACCAAACAACACACACTTTTTTGTGAAAGACTAGCCTCTGACTCAAAACTCGACAGATTTTTTTGCACAAATTTGGTAGGTTTAACTTGTTTTTCAGCACCCCTCAGTCCTTTGTCATCTGCTAGCTGCCTGACCGAAATATGCATGCGCAGGGGTCAACACTGTAAGAACACAAGCAATCCTCATTTGACGATCATTTCCAACTTTCTCGTGACTACCTGGTATTGTTCTTTTATTTATTTTATTTTATTTATTTATATCACTTTCGTCACGTCAGATTTCTCTGCGTGAAATTCGGGCTGCTCTCCCCGGGGAGAGCGCGTCGCCACAGAGCAGCGCCACCCATTTTTTCTGTCTACAACACATTTGTTTCCCTATCAGTAGTGGCTTTTTTCTACAGAATTTTGCCAGGGACAACTCTCTTGTTGCCGTGGGTTCTTTTACGTGCGCTAAATAATTTTTGTGTAACACACGGGACCTCGGTTTATCGTCTCATCCGAAAGACTAGCGCCCAGACCACCACTCAAGGTCTAGTGGATGGGGAACAATTTTCGGGTCCAAACGGGATTTGAACCACCGCCCACTTCCGACCCGGACTTTTCGCTTTCTAGACAGGCGCGTTACCTCTAGACCACCGATCCACTATGTCCTCAATCTCCAAAAACAAGTACTTTGTGAATTTTTTCATACTTTGAAAAAACAATCTGTGAAAATCAATATAATTTTTTTTCCTGACTAGCGCTCTAGAAAAGATACTACATGACCTGTAAGCTGATACAGGAGTGTGACCTGTATAGAGTTCCTACTTACCCCGATGGTGAGATTTTGGCGTGTGTGACCATTTTTACCCACCGTTAAGGTATCTGCATTCCGATTTCGGGGATGTCTTTGGCTTATGATCGTATGACTGCTGTCTTTGAGAATATAGAATTTTGATGGATTCAAGGTTCAAATCTTGTTTTGAGGTTATGGTGGTGAGTGGTGGTGTGGTGTGTGTGTGGTTTTGGTGGCTGTGGTGGTGTGGTGTGTGTGGTGTGGTGGTGGTGGTGGTGGTGGTGTGGCTGTCTGTGGTGGTGGTGGTGGTGGTGTGGTGTTGGTGGTGGTGGTGGTGGTGGCTGTGGTGGTGGTGGTGTGGTGGTGGCTGTGTGGTTGGTGGCTGTGTGTTGGTGTGTGTGGTGGTGGCTGTGGTTGTGTGGTGGTGGTGGTGGTGGCTGTGGTGGTGGTGGTGGTGGTGGTGGCTGTGGTGGTGTGTGTGGTGGCAGGACGTGTGTGTGTGTGTGTGTGTGTGTGTGTGTGTGTGTGTGTGTGTGTGTGTGTGTGCACCCATGCTCATTCACACACACACACACAAGTGTAAGAATGTGTGACTTGTTGTGTGTGGGTGGGGAGGGAAGGCAAGGAAGGGGGTGGGGGCACATTTGAAGAGAGAACCATCACAGGACTTTGATTCGCAGACAGCATTGATTGACTTGAAGAGTGTGGGTGTGTGCTCCCTACCCCCTCCCCGCCCCGCACCAGTAGAGAGCTGCGTGCACACCAGGCCGATATATAGATAGATAGGCCGTAAGTCAGTCAGACAGACAGACAGACAGACAGACAGACAGACATTTTGACAGTCAGGCAGACAGGCAGACATTTTGACAGTCAGGCAGACAGGCAGGCAGACATTCTGACAGTCAGACAGACAGACAGAGAGACAGGCAGATATTTTGACAGTCAGTCAGACAGACAGACAGACAGTCAGACAGACACATATACAGATACCCACCCTCACACACACACACACACACACACACATAACCCCCCCCCACACCACACACACACACACACACAGAAACCCCCCCCTCCCACACACACACACACACACACAGATAACACCACACACACACACAGATAACACACACACACACACACACACACAGATACCCCCCCCCCACACACACACAGATACCCCCACACACACACAGATACCCCCCCCCCCACACACACACACAGATACCCCCCACACACAACACACACAAGATACCCCCCCACACACAGATACCCCCACACACACACAGATACCCCCCCCCACACACACACACACAGATACCCCCCCCCAACACAACACACACACAGATACCCCCCCACACACACACACACCAGATACCCCCCCCCCCACACACACACACACAGATAACCCCCCCCACACACACACACACACAGATACCCACCCCCCCACACACACACACACAGATAACCCCACCCACACACACACAGATACCCCCCCCCCACACACACACACAGATAACCCCCCCACACAC
>CM054164.1:16968281-16988281 GCA_028751875.1 Rapana venosa
TTTTTCTCTGTCTGTTTCTCTCTGTCTCTGTCTATCTATCTGTTTTTCTCTGCTCTGTCTCTCTCTTTTTCTCTGTCTGTTTCTCTCTGTCTCTGTCTATCTCTCTATCTGTTTCTCTCTGTCTCTGTCTCTCTCTTTTTCTCTGTCTGTTTCTCTCTGTCTCTGTCTATCTCTCTATCTGTTTCTCTCTGTCTCTGTCTCTCTCTTTTTCTCTGTCTGTTTCTCTTCTGTCTCTGTCTATCTCTCTATCTGTTTCTCTCTGTCTCTGTCTCTCTCTTTTCTCTGTCTGTTTCTCTCTGTCTCTGTCTATCTCTCTATCTGTTTCTCTCTGTCTCTGTCTCTCTCTTTTTTCTCTGTCTGTTTCTCTCTGTCTCTGTCTATCTCTCTATCTGTTTCTCTCTGTCTCTGTCTCTCTTTTTCCTCTGTCTATCTCTGTCTCTCTTTTTTCCTCTGTCTATCTCTGTCTCTGTCTATATCTCTGTCTGTTTCTCTCTGTCTCTGTGTATCTCCTTTTTTTTCTGTCTGTTTCTCTTTATGTCATCTCTCTACCTGTTTCTCTCTGTCTCTGTATATCTCTCTTTTTATTCTGTCTGTTTCTCTCTGTCTCTGTCCTCTCTCTTTTTTCTGTCTGTTTCTCTCTGTCTCTGTCTATCTCTCTTTTTTCTGTCTGTTTCTCTCTGTCTCTGTCTATCTCTCTTTTTTTCTGTCTGTTTCTCTCTGTCTCTCTGAAAGTGTTAGCACTTGTGCTTAAACATGTACATACGCCTTGTGAGGGACTTTGAAGACGAACAATCGCACAATGCCTCAGTTCTTTGCTCCTGTCTACCAGCTTGTGCACGTGCGGTGAGAGAGTGTGGGAGGGGAGTGTGAATGCAAAACGTGTACTTTAGAGACTTTGAAAGAGAAACAAAAGTGGACAGAGAAAGTGTTGTGGACATGGACTGATGCCCCTCTCTTTCTGCCAGTCTGGGTTTTTTTCTTTGTTGAATGGAGATGGAGGTGTTATAAAGGATGTGAGTTGTAAACAGGTGGGATTGTTAGGACACATGCATGTAACCGTGTGTGTGTGTGTGTGTGTGTGTGTGTGCGTGTGCGTGCACATGTATGTGCTTGTGCGCATGCGAGTGCGTGCACACACAGTCTCTCTTTCTCTTTGTCTCTCTATGCCTATTTCTCTAGCGTACCTACCTTCTCTATTTCTCTATCTCTCTCTGTCTCTCTCTCTGTCTCTCTATGTCTATCTCTCTCTTTCTCTCTCTTTATGACTCTCTTTGTCTCTCTCTTTGTCTGTCTCTCTCTCTCTCTCACCTTCCCTCCTTCCCCCTCCTCCACTACCACCTTCTCTCTCTATCTCTCCTCCTCCTCCTCCTTTGTCTGTCTGTCTGTCTCTCTCTCTCTCTCTCTCTCTCTCTCTCTGTCTCTCTCTGTCCCACTACCACCTTCTCTCTCTCTCTCCCACTACCACCTTCTCTCTCTATCTCTCCTCCTCCTCCTCCTTTTGTCTGTCTGTCTGTCTGTCTCTCTCTCTGTCTCCCTCTGTCCCACTACCACCTTCTCTCTCTCTCTCTCCCCACTACCACTCTTCTTCTCTCTCTCTCTCTCTCTCTCTCTCTCTCTCTCCCACTTCCACCCTCTCTCTCTCTCTTACACACACACACACACAAAGGGGTTATATAGGGGCTCTCATGCTGGACAAGTACTCTGTGAAGGTTTTGTATCAGAACAATAGAATCTGCCTCAGTTCTTTGCTTGTGTCAACTAGTGGCACGTGCAGTGAGTGAGTGTGGGAGGGAGTGTGAATGCAAAACGTGTACTTTAGAGACTTTGAAAGAGAAACAAAAGTGGACAAGAGAAAGTGTTGTGGACATGGACTGATGTCCCTCTCTTTCTGCCAGTTTCTGTTTTTTTCTTTTGGACAATGGAGAAGAGGGAGAGACTGTGTTGTGCTCTGTGTGAGCAGGTGAAAGATATTCATTGCTACTGAAGACACAGGTAATGACAGACAGAGAGATAGACAGACATACATGCATGTACGCACACATACACACACATGCACAGATACACAAGCAAAGGCATACACACACAACACACACACACACACACACACGCACACACACACCACAGTACCCGTACACGCGTGCACACAGACACAGGATAAACGCACATGTGCGAGCACACACACATACATCTTTTCTCTCTCTCTCTCATACACATAGGCTACATTCAACCCCTCACAAGCTCATTCTTAATAATTCTTCCCTCCTTCTCCAATCATCTAATATTAAGTAAGTGGAAAGACATTAAATTGAAGCAACACACACAACACACACACACACACACACACACACACACACACACACACACACACACACACACATTCTTTTACATGCAGAGATCTGAAAAACATCTTACCTGCCTTCCCAGTCCGTAGCTTACAGCAAGTTCTTAAAGACATTCCATTAATGAAAGAAATTGTATTGTCATTAAGCCATACTCCTATTTTCAGACTCCTCTGATATAAGGATAGTTTCAAGTTATATGAATTGGAAAGTTAGTATTTTTGCTGTTTGATGTTTTTATGGTTGGATGTTTTTTGTTCTTGTTGGGTATTTTTGTGGGGTTTTGGTGTGTTTTTTTGTTTTTGGGGTGTATTTTCGTTTTTTTTCTTCAGAATTCTTGTTTATGCTTTTTTTCATAATAGTTGTTTATTGCGATTGATTAGTTATGGGCATACCCCTCCCCCCTACACACACACACACAAGCACGTGCGCGCGCGCGCGCACACACACACACGCACGCACGCACACACGCACGCACACACACATACACACACTTTCCCGTCTGATATCACTATTTAGTGGAAGGACGTTAAACTGAAGAACTACTACTACTACACACACACACACACACCATGGTTCTTGTGAAATAAATGTTGCCTTATCTCTGCATGAGGGGTACAGCTTGCTACAAAACGCTTGCTGGAAGCACTTCAGAAAGAAGATGTATGATTCATGGCTTTGTATGACCGTAAAGCAATGTGATAGATTTTCAAAATGCTTTCATTTCTAACAAAGTGTGTGGTTGGTTTAATCGCAGAAATATGTTATCCCTTATGTACAGATATAAACTAAATGCTTTCAGGACAAAATACGTGAAAGATGTAAACTGTATTTGTGGGGAGAAGATTACCAATAGTCATGTTATTTTTGATTGTGGACATTTAAAAGCATTTTTACCTGCTGTACCAAGTTTGTCACTGGATCAGATTTTGTCTGAACCATCGTTACTGTTGGACATTGTGTTAGGATTGACAAGAAGTCCGATAATTCAGTTTTTGTAGTATGTTAAAGTAAGTTTTTATTCAGTACTGCTACCTGACACTTTTCTGTTATTATTTGCATTCTCTTGTGTAGATTACTTTTTCCCGTCTAAAATCACTAAGTGTGAATAGACGTTAAACTGAAGATATCACACACACATTTTGCGCACACGTTAAAACCCGTTCTGCTTTTCGGAAGAGCGGGTCATTGTGTGCCTGGTGGGAACTGATGACAAAATTTACAAAACAGCATACACACGGGGACTGGATTCTTAATGTACATGGGTGCTTATTCCATTATCCTCGAAATAAAAGAATAAAATAAAATAATAAAATAAACACTCTCTATCTATCTATCTCCCTCTCTTTCTCTCTCTCCCCCTTCCCCCCCACTCTCTCCTCCCACCCTCTCTCTATCTCCCTCTCTCTCTTCTCTCCCTCTCTCTCTATCTCCCTCTCTTTCTCTCTCTCTCTCTCCATCCCCCCTCTCTCTCCCCCCCCTCTCTCTATCTCCCTCTCTCTCTATATCCCTCTCTCTTTCTCCCCCTCTCTCTCTATCTTCCTCTCTCTCTATCTCCCTCTCTTTCTCTCTTTCTCTCTCTCTCCTCTCTCTCTCTCTCTCTCTCTTCTCTCTCTCCTCTCTCTCTCTCTCTCTTTCTCTCTCTCTCTCTCTCTCTTTCTTCTCTCCTCTCTCTCTCTCTCTCTCTCTCTCTCTTTCCTTCATCTCTCTCTCTCTCTCTCTCTCTCTCCTCCCCTCTCTCTCCCCTCTCTCTCTCTCTCTCTCTCTCCTCTCTCTCTCTTCTCTCCTCTCTCTCTCTCTCTTTCTCTCTCTTTCCTCTCTTCTCTCTCTCTCTCTCTCTCTCTCTCTCTCTCTCTCTCTCTCATCTCCTCTCTCTCCTCTCTCCTCTTCCCTCTCTTTCCTCCTCTCCTTTCTCTCCCCTCCTCTCTCTCTCTATAGCCCCCCCTCTCTCTCTCCCCTCTCTCGCTCTCCACCCCATACCCCCTCCCTTGTCTACCCCTTCCACTTACCCCCTTCTAGCTATTGTTCATAGTTCATAGACTTTTCGTTTTCATGGTTTAGTCAGGAATGTCAGATTTGCTTATCTGCAAGGTCCCGACTTCTCTTAGAGGCAAGGAACACATCTGCCCCCCACACGGTAAAACGCAGTAAGTCCATTTTTCCCGAAACTTCGACAAAAATCTGGGGGAATGTGTGTGTGTGGGGTGTGGGGTGTGTGTGTGTGTGTGTTGTGTGTGGGGTGTGTGGGGTGAGAGTGTGTGTGTGTGTGTGGTGTGTGTGTGTGTGTGTGAGAGTGTGTGTGTTTTTTGAGTGTGTGTGTTGTGTGGTGTGTTGTGTGTGTGTGTGTGTGGTGTGTGGTGTGTGTGTGTGTGTGTGGTGTGTGTAGTGTAGTGTAGTGTAGTGTAGTGTATTTATATGGGGTGGTGATATTTGTGTGTGTGCGTGTTTGTGTTGCATTTTCTTTTTATTATGCATTCTTGAATTTCGAGGATAATGGAATGAGCACTCATGTGGGTTGCTTGTGTTTTTTTTACATCTAGTCACCCTGTGTTTGCAGTCTTGTACATTTTGTCATCTGTTCCCACCAGCACACAATGGCCTACTCGTCCGAAAAGCGGAACGAGTTTTAACGTGTGTGCAAGATGCTCTGCATGCCTTCGCACACGGGACCTCGGTTTATAGTCTCATCCGAAGGACTTGTGTGTGTTGGGAGGGGGGGGGGGGGGGGGGGGGGGGTGGGGGGGCGGCACTGCTTTAATTCAGTGTGTGTGTGTGTGTGCGGGTGTGTCTGTGTGTGTGTGTGTGTGTGATTTTCCTGTTTCATCCTCAAATAGATTACGATATTCACAAAAATATTTTAAAATTATATGGATAACACCAAACTTTTAATATAAACGTTCTGTTTGTATTGAATAAAAAAAGAAAAAAGATAAACAGGGTGTTTTTATCCTCGAAAGTTTAGACAATGGAGTTACTGTCTTTTACCACGTCGGGGTAGATGTGAGCTTGAACCATCTGCTCTCCTCCCCCTCCCCCTCCCCCCTCCCACACTCCCACCCCCTGCTTGGCAAAACCCAGTAACTCCATTTCCCAAAATTTCTTCCCCACCAAAAAAAAAAAAATCGTTTTTGTTTTGTCTAAGCTGATAATTTAATAGAAACAAAATGTTTGCTTCAAGTCTTGTGTAGTTTAAGGAGCTTACAAAACTCTGAATTTTGAAAAAATATTACGTGACATTTAAGAGAGAGAGAGAGACAGAGAGAGAGAGACAGACAGACAGACAGACAGAGACAGAGACAGAGAGAGACAGAGATAGAGACAGAGAGAGAGAGAAAGAAAGGGCCAGAGAGAGACAGACGACAGGCAGACAGACACAGATGGACAGACAGACAGACATACAGACAGAGACAGAAATAAAGAAGCAGAGGGACAGAGACGCAGAGAAGTAGACAGACAGACAGACAGACAGACAGACAGACAGACAGAGAGATTTGAAATTATTTTTAAAATTATTTATTTTATTCTTTTACATCGAGGATAATGGAATAAGCACTTATGTGCTTTTTTTTACATTCAGTCCCCGTGGGTATGCAATTTTTGTAAATTCTGTCACCTGTTCCCACCGGCACTCAATGGCCTACTCTTACGAAAAGCGGAACAGGATTTAACGTGTGCGCAAGATCTTCTGCGTGCGTTCGCACACGGGGCCTCGGTTTATAGTCTCATTCGAAGGAGGGAGGGAGAGAGAGAGAGAGAGAGAGAGAGAGAGAGAGAGAGAGAGAGAAGAGAGAGAGAGAGAGAGAGAGAGGTGGAGGGGAGGGGGGGGGCGAGAGAGAGAGAGAGCGACGGAGAGAGAGAGAGAGAGAGAGAGAGAGACAGAGAGAGACACAGAAAGAGAGAGACACAGAGAGAGACAGAGAGAGACAGAGACAGAAATCAACAAACACAGAGACATACAGACACAGAGACAGACAAGAGACACAGACAGCCAAAGATGAAGACAGAGACGAAAAGAGACAGAAAAAAACACCACCACCACCACCACCACCACCACCACCACCAACAAAAATCACAAATAACCACAATGTGTTCTGGAAGCTTCTGGAGGGAGGGGGGGGGGGGGGGGGGGGGGGGGGGGGGGGGGGGGGGGGGGGGGGGGGGGGTTGCGGAACGGTATACCCCCTTTTGCCAGGCGGGAGCAACGTGTGGCGGAAAAAGACGAGGCTATAGCTTCCTAGCAGTGCGGAGGTTTTATCAGGACATAAAGCATAGAAGACGTCATGTTGGGGGGTGCGAACACATAAGCAGCCGCGTTTATAGCCGACCACACACACACACACACACACATACACACACATACACACACACACACACATACGCACGCACGCGCGCAACACACGCACGCACACACACACACACGTACGCACGCGCGCTCACACACACACACACAAGCACACACACACACATCACACACACACAGACACACAAGCACATCACACACACACACAGACACACACAAATAAACACACACACACCACACACACACACACACACGCACGCACGCACACACACTCACACGCACGCACACACACAAGCACGCAGGCACACGCGCGTAGGCACGCACACGCATGTAGGCATGCATGCATGCACACGCACGCACACAGAGAGAGAGGGGCAGGTAGGGAAAGGGGCTAACGTATATTATGCATAGGCACAGACACAGACACACAACGCGCAAGTGCTCGCGCGCGCGCGCGAACACACACACACACACAACACACACACACACACACACACACTGAACAGATACAAACACAGACTCTCTTTACCTTCCCTCTCTCACACACACGCGTGCGCGCGCGCGCGCGCACACACATACACACACACACACACACACACACACACACACATCACACACACACACACACAACACACACACACACACACACACATACACACACACACACACACACACACACAACAACAACAACACACAACAACAACAATAACGGGAGACGGGATAGCCTAGTGGTTAGAATATTGCGCTCGCAATCTGATGACCCCGGTTCGATTCCCGTTCAAAGGGATATTTTCCCCTGGAGTTCACATCAGTGCAGACTCCACTCTCCCCAAAAGTCCTTCGGATGAGAATAAGCCGAGGTCCCGTGTGCGAACGCACGCAGAACATCTTGCGCACACGTTAAATCCTGTTCCGCTTTCCGTAAGGGTAGGCCATTGTGTGCCGGTGGGAACAGATGACAAGATTTACATAACCGCATACACACGGGGACTACATGGAAAAAAGCACATCGAGTGCTTATGCCATTATCCTCCAAATAAAAGAATAAAATCAATAAAACAATAAAACACACACACAGACAGAACCCCCCTCCCCCCCCCCCCCCCCCACACACACACCACACACTCATCCCCCCGACACACACACCACACACACACACATCACTCACACACACTCACACACACACACTCATCCCCCGACACACACACACACACACACACACACACACAACACACACACACACACACACACACCACCACCAACCACCACCACCACCACCACCCCACCACCACCAACAACAACAACAACACCAAAGTTGCCCCTCGAAGAAGAATCATCTCAAGTAGTTAGTTCAGAGGGTAACTCAACCCTTATCCTTAACCTGCTTTAATCTGATGAGTGTGACAGCTCTAACCGCTGATCCAAACCTGGCCCTGGTGCCATAGAGATCATGGTCATCATCATCATCATCATCATCATCACCATCATCATCATCATCTTCTTCTTCTTCTTCTTCTTCTTCTTCTTCTTCTTCTTCTTCTTCTTCTTCTTCTTCTTCGCAATTCTTCTTCTTCTTCTTCTTCGCAATTCTTCTTCGCATTCTTCTTCGCAATTCTTCTTCTTCGCAATTCTTCTTCTTCGCAATTCTTCTTCTTCTTCTTCTTCTTCTTCTTATTCTTCTTCGCAATTCTTCGCAATTCTTCGCAATTCTTCTTCGCAATTCTTCTTGTTCTTGTTCTTGTTCTTCTTCTTCTTCTTCTTCTTCTTCTTCGCAATTCTTCTTCCTCGCAAATCTTCTTCTTCTTCTTCTTCTTCTTCTTCTTCTTCTTCTTCTTCTTCTTCTTCTTTCTTCTTCTTCTTCTTCTTCTTCTTCTCTTCTTCTCTTCTTCCTCTTCTTCTTTGCAATTCTTCTTCTTCTTCTTCTTCTTCTTCTTCTTCTTCTTCTTCTTCTTCTTCTCTTCGCAATTCTTCTTCTTCGCAATTCTTCTTCTTCGCAAATCTTTCTTCTTCTTCGCAATTCTTCTTCTTTCTTCTTCTTCTTCTTCTTCTTCTTCTTCTCTTCTTTCGCAATTCTAATTCTTCTTTGCAATTCTTCTTCTTCTTCCTCTTCTTCTTTGCAATTCTTCTTCTTCTTTGCAATTCTTCTTCTTTGCAATTCTTCTTCTTCTTTGCAATTCTTCTTCTTCTCTTCTTCTTCGCAATTCTTCTTCGCAATTCTTCTTCGCAATTCTTCTTCGCAATTCTTCTTCGCAATTCTTCTTCTTCTTCTTCGCAATTCTTCTTCTTCTTCACAATTCTTCTTCTTCGCAATTCTTCTTCGCAATTCTTCTTCTTCGCAATTCTTGGTTTTTTTCGCAATTCTTCTTCTTCGCAATTCTTCTTCTTCTTCGCAATTCTTCTTCTTCGCAATTCTTCTTCTTCGCAATTCTTCTTCTTCTTCGCAATTCTTCTGCCCAATTCTTCTTCTTCTTCCCAATTCTTCTTCTTCTTCTTCTTCTTCTTCTTCTTCTTCTTCTTCTTCTTCTACTTCTTCTTCTTCTTCTTCTTCTCTTCTTCTTCTTCTTCTTCTTCTTCTTCTTCTTCTTCTTCTTCTTCTTCGCAATTCTTCGCAATTCTTCTTCTTCTTCGCATTCTTCTTCTTCGCAATTCTTCTTCTTCGCAATTCTACTTCGCAATTTTTCTTCTTCTTCTTCTTCTTCTTCTTCTTCTTCTTCTTCTTCTTCTTCTTCTCTTCTTCTTCTCTTCTCTTTCTTCTTCTTTCTTCTTCTCTTCTTCTTCTTCTTCTTCTTCTTCTTCTTCTCTTCTTCTTCTTCTTCTTCTTCTTCTTCTTCTTCGCAATTCTTCTATACTTCTTCCCAATTTTCTTTTTCGCAATTCCTCGCAATTCTCCTTCTTCTTCGTTCTCTTCTTCTTCTTCTTCTTCTTCTTCTTCTCTCTTCTTCTTCTTCTTCTTCTTCTTCTTCTTCTCTTCTTCTTCTTCGCAATTAATCTTTTTCTTCTTCTTCTTCTTCTTCTCTTCTTCTTCTCTTCTTCTTCTTCTTCTTCTTCTTCTTCTTCTTCTTCGCAATTCTTCTATACTTCTTCGCAATTTTTCTTTTTCGCAATTCCTCGCAATTCTCCTTCTTCTTCGTTCTTCTTCTCTGCAATTCTTCTTCTTCTTCTTCTTCTTCTTCTTCTTCTTCTTCTCTTCTTCTTCTTCTTCTTCTTCTTCGCAATTAATCTTTTTCTTCTTCTTCTTCTTCTTCTTCTTCTTCTTCTTCTTCTTCCTTTCTTTCTTCTTCTTCTCTCTTCTTCTTCCTCTCCTTCTTCTTCTTCTTCTTCTTCTTCTTCTTCTTCTTCTTCTTCTTCTTCTCTTCTTCTATTCTTCTTCTTCTTCTTCTTCTTCTTCTTTCTTCTTCTTCTTCTTCTTCTTCTTCTTCTTCGCCTTCTTCCAATTCTTCCTTCTTTTACAATTCTTCTAGTTCAACAATTCTTCTTCTTCGCAATTCTTCTTCTCCTTTCCCTGATGT
Source organism: Rapana venosa (assembly GCA_028751875.1). NCBI lineage: Eukaryota > Metazoa > Mollusca > Gastropoda > Neogastropoda > Muricidae > Rapana > Rapana venosa. The sequence goes on from CM054164.1 coordinate 16,978,430, forward strand.
ACTGATGTGTTGGGTAGAATGTGCAGTGCCTGGTCTTTTTCTGTGCTAGCCTCAGCCGACACGTTCTGAGATAGAGAGACAGAAAGATACAGCCAGCCAGCCAATCAGAGAGACAGACAGACAAACAGAGAGGGACAGAGATATACAGAGACAGAGACATACAGAGGGACAGAGACAGATAGACAGACAATCAGACAGAGGACAGAGACAGACATACAGACAATCAGACAGAGGGAAACAGAGATATACAGACAGACAATCAGACAGAGGACAGAGATATACAGACAGACAATCAGACAGAGGGACAGAGATATACAGACAGAGCAGACAGAGTCACAGAGAGAGAAGAGAGAGAGACAGACAGATACAGACAGACAGACCAGAGGGACAGAGATATACCGATAGACAGAGACAGACAGACAAAGAGAGACAGACAGAGGGACAGAGACAGACAGACGGACAGAGACAGACAAACAGACAGGGGGACAAAGATAGACAAGACAGACAGGGGGACAGAGACAGACAGACTGACAGACAGGGGGACAGAGATAGACAGACAGAGACATCAGCCCACGCAGACAGAGAGAGACAGACAAACAAAGACAGAGACAGACAGCAACACAGACAGACAGACAGAGGGACAAGGATATACAGGCAACAGAGACAGAAAGATGGACAGACAGTCAGCGAGAAAAGAGAGAGACAGAGATCGACACACACAACACACACACACAAAACACACACACACACACACACACACACACACACACACACCACAACACACACAGAGGCACGTACAGGCGCGCACACAACCAAAACACACACCTACCCCAACACACCCAACACACCTACCCACACACACACCTACCCCACCACACCCTCACACCTACCCCCCCCCCCCCCCCCACACACACACACACATACACCTACCCACACACACACACACACACACACACCCACACACACCTTTACCCCCCCCCCCCCCCTACACCTACCCCCCCCCCCCCCCCCCCACACACACCACACACCCCCCCCCCCCCCCCACCCCCCCCCACACCCCCCCCCCCCCCCCCCCAAACCCCCAAACCCCCACCCCCCCCCCCCCCCCCCCCCCCCCCTCCCCCCCCCCCCCCCCCCCCCACACACACCACCCCCCCCCCCCCCACCACCACACGACACTACCCCCCCCCCCCCCCCCACACACCCACCCCCCCCCCCCCCCCCCACACACCCCACACCTCCCCCCCCCCCCCCACGCCACACCCACCCCACCCACCCCACCCCCCACACCCCCCACCCCCACCCCCCCCCCCACCTACCCCCCCCCCCACACACACACACACACACACCTACCCCCCCCCCCCCCCCACACACACACACACCTACCCCCCCCCCCCCCCCACACACACACACACCTACCCCCCCCCCCCCCCACACACACACACACCTACCCCCCCCCCCCCCCACACACACACACACCTACCCCCCCCCCCCCACACACACACACACACCTACCCCCCCCCCCCCCACCACCCACCCTACCCACCACACACACAACACCAACCCACCCCCCCCCAACCACACACACACCTAACCCCACCCCCCCCACCACACACCACAACAACACAAACACCTACCCACACACACACACCACAACCCACACACACAACACACACAACCCACCCCCCACCCCACACGCACACACATACACACACCCTACCCACACACACACACACACCACACACACACACACACCTAACCCCCCCCCCCCCCCCACACACACACACACATACACACACACCTACCCACACACACACACACACCACAACACACACACACACATACCCCCCCCCCCCACAACGCACACACCTACCCCCCCCCCCCCCCCCCACACACACAACACCTACCCCCCCCCCCCCCCCACCCACACACACACACCAACCTACCCACACACCTCACACACACACCTACCCACACCACCCACCCACACACACCTACCCCCCCCCCCCCCCCCACACACACACACCTCCCCCCCCCCCCCCCCCCACACACACACACACCAACCTACCCCCCTCCTCCCCACACCACACACACACCCTACCCACCCACCCACCCACACACCCACCCCCACCCCCCACCACACACACCACACACAAAGGCAGGCAGTCAGTCAGTCAGTCAGTAAAGAACTCCAGCTTCCTCCACTCACCTGGTAACTGTGGAGTGTAGTCTCTATTAACCCGCAAGTTCCTGGATCGTGTCAACAACAACAGTGGAACCTGTCCAACAAGGGCCACCACCAGCAGCAGCCCTTAGGGAACTGGGTACACAGCTCTGTCTGCAGAGGGGGAAGACATAACAACAAACAATGGGAGGGAGAGAGGGAGGGAGAGAGGGAGGATGGGAGGGAGGTGGTGGTGGTGGTGAGGTGGGGTGGGGGGGGGTGTGGTGGGGGATGGTTGGGGGGGGCAGTACAGTGCAAAACCATCATTTTCCTTATTTTGATAAGCGACCACACACACACACACTGGAAGAGAAAAGGAAAGTGTGTGGAGGGGTGGGATGGGTGATGGGGGGGGGGGGGGGGGGGGGGGGGAGTTGAGGGGGAGAGGGTGTGTGTGTGTGGGAGGGGGGGGGGGTTGAGGGGGTTGTTGTGTTGGTGTGTGTTTGTATGTGTTTGTTGTTATGTTGTTTGTGTGTGGTGAGTGAGAGAGAGAGTGAGAGAGAGAGTGAGTGTGTGATGTGTTTTTTTTGGGGGTTTTTGGGTTTTTTTTATATCGAGGATAATGGAATAAGCGCTTATGTGCTTTTTTACACCCAGTCCCCGTATGTATGCGGTTTTGTAAATTCTGTCATCTGTTCCCACCGGCACACAATGGCCTACTCTTATGAAAAGCAAAACAGGATTTAACGTGTGCGCAAGATGTTCTGCGTGCGTTCGCACACGGGGCCTCGGTTTATAGGCTCATCCGAAGGACTGTGTGTGTGTGTGTGTGTGTGTGTGTGCGTTTGTGTGTGTGTGTGTGTGTTTGTGTGTGTGTGTGTGTGTGTGGTGAAAGAGAGAGAGAGAGAGAGAGATATGTATAAATGTGCGGCCCGCGCATATGTATGCTATGCAACGTCCAGATGCACAGATTTGACAGACAGACACATGCAGATACACACATGCGTGCGCTCGCGCGCGCCCCACACACACACACACACACACACACACACAACACACAACACACACACACACACACACACACACACACACACACAACTGACTTAGAAAACACCATAAGATGCAGAGAGAATGCTTTTGATCTTTTCTTTATGATTATAGACTGTGACACTAATGAACACTTTTCCTTTTTTCGGAGGCGTACAAGAATGCAATAACCCAAACTGTCTAGACCTGCAGTCTTAGGGATAAATGGGTTAAGAAGAAGAATTGCGAAGAAGAAGAAGAATTGCGAAGAAGAAGAAGAAGAAGAAGATGAAGAAAAAGAAAAAGAAGAATGTAAAGAAGACGAAGAAGAATGCAAAGAAGAATGTGAAGAAGAAGAACAAGAACAAGAAGAACAAGAATGTGAAGAAGAAGAAGAACAAGAACAAGAACAAGAAGAAGAAGACAGAGATACAAACTAAAAAGACGTCAAAGTGGAAAATCAAAACTTAGTGAAGCATTACTTATCTTTTGTGTTTTGTTTTATCCTTTGCTTCATGTCTCATGATTTTATTGTCATTTTGAGCAAATGTCATATTCTGAAGTCTTGATAAAATGGCGCAAGTAGAGAGAGAGAGAGAGAGAGAGAGGAGAGAGAGAGAGAAGAGAGAGAGAGAGAGAGAGAGAGAGAGTAGAGAGAGAGAGAGAGAGAGAGATTCTTTCTTTCATTCATTCATTCAATTTTATTTTCAGAAGGTGAAGGAATAAGCATGACAGTTGTTTTAAAAAAAACAAAAACATTCAGCCTTCTGCAAACGCAAATTAATAACAAAAAAAATTGCAGAATTCTCTGACAGACAGTAAATCATTCACGGCTGATTTCTCACTTTAAACTAGTTTGCCTGCTGCTATATTTGCAGAATGGTGACTCAAGTCATCAGGGGACACATTTTGGGCAGTCCAGTCAGTTGTTGAAGTTTCCTTGTTGGTCAGAGAGTTTATTGCTTCCCATACAGATTTTGGATCTTTATTGGAATCTGCTAGTTCTGTGAAATACTTCTTTTTGGAAGCACGTAAAAGAGAGTTGTAGTTGTTCCTTTGTTTCTTATACTCATCACGTTTCTTAGAAGCTAGTAAGGAGTCTCTAATGTATCTAGCTTCTTCTATATCTTTTGTTAACCATGGTGGTTTAGGATTATGTTTTATTCTTTTAGATTTAAGTGGAACATGTTTGTTATATATAGCTTTGAAAGTTTTGTACCAAAATTGCGAGGCTTCATCGGTGTCACTATAATGGTAAACATTCAGCGCTATATAAATTCCATATATATTTATTAAACATGACAAAGATGAGAGTGATCTAGATCAAACAAAAATCGCTCTTTGTTAAACTTAGCAGCAGCTGTCACATGTTTGTTTCCACTGAGGCTGCTTTTTCAACAAGTCCATATTAAAGTCACCAAACAGTAGGGGATCTTTAGATTTTAAAATGACCTCATCCAGCCTGGAATTGAATGAATCAAACCATTGGTTTCTCTCTCTATAGGGTTTATATATATATATATATATATAACCAGCTAGCAAGGGTTAGTTATGTTTTAAACGAATTTTTGTCCAAGAAGATTCAACTCCATGGTTTGCTAGACTGTCTATTTGCCTTATATTCATTGGCTGGGTATAGTACAGTAGTAGTTTTGTTTTGGGGGACGGGATAGCTCATTGGTCAGAGCACTCGCTTTCCCCCAGCTAAGGTTAAGCAGTGTCGAGCGTGGTTACCAGTTGGATGGGTGACCGTTTGCGCGCCTTGGCTTCAGTACAGTTCCCCCAGTTCACCCAGCTGTAAATGGGTACCTGCCCTCTTTAGGGTCAGGGAAGGTAAAGCAGCGAGGGAGAGGAGATGGGCGCCGCCCTCAATATGCTGGCCCCTACAGAAGCGAGGCCTTGCTCTCTCTTACGACCCTATGGGTTATGGGACACCTTTACCTTTTTTTTAAGTGACGTTTTATTTTTACGTTTTGGATCTACAGGGTAAATATGTGGTCGGAATGCCCAGGGCCTGTCTGTAGGAATAGGATCCCCCCCCCCCCCCCCCCCCCCCAACAAAGTCCTTTGGATGAGACTATAAAGCGAGGCCCCGTGTGCGAACGCATGCAAAACATCTTGCGCACACGTTAAATCCTGTTCCGCTTTTCGAAAGAGTAGGCCATTGTGTGCCGGTGGGAACAGATGACAAAATTTACAAAACCGCATACACACGGGGACTGGATGTAAAAGAAAAAAAGCACATGTGTGCTTATTCCATTATCCTCGATATTTATTTTTTTTTAAAAAGAAGTCATCTGAGCGCTTTGATTTGTTACTTTACAAGATTCAGTGCTATATAAATTCCATACATGATTATTATTATTATTTATTATTATTATTATTAAATACTTTGAAAATTGTTGCTAGGATTTGCCTCCCGTACGTGCACACCTTCTTGACATTTTTCTCTTTCAAAGTCCCCCCTCCACCCCCACCCCTCCCCTCGTAGGGATGCGAGGGGGCCTGTCAGTATAAATAGCACCCCCCCCCCCCCCCCCCCCCCCCCACCACCCCCCCCCCCCCCCCCACCCCCCCCACCCCCCACCACCCCACACCCACACCAATACTTGAAAAATTGTTGCTAGGATTTGCCTCTTCTCTATTACCATTCTCTCTGATTCTGCACCGGTTTTTTTTTCTTCTTCCTGTCACCTCCTCCTTTTTTTGTTTTTTGTTGTTGTTTTTTTTGTTTGTATTTTTTGGTCGAGTCTACTACCATTTTTTCCAAAAAGACGTAAAAGATAACAGTTTTCTCCCCATGCCGAAGTCGGATGCGCTGGGCCAGACTTGTCAGGCGCTTAATGGCAGCGCAACGCATTTTCGCTCATATGACAGACAGTGATACTAGCTGTCTGAGCGTTCGAAGTCGAAGAGCTGGGAGGAGGAGGAGGAGGAGGAGGAGGAGGAGAAGAAGAAGAAGAAGAGAAGAAGAAGAAGAAGAAGAAGAAGAAGAAGAAGAAGAAGAACAACAACAACAACAACAACAACAACAACAACAATGCGCACAACACAGACTTCGAGTTAACACATAATACGATATTTAAATATTTCTGAGGTAATGAAACAAGATAACTGAGAGCCATCAGTATCGCAAAGAGCTCTGCAGTGAAGATAGAAACGCCACTAGTAATATGGTATTTTTTCTCAATGTTAAAAGCTGGTATAACAAAAGCTGCACCTACCTGTTCGTTATCAAGTTTTGATCCGCCCGTATATATTTTTAAGTGGTCTGAATAGTGAGTGTCAATGTGCAAATTCACTGAGCTGGCAAGGATGTTAGGTGAATTGTTTTTGGATAGATTTGTATGACATATGCCAAATATTGGTTTATTCATTCCCCATTCAGGGGTATCTGAAAAAGAAGGTGTAATAACAGCAAGATCGTTTTTATCAAGTTTAGAAGCTTTGAACATATCGGCAGAGAACGTCTTTATAGATGTCAGCGATACAATTGACCTAGCTCGTTTAGCAAAGTCTATGTCTGACCTAAAGCTAACTTCTTTCTGTGAAAAGTTTTCGTTTGAATAACATCTCAAAACAAACTTTGCAGCGCAGAATTCTCTGTGTTCGTCAAGAGGTAGCACTCCTGTTTCCTTGTAAGAGCCTAAAGTCGACGCGTGGAAAGGAACTCCAAGAGATAACTTGAGTGCTTTACTGTCTACGCTTTGTAATTTATTTATCAAGTATTGTGGCGCGCTGAAAAAACACCTCTTTCCCATATGTTAGTCTTGAACGCACTAAAGAAGTAGCTAAAGATATACGTGATTTTGTGTCTTGTCCCCAGGGTTGTCCACACACAATTAAAACAAAATTAAAACTCTTTCTTGCTTTATTTAGAATAAAGTTGATATGATTACACCAAGATAATTTAGAAGTCAGAATAACGCCCAGAAATTTAACATGTCCGGTGTATGGTATTTTAGTGTCATCTACAGTAAAAGAAGGAAGTTTCTCAGGGTCGAAACCTGAGTTAAAAAGCACCATGTTTGTTTTTTCAAGCGACAAACTAAGCCCATTATCTGTCATAAATGAGCTGATTTTATTCAGTTCACACTGGTAAAGTGTTTTAATGTAGTTTAAAGTTCGGAGTAGAGTTTTTCGTTTTAATGTCACTTTCATCCATAAGCAGATGTCATCTGCATACTGAACTAAAACTGAATCCTTTGACAACATTTTTGGTAAATCAGCTATTAATATATTAAATAAAATAGGAGCAATTACTGATCCTTGGGGCAAACCCATTTCCAAAGTTCTTGCTTTTCATTACGTACCTCCTATTCTTGTCTGAATAGATCTATCTGCCAGAAAATGTTTGATGAAATTAAACATACAACCTGAAATTCCAACAGTTTTTAATTTATGTAAAAGTTGATTATGCCATACTTGTTCATATGCTTTTCGTACGTCAAAAAACGTTGCAAGAATGCCTTTACGTCTGGCAAACTGTTGCTTGACTTGTGTAGTGAGCTTAACTAAATGTTCAATTGCTGATCGACCTTTCCTGAATCCAGCTTGATTCACAGGAATGATTTAATACTTTTCACAAAGATGAATAAGCTGTCTTAAAATAATTCTTTCCATGAGTTTGCAAGTATGGGAAGTAAGTGCTATAGGATTGTAGCTTTTTTTTTATCGGTTCTTGGCTTTCCTTGTTTATTAACTGGTACAACGATATACTGTTTCCAAATAAGTGGAAGCTGACCTTCAGTCCAGCACTTCTGGAAAAAGAGATATAAAAAGTTTACCCATCTAGGTGGAAGATGACGTAAACATCTCAATAGAAACTCCATCAAATCCTACTGCTGTTTTCTTATCACAGAGATTATGAATACAGGCTTTTACCTCCTCTAACGTAAGGGATGCGTTTACGTAATGATTTTGTTGAGTATCAGGATTTTGAGTGTTATGACTGATGCTCAACTCGTGTTTATCTCTGATAAGCCAGTTTTACAACTGTTGTTCGCAAACATTTCTACAAAAGTTTCAGCTTTTTCAAAATTAGATAGAAAAGCTGAGTTTTCTAATCTAATGGGACACTGTGGTAAGTTTATTCCATTTCTCATTGCTTTTATTTTTCCCCATGCTCTTTGCAAATCTTTGTAATTAGATACCTCCAACATGCAAAATGTGTGTATGTGTCTGTGTATGTGTCCTGTTTCTTTGCCTCGGCAAGAATTCTGTTAGATCTGTTTTTGGCTCTTTTCATTTCTAAATAATTTGATTCAGATCTATTCTTTAGATACGCTATTAGTTTTATTTTTCTCTCTTCTTTTGCTTTTTGACAGTTATCATTCCACCATACATTGCCAGTATTTTTATGAGATGATATTTGTTTACATTTTGGAATAGAAATATTAGCTGCAGATAAAACTGAGCTTGTGAAAGACTAATATAAACTGTCGATACACTGGCCGCCCATGTCGGGTGTGTTATATGATAGTAGAAGATTTGAGAAATTTTCCCAGCTTATAATTACATCTAGGAACTTTATCTTCTGTTGAATCTAATAACAAAGATCTATCGAGATCCACTCTAGTCACAACTGGCAAATGGTCGCTGTTGAGGGAATCAGTAAGTGGATTCCATTCACATTGTGGAACTAATTCAGGTGAGACTAGAGTTAGATCAATGGCAGTTGCCCTGTGATTGGCATTGTCAGGTATGCGTGTTACACGTCCATCATTTAAAAGACATAAAGATGAATCGACTAAATTTTCAACAAAACGATTGCTTGTAACTATTTGGCAGTCTTTTTTCCCAGAAAGGTGAGTGAGCATTAAAACCACCTACAATGACATACTTCTTGCCATGATCTTCCTGAAGTGTTCGAAGCCATTCGGTGTCAAAATCAGTCGGCCCTTGAGGCAAATAAACAGATACTATTGTTAGCAATGAGTTATTTAAAGGAACAGACACAGCACATGAATGTAAGTTGGAAATGTGGGGTGGAGCAGGACTGGGACAGGTTGTGTACATCACCCCTATTTCTTCTTTCCATCTATACCCTATGTTTAAGGTCAGGTTCATTCTGATTGGGGACGGGATAGCTCAGTGGTCGGAGCACTCGCTTTCCCCCAGCCAAGTTAAGCAGTGTCGAGCGTGGTTACCAGTTGGATGGGTGACCGTTTGCGCGCCTTGGCTTCAGTACAGTTCCCCCAGTTCACCCAGCTGTAAATGGGTACCTGCCCTCTTTAGGGTCAGGGAAGGTAAAGCAGCGAGGGAGAGGAGATGGGCGCCGCCCTCAATATGCTGGCCCTAGAGAAGTGAGGTCTCTGACGCCTCGCTCCCCTACGACCTTATAGGTTATGAGACTCCTTTACCTTTACTCATTCTGATTACAATTATTCACTAATAAGTAATCATTTTAATCATGGGAAAATGTTTTTCAAATATTGCAATAAAATTCTCGATCACTGTACAGAAACTGCGATAATCTTGTCCAACATCTTTCAGAAAACGACTATGACATCCTAGCACTTCAGCCGCTAAACATAATAAGAAAAAAATTACCCAGAATCACTGGTTATTTCTATCCCCAGATCCATCAGCAGGCTGATACCACTGGGAGAATTAACACACCCATCTATGTGCGAATAGAGGTGTGTGTGTGTATGTGTGTG
>CM054164.1:16993281-17000781 GCA_028751875.1 Rapana venosa
TGGTGTGTGTGTGTGGGGTGGTTTGTGGTGTTGGTGGTGTGTTCCTGCCTGACTGTCTGTGTGTCGTCTGTGCTGTGTGTGAGTGAGAGGGAGAGAGAAATAGGGGGTTGTGTTTGTGGGGTGAGGGGAGATTATATATTATATATATAATGGTGAGGAATTGATGATGTTTATTTGTGTGTAGGGGGGTTATGAGGATTGAATTTATGTAATAATATTATATTTTTATATTTTATGTGTGTGTGTTGGGGTGTGTGGTGTGTTGTGTGTTGTGTGTTTTGGGGGGTGTGTTGATGTGTGTGTGTGAGTGTGTGTTATTTTGTGTGGGGGTGGGAAGGGTTGTGAGTGTGTGTTGGATGTGTGGGTGTTAGTTTTTTGAATTGTGTTTGTGTGTGTTGTAGTGGAGTTGTTTGGTGTGTGTGGTGGTGTGGTGTGTGTGGTTATGTGGGGTGTGTGGGAGGTGTGTGTATGATGTGTGTGTGTTGTGTGTGTGATGTGTGTGTGTGAGTGTGTTTGATGTGTGGTTTTGTGGGGGTGTGTGTTTGTGTGTGATGTGAGTGTGTTTTGTGTGTGTATGTTTGGTGTAGTGTGTGTTGTATGGGCGTTGTGTGTGTATGTGTGTGTGTTATGTTGGTTGTGTGTATGTGTGTGTGTGTTGTGTGTGTGTATGTGTGGTTTTGATGTGTGTGTGTTTGTGTGTGTGAGTGTGTGTGTTGTGTGTGTTGAGTGTTGTATGGGGTGTGTGTATGGTATGTGGTGTGTGTGTTGGTATGTGGTGTGTGTTAGTGGTGTGTTTGTGTGTATGTTGTTTTATGTGTGTGTGTATGTGTGTGTGTATGTGGTGTGTATGTGTGGGTAATGTTGTGTTTTGTATGTGTGTGTGTGTGTGTATGTGGTGTGTGTGTATGTGTGTGTGATAGTGTGTGGTTTTGTGTGTGTGTATTGTGTGTGTGTATGGGGTGTGGGGTAGTTTTGTGTGTGTGTTTTGAGTGTTGATGTGTGTGTGTGGGTGTATGTTGTGTGTTGTGTTGTATTATGTGTGGTGTTTTGTGTAGTGTATGTGTTGTGTATGTGTGTGTGTGTGTTGTGTATTTTGTGATGTGTGTATGTGAAGGGGTAGTTGTATGGTGATGTATTGTGTATGTGTATGTTGTGTGTTGTGTATGTATGTGGTATGTGTTGTTATGGGGTGTTTTGTGTGTGTATGTGTGTTGTGTATGTATGTGTGTATGTGTTGTTTTGTGTATTGTGGGGTTGTTGTATGTGTATGTATGTTTGGGGTGTATGTATGTATGGTTGTGTGTATGTGTGTTGTGTAGTGTTTTGAAATTGTTGATGTTGTATGTGTATGTATGTATGAAAGTGTATGTAGTGGTATGTATGTGTGTAGGGGTATGATAATGTGTATGTGTGTTTTTATGTATGTTATGTGTTTTATGTATGTGTATGATGTAGAAATGTTAGAAAATTTTAATGTGTTATGTATGTTTGTGTGTATGTATGTATTATGTTGTATATGTGTATGTATGTATGTATGTGTATTTATGTATGTGTTATGTAAGTAATGTTATGTATGTATGTGTATGTAGGGTATGTTGTATTTTGGTGTATGAAAGTATGTATGTGTAAAGTATGTATGTGTTTAATGTATTTTGTATGTATGATTGAGAAGTGTGTATTATTATGAAATGTTGTGTAGATGAGGTGTAATATTGCAGAATATAGTGATATGTGTATTGTTGTTCAAGTGATAAAAGTCGAGAATGTTTTCATTTTTTGTTTTGTTTTTTGCGGACAGCAATGCAGCACCCAAAAAGTCCTGTGTGCACGCCACGTGTGTATCAGTTAGACATGCACAAAGCAAGTGCACATGCAGCCCCAAATCTCCCTTTCCCAAAACAACATACACACACACAAAAAACACCCCATACACCCACACAACACACACACTCACACCCACCCCCACACCACTCACAACACATACCCACACATTCACACACACATACACACACACTCATACACCACATATACACACACTCACACATACACATACACACAAACTCTCACACCCCCAACACACACACACCACACACCACACATACACACACACACACCAACACACACATACACACACACAACACACACATCTCACACACAATAAACACACACACACACACACCAACACCCCACTCACACACACACACTCTCACACACATACACACACTCACACACACACCTCACACACACACACCTCACACACAAACACACACATACACACACACATACACACACCAGATAAAACACACACACCCCTCACACACACACACACACACACACTCACACACATTTACACACACTTACACACACCACAACACACACTACACAACCACTCACACCACACACACACACACACACACACTCACACACACATACACACACATACACACACCACACATCACACACATACACACACACATACATACACAAACCTTCTCTCATACACCCCACACACACTACATACACACACACACTCACACACACACACACGCATACACACACCCCACACACACACACACACCCCACACAAAACCCCACACACACACTCACACACACACATACAACACAAACTCACGCACAAACACACTCTCACACACACATACACACACACACACATACTCACACCACATACACACACACACATACACACACACACCCCACAACCCAAAACACCACATACACACACATACACACACATACACACACATACACAACACACACACAACAACACACACACTCACACACTCACACACACACCCCACCCACACATCAACTTTAGAAAAATGTCCCTGTGTTGAAACGCACATGGAATAGTTTCGCATGGTGCATCAGTCGTTTAGATGTAATGCACATACCCAGAAACTGCATACACACGGGGACTGGATGTAAAAAAGCGTATGAGTGCTTATTCCTTAATCCTAAGATATATTCGATATATTCCATTATACATACATCTCTCTCTTTCTCTCTCTCTCTCACTCTCTCTCTCTCATCTCTCTCTCCGTCTCTCTCTCCTCTCTCTCTCTCTCTCTCTCTCATCTCTCTCTCTCTCTCATCTCTCCTCTCTCTCTCTCTCTCTCTCTTCCTTTTCTCTCTCTCTGTATATATATATAATATATATAATCTGAAATTTATATAGCGCTGAATCTTGTAAAAAACAAAACAAATCGAAGCGCTTATACATTATCCTCGATATATTCCTCCTCCTTAGACTATAAACACACCCACACACATACGCTACCCCCCCTCCCACCCCCACCTTTCTCTCTCTCACACACATAGACACACACAGACACACACACACACAACCTACCCCCCCCCCCCCCCACCCACACACACACACCTTTCTCTCTCTCTCTCACACACCACACAGACACACACACACACACAGACACACACACATACGCTATCTACCCCCTCACACAACACAGACACACACAGACACACACACACACGTGTGTGTGTATGAGACTATAAACCGAGGCCCCATGTGCGAATGCACGCAGAACATCTTGCACACACGTTAAAATCCTGTTCCGCTTTTCGTAAGAGTAGGCCATTGGGTGCCGGTGGGAACAGATGACAATTTACAAAACCGCATACACACCGGGACTGGATGTAAAAAAAATAAAGCACTTATTCCATTATCCTCGATAGAAAAGAATAAAATAAATATAAAAACTAAAATCAATAAAATCCTCGAAATAAAAGAACAAAATAAAAATTCAAAAACCAAAAAAAAAAAAAACCAACGAAATGTCCGGGTACGAATCGTGTTGCGGTTCGATCCCCGTCTGTGCCCCAAACTTTCCCCCCATTCATTAGACCGTGAGTGGTGGTCAGGGTGCTAGTCTTTCGGGTATGACAATAAACCGAGGTCACGTATGTAACATATTTAGCGCAAATAGAATAACTCACAGCAAGAAAATTCCATTATCCTCGATATAAAAGAATATTTTAAAAATTAATAAATAAAATAAAAGAGTTGTCCCTGGCAAAATCCTTTAGCAAAACATCATTCGGATACGGAAACAAATACAGAATTCAGACAGGAAAAGAGAAAAAGGATAATAAAGTGATGGGTGGCGCTGCTCTTGTGGCGATGGTTTTCCTCGGCAAAGCAGCAGAGATGACTCTGCTGAGACTTAAACTTGGCATCCAATATATCACAATACAAACCAATACAAAAAACAATGCAATACGGTGCAATGCAATGCAATACAAAACATTGCAATACAATACAATACAATACATTGTAACACAATGCGATGCAATACGATACAACACAACACAGCACAATCAATAGAATACAATAGCAATAAAATACAACACAACACAATGCAATACAGTACAATACAGTACAACACAATGCAATACAGTACAATACAATGCAATACAGTACAACACAATGCAATACAGTACAATACAATGCAATACAGTACAATACAATGCAATACAGTACAACACAATGCAATACAGTACAATACAGTACAACACAATGTAATACAGTACAATACAATGCAATACAGTACAACACAATGCAATACAGTACAATACAATACAGTACAATACAATACAGTACAATACAGTACAATACAATACAGTACAATACAATGCAATACAGTACAATACAGTACAATACAATGCAATACAGTACAATACAGTACAATACAATACAGTACAATACAATACAATACAATACAATGCAGTACAATACAATACAATACAATACAATACAGTACAATACAATGCAATACAGTACAATACAATGCAATACAGTAACAATACAGTACAGTACAATACATACAATACAGTACAATACAATACAGTACAATACAGTAACAATACAATACAATACAGTACAATACAGTACATCAATACAATACAGTACAATACAATACAGTACAATACAGTACAGTACATACAGTACAATACAGTACAATACAATCAATACAGTACATACAATACAGTACAATACAATACAGTACAATACAGTACAATACAGTACAATACAGTACAATACAATACATACAATACAGTACAATACAATACAGTACAATACAGTACAAGTACAATACAATACAGTACAATACAGTACAGTACAATACAATCAATACAGTACAATACAGTACAATACAACTACAGTACAATACAATACAGTACAATACATAGTACATACAGATACAGTACAATACATACAATACAGTACAAACAATACAATACAGTACAATACAGTACAATACAATGCAATACAGTACAATACAGTACAATCAGTAAACAAAACACAATGCAATACAGTACAATACAGTACAATACAAGTCAATACAGTACAATACAGTACATAAATACAATGCAAGTACAATACAGTACAACACAATGCAATACAGTACAATACATAACAATACAAGTCAATACAGTACAATACATACAGTACATAATACAAAATGCAATACAGTACAATAACATACAGTACAATCACAATGTCAATACAGTACAATACAATGCAATCATACAATACAAATACAGTACAATACAGTACAATACAGTACAATGCAGTACAATACAGTACAACACAATGCAATACAGTACAATACAATGCAATACAGTACAATACAGTACAATACAGTACAATGCAGTACAATACAGTACAACACAATGCAATACAGTACAATACAATGCAATACAGTACAATACAGTACAATACAGTACAATACAATACAATACAGTACAATGCAGTACAATACAGTACAACACAATGCAATACAGTACAATACAATGCAATACAGTACAATACAATACAGTACAATGCAATGCAATACAGTACAACACAATGCAATACAGTACAATACAATGCAATACAGTACAATACAGTACAATACAGTACAATACAATGCAATACAGTACAATACAGTACAATACAGTACAATACAGTACAATGCAATACAATACAGTACAATGCAATGCAATACAGTACAATACAATGCAATGCAATACAGTACAATGCAATGCAATACAGTACAATACAATGCAATACAGTACAATACAATGCAATACAGTACAAGTACAAAACAACAATCAATACAGTACATAACAATGCAATCATACAATACAATGCATACAGTACAATAGCAATACAGTACAATACAATGCAATTACAGTACAATACAATGCAATACAGTACAATACATAATACAGTACAATACAATACCAATACAGTACAATACAGTACAATGCAATGCAATACAGTACAATGCAATGCAATACAGTACAATACAGTACAACACAATGCAATACAGTACAATACAATGCAATACAGTACAATACAGTACAATACAGTACAACACAGTACAATACAGTACAACACAATGCAATACAGTACAATACAATGCAATACAGTATAATACAGTACAATACAGTACAATGCAATGCAATACAGTACAATGCAATGCAATACAGTACAATACAATGCAATACAGTACAATACAGTACAATACAGTACAATACAATACAATACAGTACAATACAGTACAATGCAATGCAATACAGTACAATACAATGCAATACAGTACAGTACAATACAATGCAATACAGTACAATACAATGCAATACAGTACAATACAGTACAATACAGTACAATACAATGCAATACAGTACAGTACAATGCAATACAGTACAATACAATGCAATACAGTACAATGCAATGCAATACATTACAATGCAATGCAATACATTACAATACAATGCAATACAGTACAATACAGTACAATGCAATGCAATACAGTACAATACAATGCAATACAGTACAACACAATGCAATACAGTACAATACAATACAGTACAATACAAATACAACACAATAAAGTACAATACAAAACATTAAAATACGATACAGTACAATATAACAGTGCAATACAGTACAATACAATACAATACAGAACAATACAACACAATGTATTACAGTACAATACAAATCCAAACACAATAAAGTACAATACAAACGTACAATACGATACACACAATAATACAACCAGGGCAGACGTTTACTACAACACAATACAATACAAACAATCAATACAATACAATTCTTTCCAAGTCCGCAAATAATTCTACTGATAGTTTCCAGATTTTGGAAACGAGTGCCTTGGAAATAAAGCTTTAAATGTAAATTTCTCACCTCTCTTCTCTCCCCTCTCTCTCTTCCCCCTCTCTCTTCTCTTTTCTCTTCTCTTTTCCATCTCTCTCTCTCTCTCTTCCTCTGTCTGTCTGTCTTCTTCTCTCTCTACCCCTCTTCTTTTCCTGTCTGTCTTCTGTCTGTCCTTCTCTCCTCTCTCCTCTCTCTTCTCTCTCTCTCTCTTATTTATTTATTCTTTATATCGAGGATAATTATAAGCATTTCAGGCTTTTTTTAAACGTCTAGTCCCCCTGTGTATGCGGTTTTTTTGG
>CM054164.1:17008281-17013281 GCA_028751875.1 Rapana venosa
GTAAAAAAGCACATGAGTGCTTATTCCATTATCCTCGATATAAAAGAATAAATAAATAAATAAAAATAAATCTCTCTCTCTCTCTCTCTCTCTCTCTCTCTCTCTCTCTCTCTCTCTCTCTCTCTCTCTCTCTCTCTCTCTCGCCATCTCCATCTCCATTTAGGTAGCGGCATTTCGACTTCGAAGATGGTGTCTAAACACGACTCTTGTGTGCATGCTGGGTTCTTTTTTGTTTCTTTCTGTCATCCCTTCCTACCGGCATATAGTGGTCTACTCTTGCGAAAGGCGGAACAGGTATTTAATAATAATAATAATAATAATACATGGAATTCATATAGCACTATATCTTGTAAAAAAAAAAATCAAAGCGCTTTCGTTTATCCTACTCATTCACATGCAGCCAGTAACAATTAATAGTTTGTTTTGTCTACAAATTCCCCCACACGCACACACATAAAGGTTGTACACTCCGGCAGGGTGATGGGGTGTTTGTTTTTCAAAAATGAAATGGAACAAGAAGGGAGAATCTTAGGTCTGAAATAAATGTGTCTTGAGGTCGGATTTAAAAGCGTCATAAGAAGGCTTTTAGAGAAGGGAGAGAGGGAGGTCATTCCAGATCGATGGACCAGAAACAGAGAGAGAGCAACGGCCAAGGATGGATTGCTTGAATCTAGGTATTCTTAAGCACAAGGTATCTGCAGCAGAGCGGAGGGAACGAGAAGGAGTGTACAGGTGAAGACATTCACCGAGTGTAGGAAGGTGCTGTTTTATGGAGGCATTAAACATGTGCGCGCAAGATGTTCTGCGTGCGTTCGCACACGGGGCATCGGTTTATAGTCTCATCCAAAAGACTTTGACATTCGGTTCAAATTTTTGTTTTTTCGCGTCAAACTGGGAAGAAAGGGCGAGGCTGGGAATCGAACCCAAAGCCTCACGGTTTACTATTTGGCAGACGAACGTCTTAACCATCCTGCCACCTTCCTCTTTCTTGGAATTGATCTAAAAGCAAGATGTTCACAGGACGAACACGGAATCAATAACGATGGGTATCGGCGGTTCGATCTGTGTACAGCACTATATGTTTAGTTTCTATGGACGAAACGTGCGGAACAATGGTGCCAACACGCACGTACGCACGCACGCACGCACCACAACGCACTGACACGCACGCAACGAGACACAGCGAACGACACCAAACACACACACAGACACTCACACACCGCACACTACGGACACTACACAACGCACACATACAGGCACACACATACATAACACCAATTTCTCGATATATTTACACAACACGCGCACGCACATACACGCACGCACACACGCACGCACGCACACACTCACACATAACAGGCACATGCAACATAACACAATTCTCTGATATATTTACACACACGCGCACACACATGCACTCACGCAATATACACGCACACAATCACACACACATACAGGCACACACATACGTAACACAATTTCTCTGATATATTTACACACACGCGCACGCACACATTCACACAACGGCCACAAAAAATTTCACTCATATACTCACACCCCACTCACTCACTCACATTACACCACACACACACACACACACACACACACACACAACACACCACAACACACACACCACACACATACACACCACATTCACAAACACACACACACACGCACAGCACGCACATACACACCCACTCAACATTGCACACACATACACACGGACATATACACACTCACCACACACACACACACACAAGCACGCACACCTCACAACTCACACATAACACGACTCACACTTACACACACACTCACACACAACACACTCACACATACACACACACACACGCACACACACACAAAAACAACACACACCACACACACACACACAAACACAACACACACACACACACACACACACACACAAAGCAGCATCGAGCGTGGTTACCAAGTGGATGGGTGACTGTTTGCGCGCCTTGGCTTCAGTACAGTTCCCCAAGTTCACCCAGCTGTAAATGGGTACCTGCCCTCTTTAGGGTCAGGGAAGGTAAAGCAGCGAGGGAGAGGAGATGGGCGCCACCCTCAATATGCTGGCCTCTTGAGAAGTTGAGGTCTCTGACATCTCATTCCCCAATGACCACATAGGTTATGGGACACCTTTACATTTCTGTCTTTTAAAGAGACCATAGCATTTAGTTTACATTCTGAACCATGTTCTTACAGGCTTCCTGTGGGTCTGTGTCTTGCAGATCATTAATACCCCATTCACCAGTGGGATAATAATAATAATAATAATCATCATCATCATCATCATCATAAATGGAATTTATATAGTGCTTTATCTTGCAGAGACAAATCAAAGCGCTTGCACTCAACTCATTCTTACACAGGCATACAACCAGTGACAAGCAATAGTTCCATCAAGTCCTAATGTGCACACACACACACACACACACACACACACACACACACAGGTCACACACCCTGGCAGGGCAATAGAATATCGGCTGTTGAAGGCAGGGAAAAGCTATGAGATGAAGCAGGAGAGGAAAATCTCAGGTTTGAAATAAATATGCCGGGGGCCTGTCAGTATAAATAGCATCCCCACCTTCTGGAAATTCTGTGCTAGGAATTCCCTCTTTTCTATCCCTCTCTTTGTTTCTGCCTTGTTCCGTTTCTTCCTGTCACCTCCTTCTTGTCTATTTTCTGCCTTCTTGGTCCATTCTCCGGCCTTTTTCCCCAGAAAGACTGAAAAGATAGCAGTTCTCTCCCATGCCGAGGTCGGATGTGCTGGGCCTGACTTGTCAGGCGCTTAACGGCAGCGCAACGCATTTTTCGCTCATATGACAGACAACAGTAGTTGTTGTACGAGCGTACGAGAAGGAAGAACTTAATCCCACAATGGATAATTTATTTATTTGTATTTATTTATTTATTCTTTTATATCGAGGATAATGGAATAAGCATTTATGTGGGTTTTTTTACATCCAGTCCCCGTGTGTATGCGGTTTTGTAAAATTCTGTCATCTGTTCCCACCGGCATACAATGGCCTACTCTTACGAAAAGCGGAACGGGTTTTAACGTATGCGTAAGATGTTCTGCGTGCGTTCGCACACGGGGCCTCGGTTTATAGTCTCATCCGAAGGACTTTTGGGGAGAGTGGAGTCTGCACTGATATTAACTCCAGAGGAAAATATCCCCCTTGAACGGGAACCGAACCCGGGTTGTCAGATTGCGAGAGCAATGTTGTGACCACTAGGCTATCCCGTCTCCGATAATGACACACTGTGGTTTCTGGACATCAAAACTTGGCTTTTACAGCCTGGAGATCTCTCCAATTTTTAGGTGCTTTCATTTTTACGGCCTGAAAGTCAGAGGCACTTAGTTCCTTGACAGAATGGAACCGTGAACTAGGTAGGACTAGTCTACCGTGGGGAGACTAGAATTCTTGAGATTTTTGGTATTAAAATAAAAAAGTAACTTGTAACTTATCTGTTTATTTATTTATATATTTATTTATTTATTTATACCACTTTAAGTCACGAGATCTCTCCGCGTGAAATTCGGGCTGCTCTCCCCGGGGAGAGCGCGTCGCCACAAGAGCAGCGCCACCATTTTTTGTTTGTCTGCAACTGTATTTGTTTCCCTATCAGAGTGGCTTTTTTTATACAGAATTTTGCCAGGGACAACTCTCTTGTTACCGGAGTTCTTTGACATGCACTGAATAATTTTGTATAACAGACGGGACCTCGGTTTATCATCCCATCCGAAAGACTAGCGCCCAGACCACCACTCATGGTCTAATGGAGGGGGTGGGGGGGGGGGAAGTTTCGGGCCCAAACGTGATTCGAACCACCGCACACTTCTGACCCGGACTTTTCGCTTTCTAGACCGGCGCGTTACCTCTAGACCACCGATCTACCAGATGTACATGAAGTAGCGGTCACAAGCTTCTTATTGAGGTTGGACGTTTCCATAACATATAGGCCTACCACGGGAAGAAAGAATGTGTTCAAAATGCAGTATGTCTGTTATAGGGGATGGATTTCATTTTATCATGGAATGTCCCCACTTTAAACATTTACGACAAGATTTTATTCCTCGGCATTTTCTTCAGCCCATGTCCAGTTATAAAGTTTGCAGGCTAATGAAATGTAAATCTCGAAAAGTTCTCCTGTCTCTCGCAAAACCCATAAGATTTGCAGGTATTTCTTAAAATTTAATTAATATCTTTCACAAGTGTAGATTACATCTTTTAGACAATTTTGTTTACTTTAAAAAAAAAGTCTTGAGTCTTTAATACTGTTTGTTTATCATTTCGTGATGAACTCTTGCTTTCTAGTTCCTGTTAGTATTTATATCATTTTTGGGTGTGTTGCTGTTAGGTTTATTCTCCTGTTGAATTCGTTTGGAATCCTCCATACCCCCAAAAAGGGGTGAATGGATTTAAATCTTGAATCGTTAATCTTCCTTCAAAGACGAGTACAAACTTGGTTTGACGACATCATTCTTGTTCATCACAATCATCTTTTGACGAAAGTCGTCAAAGCTTTTATTTTTAGGTCTGCTGCCATCTATCTACTGTGTTGTTCCAGTTCTACGCCAAGAAGAGAGCAGTTGTTTCGCTCTCTCTCTGTGTGTTGTGTAGGTTGGGGGGCTGGTAGGGAGAGGGGAGGAGTGTGGGAAGAGTTGGTCAGGCTTGCTGTGGTCATGGAGGTTCAGGTCAACGCTGTGTCCATGCTGGTAGCGCCGCTGGTCACCAGAAGACGTCCCTGGTCAGCTAGAGTCCTCCCTAGAACAGCGAACTTGTCGCTCGGTCACAAGATCAGGTTCAGATCTACGATGGTCAAACTGTCAGGTAGGAAGGAGATCTGGATGGTTAGCTGCGTTGTCATAGCAGCAAAGTGAGAGGCTGTGGTGTGACCAGTGGCTTTCTTTCCCATTCATGGGATTCCTCTTTACAGCTTAGTCTTTAAGTGATCGATTATGACTCTCTGAC
>CM054164.1:17038281-17050781 GCA_028751875.1 Rapana venosa
CCAACAAACCCAACAAAACCAAAACCAACAAACCCCAACAAACCCAACAAACCCCCAACAATACCCAACAAACCAAACCCAACAAAACCCAAACCCAACAAAACCCCAAAAAACCCAACAAACCCCACAAACCCAACAAACCCAAAACCCAACAACCCAATAAACCCCAAACAAAAACCCCACAAACCCAACAAAACCCAACAAACCCAACAAACCCAACAAACCCAAAACACCAACAACCAACAAACCCAACAAACCAAACCCCACAAACCACCAAACCCAACAAACCACAAACCCAACAAACCAACAAAAAACAAACCCAACAAACCCCAAACAAACCCACACAAACCCACAAACCCCAACAAACCCAAAAACCCAACAAACCCAAACAAACCCCAAACAAAACCCCAACAAACCCAAACAAACCCAACAATCCCAAACCCAACAAACCCCACAAACCCAAACAAACCCAAACCCAAACCCCACAAACCCCCAAACCCCAAACAAACCCCAACAAAACCACAAACCCCAAACAACAAACCCAACAAACCAACAAACCCAAACAAACAACCCAAACCCCAAACAAACCCCAACAACCCAACAAACCACCCAACAACAAACCCAAACAAACCCCAAAAACCACAACCAACCACAAACCCCTACACCCAACAACCCCAAACAAACCCCAAACCCCAAAAACAAACCCCAAAACAAAAAAACCCAACAAACCCCACAAACCCAACCCACAACCCCAACAAACCCCAAACAAAAACCCCAACAAACCCAAACCCCAAACAAACCCTAACCCCCAACAAACCCAACAAACAAACCCACACCCAAACAAACCCCAGAACAAACCCCAACAAACACCCAACCCCAAGACAACCCAAACAGATCCCCAAACCAACAACCCCCCCCCCCCAAAACCCCCACTTAACGCCGAACCAAACAAACCAAAACAAACACGATCCACACCTACCCGACCACATCACACCCCCAATCAAAGCCAACCCGGCCCAAACCTTCCAACAAGGCACACATCCCTTACAAACCTTGTGATCTGAGGGCCCGCACATCCAACGCCGCAGCACCTGCGGACTCGCAAGCAGTCCTCATAGACTCCGTGGCCCGCGACCCGCGAGGTGGCGGTGGTGGGGTGAGAGGGCGGGCATGGGGTACCGGGAAGTGTCGTGCCCACCTCTCCGCAGGCATGGCCTTCAGGAGGGCGACGGCGCTTTGCGTGCCATGAGGACAAAGTGAGGGGGGGAAAGGAGTGGGGAGATGGGGGGAGGAGGGGGGGGTGGGGGGGAGGGAGGAGCAGGAGGGGATGGGGAGGAGGGGGTGGTGAGGTGGGGGGATGGGGGGGGAGGGGGGGGAGATGGGGGAGGAGTGGGAGTGGGGGGAGTGGGGGGGGAGGAGGGTGGGGGGGGAGGGGGGGAGGGGGGAGCAGGAGGTGGGAGATGGGGAGGGGGGGGAGGGAGGGGGGGGGGGGAGGATGGGAGGTGGGGTGAGGAGGTGAGGGAGGGAGGGGGGGGGGGGGTGGGAGGAGAGGGAGGGGGTGGGGATGGGGCAGGATGGGGGTATGGGGTGGGGAGGAGGAGTGGCAGAGTTGCGGAGGAGAGTGTGGGTAGAGGAGGGTTGGGTGGGGTGGGGGAGGGGCGGCGGAGCTTGAGGTGGGGCACGTTAGGCTGAGTTGGAGAGGATGAGTTGTGTAGTGTTTGTGGGGTGTTGTTGGGGTGGGGTGGTTGGGAGGGGTTTTTTTTTGCTGCGATAGGTTGTTGTTGTGGTGATGTTGTGTAGGGGGTGGGTTTTGTTTGTTTTGGGGTTTTTTTGTGTGGGGTGGGGGGGATGGTGGGTGTGTGTTTGATTTTGTTTTTGATTTTTTTAAACAGACAAGGGGATTGGATGAGGGTGCGCATGAGGCAGCCAAGGGCTGTGGAAGTGGAGGAAGCGAGGTGTTGTTGAACTATGTTATGCTACGATATTTTGTTTTCGTACAAAGATATGAAAATTTGGTGAGGTTGCTGCATGAGGCACCGGCTTTTTTTTTTAACAGCCACTGTATTATCTTGATGTTTTGGCGAAGTTTTCGTTACAGATTTGGGTTGTGCTTTGCTGCCTAATTGTGTGATTGAAAAGGATTAGTTTTGGGATTTGTGTTGGGGTTTTGTTTTTGAAACGGGGTTTATTGTGGTGTGGGGGAAAGTGATGTTGTGGGTGATGTAGGAGAGGGGATTGGGGGCGATGGGGCTTTACAGCTGTGTACTCTCGCATAAGACCTAAATAAGCAATGTTTGAGTGATTGTAAGACTGACCCTTGGCTGTTGTTGAATATGCACAATTATTCTCCCTGATGTTTTTAAAAGATCCCTCAATTATAGGACACAGAGGTTTGAACAAGTTGAGGTGGTTTTTTTCCCTTCTTATACTTTTGTGTTGGATTAACGATAAAGCTTTTGTTGTGCTTTCTGTCTTCGTGTGTTTTTTAAAAATCATCATCTTTTGGTAGTTTGATAAGGCAAAAAGGTTGTATAAATGAATATTCGTGTGTGTTAGTGACTGATTGATCTACTGTGGGTTTTTCACATTCATGATAAAGCATCTCTGGTGTAAAAAGTACCACATGAGGAGAAGCTTCAATCACTAGCTGGAACCTTGATGATGAATCCTCTTGGCTCTGAGTCGCAGGATTGCTTCTGATAACTCAGTCATGGTCAAGGTTTAAAGGTATGGTTTTTATTCGAACATGCCTAAAATTGTTGTTTATTGACAGATGTAAATTGTAGGGTGTTGTTGGTTTGTGTTTAGGATGTTGTTGGGGGTTTATTTGATTGTTGGGGTTTTTTTTTAAATTTTGAACCTTTGATTATTTATTGTAGAAAATGTAAGCAGTGCAATAACTAAGCAGATACGGGAAGTATTGCAGCAGTACTGTGTGTTATGTCAGAATGGTGTAGTGATATGATTGAAAGATAAAACTACAATCATTTGATAACATCCTTTGTTTGTATGTGAGAGAGTGTGTGTGTGTTGTTATGATAATAATCACGGAATGTGACGTGTTTGGAACATTATTCTACATTGCTCAAAAACTGTGGTGGATATTTTTGTTTTCCACATCAACAAGGCCTTGATAAAAGTGCACCGACAGTTCTGTTATTGTTTGTTATTGCTGTGGTTGTGTTGCATACACTCACACACACCTCTAAATATGAAATCCGTCTTTTTGTTTGTTGGTATGTGTAAATGTGTGTCTATCTGGTCTAAATTATTGAAATCAATGGACATTTTGAGGGCTGTCTTTTGATTCGGAAGATGGTTCTACTAAAAATGTGTTGATATGTGTGTGTAAGTGTGTTTTCTTGTGTTTTTTATTTGAAAGGGGAAAGGATGTTTCGTTGTTTGGGTTGGGTTTTAAAGTTTCATTTTCTGTGTATGTCTATTTGATTATTTATGCCCTAAGCCGGAATGCGGCTACCTTCGTGGTGGTCAAAAAGGTCACATATTTATTGTATTTTATCTTATTCTTTTCATTTCATTTCATACCACTTCAAGTCACGGCAGATTTATCCCCGTGAAATTCGGGCTGCTCTCCCTGGGAAGAGCGCGTCGCCGCAAGAGCAGCGCCACCTTTTTTTTTTTCTATTTCCTGTTTGCAACTGTAATTGTTTCCCTATCATGAGTGGCTTTTTTTCTACAGAATTTTGCCAGGGACAACTCTCTTGTTGCCGTGGGTTCTTTTACGTGCGCTAAATAATGATGTGTAACACACGGGACCTCGGTTTATCGTCTCATCCGAAAGACTAGCACCCAGACCACCACTCATGGTCTAATGGATGGGGGAAAAGTTTCGGGTCCAAACGGGATTCGAACCACCGCACACTTCCGACCCGCACTTTTCGCTTTCTAGACAGGCGCGTTACCTCTAGACCACCGATCCTTATATCGAGGATAATGGAATAAGCACTTATGTGCTTTTTTTACATCTAGTCCCCGTGTGTACGCAAAATCTGATCATTCGTGAACCTCGGAGCACTAGCCAAGAAACAACAACAACAACAACAACAAATGATTATTTTTTTGTGAGTTGTCAAGCTATAATTATTGTTTCATATTATGTCGGAAAGGTAAGCGCGGTGATATTCAAGAGAATGAGAACTATCATTAAAGACTCATGCAAATATCTGTATTATGGGTTGGATGTAATTATAGTATGTACAGTTCTGTATTGCCTAAGTATTATGTATTTTCCCCCGGTGTGCGAATGTGTGTGTGTGTGTTTAATTTACTTTTTTTTTTTTTTTAAATTCTTTTATATCGAGGATAATGAAACAAGCACTTGAGTGTTTTTTTACATCCAGTCCCCGTGTGTATGCGGTTTTGCGGTTTAAGCGCTTTGATTTGTTTTGTTGCAAGGTATAGCGCTATATAAATTTCATGTATTATTATTAGTCAATTTTGTCATCTGTTCCCACCAGCACACAATGGCCTACTCTTACGAAAAGTGGAACAGGATTTAACTTGTGCGCAAGATGTTGTGCGTGCGTTCGCACACGGGGCCTCGGTTTATAGTCTCATCCGAAGGACTTTTGGGGAGAGTGGAGTCGGCTCTGATGTTAGTTAACTCCAGGGGAAAATATCCCCTTGAACGGAATCGAACCCCAGTCGTCAGATTGCCAGCGCAATGTTCTTCTAACCACTAGGCTATCCCGTCCCCTGTGTGTAAGTGTGTGTGTGTGTGTGTGTGTATGTGTGTGCGCGCGCGCGCGAGTTTGTGTGAATTTCCATGCATATGTGCTCATGTATTAATAATTATGTGGCGACAGTTTTGTTCAAGGTTTTATTTACCTACTTTGTATTATCATTTCAATATTAGATTGTGGGGTTTACTTTGAAAACCTGTATGTGTGTGTGTGTGTGTGTGTGTGTGTGTGTGTGTGTGTGTGTGTGTGTGTGTGTGTGTGGTGTGTGTGTGTGTGTGTGTGTGTGTGTGTGTGTGAACTCTTGAAAACAAAATCCAATATTATATCTTATATTTGCAGTATTTTTATGAATCAACACGTTATACTGTTGGCATCTGTAAGTCTCAGAAGACTATGGAGTTGTACTCTAGGTGTTATTCATTCTGGTACAGCGTCAGGTGTGGCTGGCCAGTCCCACACGGGAATGACAGACAGTGCCTATGGCAGAGGAAGGCACAGATGAAGTCTGACAATGCTGGTCTGTCTGTCTGCCTGGGCTGACAACAATCAAGCTATATGTTCAACAATTCAATGTCTGTGTTTAAAAATCGTAAGAGGGTTCACACGGGTCCTAAAAATCTTGAGAAAGAAGGTCCTTAGAAAATGGGAAAAAAATCTTTTTCAGGGCTTCAAAGGGGCAGGTAAATCATCACTAGCTAATCCTCTCCTGGGGGAAAAAAAACTTTGAATTTTCAAAAGCTTAACACTAACCTTCCTTTTAAGATAGCAAAATGTTTGATGTTATCCGAAAGATCAAGGAGCATTGAGAAAAAAAAATGGATAAAATTTTGTTTAAATCTTTTTGATTGCCAAGAACACTCAGTAACTTTATCAGCACTCAGTAGCTGATGTGTAATGTAAGGGATACCCAGGTGTTAAGCCGTGAAACGCCCAACACGCTTTATGGGGCAGAATAGGTTAATGGGCTTAACTTTGGACCAAGAAAAGGATCAGGAAATCCTATTTTTTTCAGAATGGTGTATTGGAACAATCCAAATGTCAGAGTTCATTGTTTGTTTACTTGTATTTTACACATTACCACAAACCTTTCACCTTCATCTGGTCCGTAGTCTAGTTGACTGTTGGGGCACCACTGAAGATTTTGCAACCAGTTTCCTCCACTCCTCGCGGTCCTCAGCTTTCTGTAGCAAATCGTTCCACTCAAGGCCAGTCCTCCACTCTCTGATGTTGTCTTCCCATCGTTTTCTCTGTCTGCCTCTTTGTCTCCCTCCTTGTACTGTTCCTTGAAGTACAATAAAGAAATCCAAACTCTGTTGTAATCCGAACTTTGATTTAAAAACATAAACTGACATTAATGTATTCCAGAGAGTTTCAAAATTAATAGTACCCCCCTCCCCTCCCCACAGAAAAAAAGAACAACAACAAACACCAACAAATGTAGTTTCCTTGTACAAAGAAATCCTGATTCTTTTCAGCATGGAAAATAGCACGCAAAGTACAAAACCAAACAAACATTAATTGACAGTACACCTCATACCGTTTAAATATTTATTGACCCCCCCTCTTTTCTCCCCTAAAAAAAATTGTGGTTTAATGCCAAAAAGAAGTTATGACATTTTTCAGTGTTGAAAATGGCATTAAAAAAGATACGGATTTTCGGGGGAGTGGAGTCAGCACTGATGTTAACGCCAGGGGAATATTCCCTAAAACGGGCAGGCACCTCTAGGTGGCTCGATCCCGGGACGTCAGATCACGAGTGCGAGGTTCTAACCACTAGGCCATCCCGCCTCCCGTTTAAGTGTTTAAACCCCTCTGTGTTGAAAGTTAATGTGCAAGAACTATCCTTGGTTTATTGGTGGTGAGGGGGGGGGGGGGGAGATGGGGGAGGGGAGTGATGGTTGTGGTTTTGTTTGTTTATTGGTTTGGTTGGTTGTTGATTGTTGTTGTGTTTTCGCCTTTTAAAAAAAAAAATTTCTGTTGGTTTTTTTGTTGGTCTTTTTTTTTGTGTCGTGTTTGTTTTTGGTTGGGGTTTTGTTGTTTTTTTTTTTGGGGGGGGAGGGGTTGGGGGGTTGTTTGGGTTTTTTTTTAATTTTGGGTGGAGGTCTTTTCTTTTCTTTTCCTTTTTTGTGCTGTTTATGGGTTGTTTTTGTTAGTTGTTTTGTTGTTTCAGTTTTTTGGTTTTTGTTTGGGTTTTTGTGTGTGTGTTTTTTTAGGGTTTTTTGTGTGGGGGGTTTTTTTGGGGTTTTTGTTTTTTTTTTTGGGGGGGGTGGTCATGCCGTTTGTTCTTTTCTTCCCTCCTTGTCAATTCTTTTCTCCTTTTTTTGAAACAATCACGAATACACTTTTTGAGAAAAAAAATCTTTCGTTTGCGGTGTATTATTTGGGGGGGGGCGGGGGGGGGGGGGGGGGGAGGAGATGGTTGTGTTTTGTAGCTCTGGCAATTAAGTAGTGACCCTGAAAACTTTGAGAGAGAGGTTAGACTAGTAGATATGATGTTTGGCAAAATAATGATAATGATTATATCAAAGTTTTCATATCATGCCTGTGTTGTTTTGTTGTACTTTGTTGTTTCAAAGTATAGGGGTTACATATTAAATTTTGATTGTCATGCCTGTACTGTGTTGTGTAGCAATTTGTTGTTTTACAGTATAGGGGTTATATATTAAATTCTGATTGTCATGCCTGTACTGTGTTATGAAGCAGGGGTTATATAATAGATTTTGCCTATTATGCCTTGTGTTATGTAGCAATATTTTGTTTTAAAGTATAGGGGTTATATATTAAATTCTGCCTGTCATGTTATGTAGAAAACTCTTGTTTCGAATTATTCAATTCTGCCTATCATGGGTAAAAGGTAAAGGAGTCCCATAACCTATAAGGTCGTAGGGGAGCGAGGCGTCAGAGACCTCACTTCTCTAGGGCCAGCATATTGAGGGCGGCGCCCATCTCCTCTCCCTCGCTGCTTTACCTTCCCTGACCCTAAAGAGGGCAGGTACCCATTTACAGCTGGGTGAACTGGGGGAACTGTACTGAAGCCAAGGCGCGCAAACGGTCACCCATCCAACTGGTAACCACGCTCGACGCTGCTTAACTTGGCTGGGGGAAAGCTATCATGGGTGTTGTACAGAAATTCATTGTTTCAAATTATAGGGGTTATATATTAGATTTTGCCTATATGCTTGTGTTATGTATAAATGTGTTGTGTTGAAAGTATAGGGGTTCGGGGGGGGGGGGGGGGGGGGGGGGGGGCGGGGTTCTTGGATTTTATTGTTGGTGCGATTTTTTAAATTCTCAATCAGGTAAGAGAAGTGAAAACAGAAGTGCTATGTCAATATCTCAAGGAATACAATATTCAGGGTAGTGTGTCATAGTTTCTGCTTGTTTTTCTCCTTTGTGGTGTGTGTGTGTGTGTGTGTGTGTGGAGTGAGTGTTATTTTTTTTATTCTTTTATATCGAGGATAATGGAATAAGCACGTATGTGCTTTTTTACAACCAGTCCCCGTGTGTTAGCAGTTTTTGTACATTCTGTCATCTGTTCCCACCGGCACACAATGACCTACTCTTCCGAAAAGCGGAACGGGATTTAACGTGTGCGCAAGATGTTCTGCGTGCGTTCGCACGCGGGACCTCGGTTTATAGTCTCATCCGAAGGACTTTTGGGGAGAGTGGAGTCGGCACTGATGTTAACTTCAGGGGAAAATATCCCCTTGAACAGGAATCAAACCCGGGTCGTCAGATTGCCAGCGCAATGTTCTAACCACTAGGCTATCCCGTGAGTGTGTGTGTGTGTGTGTGTGTGTGTGTGTGTGTGTGTGTGTTTAATGTGTGTGTGCTGTTGTTGTTGTTGTTTTGTTTTGTTTTTGCTTTGTTTGTTTTGGTTGTTGTTGCTGTGCAGCTTTAAAGGATGCTTGTTCAACATAATTGCTAAATATATTTGGGTTTTTTGGCTGTTGCGGATTTGTGTTTGTTTGTTCGTTGTATTTTGTTTGTTCGTTTACGTGAAAGCATTTTGATATGGTGGCAACGTTTACAAAGCTAAACACCCCCCCCCCCCCCCCCCCCCCCCCCCCCGACATGTTGACAAGGATACAGCAGCAATAACAATCAAACAATCCAAAAACTAAATAATATAATCTCAGGATTCTTTGAAAACAAGGGCAAGAAAAGAAAATAACAGAAAAAATAAACAATGGCTGCAATTTTAGACTCAGGAAGGAACTGTAAACGGGTGTAAACATGAGGTGTAAACATGAAGTGTAAACGCGTGTGATGTAAACAAATAACGCCCGAAGAAGACAGAGGGGTGAAAGAATAATAATAACAATAATAATGATGTATGGAATTTATATCGCGCTGAATCTTGTAAAGCAACGAATCAAAGCGCTTTAAAAAAAAAAAAAACTTATGCGGGTGTATGCGGTTTTTTAAGATCTTGTCATCCGTCCCCACCGGCACACTATGGCCTACTCTTTCGAACAGCGGAACGTGTGCGCAAGATGTTCTGCGTGCGTTCGCTCGGTCTATAGTCTCATCCGAATGTCTGCTGGAATGGTCCACGTTTTGACAGACTGACCCAAAAAATAATAATGTGAAAGAAAAATTACAATACTGCTGCCTTTATCTTCTATTTATTGTTGATAAATTACATCAATTTTGTTCTTGTTTTGTGTGTGTGTGTGTAAAACTAATTTTTTTTAAATCGTTTAAACCTCTTACGAAAATGTTTTGGAAAACAAAATGCTGCTTTCATTTTACCCTTAAATATGGAACAATATCGGGTTGATATTCAGTTGACATTATTATTGTTTGTTACATCTAATCGGGTATTGTTGTTATACAGGTTTTTATTGTTACTTTTGAGCTATAACGAAGAAATAGTTTGATTTTGAGGGTGTGTGTGTGTGTGTGTGTGTGTGTGTGTGTGTGTGTGTGTGTGTGTGTGTGTGTGTGTGTGTGTGTGTGAGAGAGAGAGAGAGAGATACAGAGACAGAGATAAAGAAACAGAGTGTGTGTGACAGAGAGAGAGACAATGACAAATTCTTTAATTCCGAGGATAATGAATAAGCACCCATGTGCTATTTTTTACATCCAGTCCCCGGAGAGAGAGAGTGTGTTGTGTGTATGTACGCATTTGCATTAATGTGTGTGCATGTGCAGTTATGTGTGCGCGCACGAGCGTGCACATGCGTATTTGTGTGCAATGGATATTGTTTTGAAGACAAAGCTCTTTTAGTTTTCTTTTTATATTTCTATTGTATTATTATTTTTTGTCATTGTGTATTCATGTTGGTGTTATTATGCTGTTTCTGATACAGAGAGCAATAAAGAACAAGCTACAGTTGTGTATGTGTGTGTGTAAGTGTGTGTGTGTTGTAAGTGTGTTTAAATGTGTGTGTGTGTGTAATATAGAGAGAGAGTGTGCGTGCGTGTGTGTGTGTGTCTGTGTGTGTGTTTGTGTCAAGTCAAGCCAAGTCAAAATGATCTTTATTGAGGGTAAAAGATTAGTTTATACAACTTGTTTTCATCCTGCCCTCACAAAAAAAGAAAATCAAGAAAATTGACATATAAAGCAATCAAAATACAATGTTCACACATGCTGAAGACAAAAATCTATGGGGATTTTTAAAATATATAAATCCAGACTAACAAAACATGATAAAGCATGTTATCGTGTGTGTGTGTGTGTGTGTGTTGTGTGTGTGTGTGTGTGTGTGTGTAGTGTGTGTGTGTTGTGTGTGTGTGTGTGTCGTGGTAGTGCTGTGCGAGTGCTGTGCAAGGTGTGTGTCGTGCGTGCGTGCGTCCATGTCTTGTGTGTCTGTCTGACTTTCTGTCTATCTGTCCCTGTCTGCCTGGCTGGCCGTCTCTCTCTCTCTCTCTTCTCTCTCTCTCTCTCTCTCTCTCTCTCTCTCTCTCTTCTCTCTCTCTCTCTCTCTCTCTCTCTCTCTTTTCCTTCCCTCTCTCTCTCCCTCCCTCCATCTCTCTCTATTCCCCCCCCCCTCTCTCTCTATCCCTCTCTCTCTCTCTCTCTCTCTCTCTCTCTCTCTCTCTTCTCTCTCTCTCTCTCTCTCTCTCTCCCTCCCTCTCTCTCTCTCTCCTCTCCATTCTCTCTGTTCCTCCTCCATCTCTCTGTGTGTCTCTCACACACACACGCACGCACACACATACACACACACACGCACGCACACACACACACACGCACACACACACAACAGGGCACCTTGACACAGTACGGCTTATCTCGTGAATCATACTTAAGGGCTTTGTCACACACAGTCGACGTGAAGTAAAGGGGGAGTTTCACTGCTCTGTATGCAGATACATACTGGTCAATATGAGTGCCATACATAATATAACTATTTGGTATATCTCCCACAGTCGGAATGTGGCTACCTTAATGGTGGGTAAAATAAAATAAACAATCAGCCGCATACTCAAAATCTCACCATCGGTAAGGTCTCGGAACTGTAGTCGAGGAACAAACAAACAAAACTAAATTGATTTCCTTGTCACAACTAAGTTTTTCTGTCAGTTCACTTCATTTCAGTTCAGAGAGAGAGAGAGGGAACTCGAATATTTTAATGAGGGTAAATGGATAAGCCATAGGCTTCTTTACACCAGGCCCTCGTGGAGAAAAGAGTGAAACAAACACAAATAAATCAATAAAGTGATAAACAAGTTAATGTGGGATACAATGAAACGAATCATTCAAACAGCCATTCAAAAAGTGATAAATCTAGAGACCAATGAAATAACCACAAAAATAAACAAAGCAAATGAATAAACAAGACCAAGTAAACGCAAAAAAACCCACTCCTCCCTAGCACCCCCTGCCCCTAAGAGAGAGAGAGAGAGAGAGAGAGAATGAATGACTGATATGAATGAATCTGTATTTTTCAAGGGTAACAGAATAAGCATGCCCATACTTTTCTTTTCATCCGGCCCTTGCCCTGATTAGGGACTGTCAACAACACAAGGGGAAAAAACCTTCTACAACAACGACAACATGATTGATTTCAAAAGGATAAGTATATATTTAACAATACATAATCCTAACTGACTTGAACACATTTATTTATTTATTTATTTTATTATTTATTTTTATATTGAGGATAATGAAATAAGCACTTACGTGCTTTTTTTTTTACATCCAGTCCCCATCTGTATGCGGTTTTGTAAATTGTCATCTGTTCCCAACGGCACACAATTGCCTACTCTTACGAAAAGCGGAACAGGGTTTTAACGTGTGCGCAAGATGTTCTGCGTGCGTTCGCTCACGGGGCCTCGGTTTATAGTCTCATCCGAAGGACATAGAGAGTAA
Organism: Rapana venosa; assembly: GCA_028751875.1. NCBI lineage: Eukaryota > Metazoa > Mollusca > Gastropoda > Neogastropoda > Muricidae > Rapana > Rapana venosa. Next base: position 17,050,303 of record CM054164.1, read on the forward strand.
GAGAGAGAGGGGGTGGGGGGGGGGGGGGGGGAGAAAGAGAGAGAGAGAGAGAGAGAGAGAGATTACTACTGTACAGTAAAGGTAAAGGTGTCCCATAACCTATGTGGTCGTCGGGGAGTGAGGCATCAGAGACCTCAACTTCTCTAGGGGCCAGCATATTGAGGGCGGCACCCATCTCCTCTCCCTCGCTGCTTTACCTTCCCTGACCCTAAAAGAGGCAGGTACCCATTTACAGCTGGGTGAACTGGGGGACATTACTGAAGCGCGCAAACGGTCACCCATCCAACTGGTAACAACCCTCGATGCTGCTTAACCTTGGCTGGGGGAAAAGTGAGCGCTGCGACCACCGTGCCACTCATTTTAGGTTGGTATTTTTTTCCCTTTCTGTAAGAGTGTTTGGTTTGATAATTGTTGGGTTTTTTTTTAAATTTTATTTTATTCTGTTTGTTTGTTTGGAGGTGGTCGTGGAGGGGTGATGG
>CM054164.1:17058281-17110781 GCA_028751875.1 Rapana venosa
ATTTGAAAACAAAAAACAACAAAACAACAAAACCATGTGCACACGTGCGCACGTAAAAGTACCCACGGCAACTAGAGAGTTGTCCCTGGCAAAATTCTGTAGAAAAAAAGCCACTCTGATAGGGAAATACATGCAGTTGCATACAGGAAAAAGAAGAAAAAAAATGGTGGCGCTGCTCTTGTGGCAACGTGCTCTCCCCGCGGAGAGCAGCCCGAATTTCACACAGAGAAATCTGCCGTGACTTGAAAGTGGTATAAATCAATAAATCAAATAAAATCAATATATTTAAACATCGTCCTCGAAATCAAATCGATGAACTGTCGCATACGCAAATTCTCACCATTGGTGAACCTCGGAGCTCTAGCCGAGGAACGAAATATAAAAAAACAAAATTAATAAACAGAAACAAGCCAAAATAACACACACACAGTGTCAAAAATTGGACGGTTTTTGTTGTTGTTGTTATACATTTAATACATGGATAGGCGTACGAAAACGTGTTTGCACAATGTTCCTATTCATCTCTTGTCTCTCTCTATTGTTATTGGGCTTGTCGGCTGTACTTGAGTTTTAATGAATGCCCTATTTCATTATCTTATTGTTATTTGTGACAACCATGTGTACCATTTTACAATGTGTAGATGTTTATTTTTATGACTTTATAAGTTTGGTTGTTTTTCTTGTTTTTGTGTGTGTTTGTTTTTCTCTTTTTCGTTTCTTTTGTTTGTTTGTTTGTTGTTGTTGTTGGGTTTTTTGTTTTTTTTGGAGGGGGGGGGGGGGGGGGTCTTTTGTTTGGGGGTTTATGGGGGTGTTTTTGGGGAAAGGGTTATTTCCCTTTGTTTCTACTGTGTGAGAGTATGAGTATTAGGTTATTATTAAAATGTATCCCTACGGGCGGTGACTGGATGTAAAAAAGCACATGAGTGCTTACTCATTATCTTCGAAATAAAAGAATTTGTCATGGTCTCCCTTTCTCTCTGTCTCTGGGGTTTCGTCTTCAAAGTCCATACGCCTTACACACACACGCACGCACGTACGCACACACACACACACACACACACACACACACACACACACACACACACACACACACACACACAGATGAGACTATAAACCGAGGCCCCGTGTGCGAACACACGCAGAACATCTTGCGCACACGTTAAATCCTGTTCAGCTTTTCGTAAGAGTAGGCCATTGTGTGCCGCTGGGAACAGATGACAGAATTTAAAAAATCGCATACACACGGGGACTGGATGTAAAAAAGCACATAAGTGCTTATTCCATTATCCTCGATATAAAAGAATAAATAAATAAATAAATAAACACACACGCACGCACGCACACACACACACACGCACACATACGCGCGCACACACACACACCACCACCACCATCACCACCACCAGCAACAACAAAATATCTTAGCTCACATGCATCAGGTTACAGCTCTTAAGGAAAACGTCACCTTGTCTGTCTGTTTGTCTCTATCAGGTTGCCCTTGGGTTTAACAGTAATCTTTTAAAGATAGGAAAGTGTGTTGGAATGGCTTTTGGTTGCCGAAGGTGGTCTCATTTCTTTCATTCTTTCCTTCAGTAGGTTTTCTTCCTTCCTTCCTTTCTTTGTTTTCTTTCCACCTTTCTTCTGTTTCTCCCATTCCCTCTTTCGTTTTTTTTCTTTCTTCTCCATCTCTTCGACTTTTTCTTTTCTTCCTTTCTCTGTATCTTCCTCTTTCTTCATTTCTTGATTTCTATCGTCCTTTACTTCTTTCTCAAACGAATTAAGGGGTTACTATGGTACGTGGTTTTGTTTATTTGTTTTGTTTGTTGTTGTTTTTTAAACAGATCTAGTGTGGCAACACACGCAGTGGAACAATGTCACGCTGACTGTAGACCCAGAGTCCTTTAACATGCCCAAGTCTTGCTTCACCCTGGGGACTGATTCTGAGGTAAGTGTTGCGTTCTGCGAGTGTCAAGTCAAGTCAGCAGTGCAGGGCCCCTCTGGCTGGTGGCCCCACGGCGGCCTGATAGTGATGGGCTCCCTATGGACTTCCGACCCTGGGGATGAGACATAACGAATCTGGGTATTGCTGTGGTGGGGAGATTGGAATGAGCGGCATGGGAACAGCAGGACGGGGGACGTCACAGAAGATGAGGCAGCCAAAAAAAAGAAGTCATTTTTATTTCCAGATGGTACATTGAATAAGCAATGCATTTGCTTTAAAAAAACATTTTTTTTTTTTTATCAAGCCATCTATCTAAGAACAAATTTCTTAATGATTATACTGAAATATGATAACGGAATAAGATAATGGAATAAGCGCTTCGATTTGTTTTTTTTACAAGATTCAGCGCTATATAAATTCCATATATTATTATTATTATTATGAAATACTACATTATAGCAACATTTACCAATAAATTGAACGTGTGTGTGTATGTGTGTGTGCGCGTGCATGTGTGTGTTGTGTGTGAGCGTGGTGAATGTATGTGTTTGGTGTGTTGTGTGTGTTTTATTTATTTATTTTTTTATATCGAGGATAATGGAATAAGCACTTATGTGCTTTTTGACATCCAGTCCCCGTGTGTATGCGGTTTTGTAAATTCTGTCATCTGTTCCCACCGGCACACTATGGCCTACTCTTACGAAAAGCGGAACAGGATTTAACGCGTGCGCAAGATGTTTTGTATGCATTCGCACACGGGGCCTCGGTTTATGGTCTCATCCGAAGGACTTTGACATTCAGTTCGATTTTTTCGTCTAACTGGGAAGAAAGGGCGAGGCTGGGAATCAAACCCACAACCTCACGGTTGACTTGTTGGCAGGCAAACGTCTTAACCATCCTGCCACCTTCCTTCCTGTGTGTGTGTAATTGTGTGTGTGTGTGTATGTGTGTATGTATGTGTGTGTATACGTGTGTGTGTGTTGTATGGTGTCTGTATGGTGTGTGTATGTATGTGTGTGTGTGTGTATGATGTGTTTGTGTGTGTGGTGTGTTTGTATATATATGTATGTGTGTGTGTGGTGTGTGTATGGTATGTGTGTTTGTGTATGGTGTATGTATGTGTGTGCGTCTCTTAGCGGTAACTTTCAGAGAGATCTTTATGGAATTTCGTCTCACATTTCTATCTTGTTTCTTTTTCTTTTTCTCAGTCAGCTTCAGGTGGGTCTACCTCATATTCAAGGGATTCTGCACAGATGGTGACTATCCTTGATCTGCTGTGATGGGTTTTTTTTATTGGTTTTTATCGATTCCATAAAGAGATGTACATATGTATCGAAGTGATTTCCGAGCATGGTGAGTGCATAATATTCTGGGTAACTCCCAGGGTAAGCTGAGGAATGTCCAACACCTTCTTTCAAGCACACATAACACACACACACACACATTGAGAGATAGCCTGGTTGGTTAGTGTTTGCGTATTCAGCTTGTGATCTGCTAACCTGGGATTGATTCCTGTTCACGGGGATATTTTCCTCTGGAGTTATCAGTGCAGACTCTACTCCCCTCAAAAGTCCTTTAGATGAGGCTATAAACCGAGGCCCCGTGTGCGAACGCATGCAGAACATCTTGTGCACATGTTAAAACCCGTTCTTTTGGGAAGAGTTATAACACGTTTTTCTTTTCAGAAGAGTAGGCCATTGTGTGTCGGTGGGAACGGATGACAAAATTTACAAAACAGGATAAAAAGCACAACAGAGCTTATTCCATTATCTGTGAAATAAAAGAATAAAATGAAAATAAATAAATACAATTAACTCCCCCCCCCCCCCCCCCAACTTGTGACTATCCAACACACGATGAGTCGCAGTGTACCAAAAGTCAATTCTTAACTGTTAACATATCATGAATCCGCAATGTTAAAATGAACTATTCCAAAAAAAAAAGGTTAAAAGATTAATAATCAGACAATTCTATGAAACAGTTTTTAACAAACTAAAACGCTGGACTCCAAGAACCGACAAAATAAAAAACAACCAAAAAACCATTTTGCATCATACAAATTTTGAAGAGTTGGGTGTTCTAACAACGCACTTTTGAAGCAAAAGGAAGCAAAATTACGCCTTGATACTTCAGTACAAGGTAGAAGAATGGCTATAGTTTTATAATCATCAAAATCTCAAAATGGACAACCTGACCCCCAAGCTGCCTAAAATCACTCCTAGCAGAAAAGTGGGTCAGGTGCAAAGCGACTCATTTTGTGGTGGAGGGTCAGTGATGCATGCACAGGTGAAAGGATAGCCTTGCAAACATTCCACACAGACAGACAGACAGAAAACGAACACACACAAAACGAATACACACACACACAAAACGAACACACACACACACACAACGAAAACACACACACAAAACGAACACACACAATGAACACACACATACACACACAAAACGAACACACACACACACTGAAAACACACAAAGCGAACACACACACACACACACACAAATGAACACACGCACACAAAATGAACACACACATACACACACAAAACGAACACACACATACACACACAAAACAAACACACACACACACACCAAACGAAACACACACACACAACCAAACGAACACACACACACACACACACACACAAACAACCAACACACACACAACACCAAACGAACACACAACACACCAAAAAACACACACAAAAACGAACACAAACACACACAAAAACGACACACACAACACACACAAAACAACACACACAACACACATACACACACAAAAACGAACACACACACAACTGAACACAACAACACACACAAAACGAACACACACACAAAACGAACACACACAAAACAAACACACACACAAAACAAAACACACACAAAACAACACAACAACAACACAAACACACACACACAAAACGAAACACACACACAACAACAACAAACACACACACACACTGAACACAACAAAACGAACACACACACACACACAAAACGAACACACACACACAACACAACACACACAAAACGAACACACACACACACAAAAGACACAACACACACACACAAACACAAAACGAACACACACACACACAAAACAACAACACACAACACAAACACAAAACGAACACACACACAAAATGAACACACACACACAAATGAACACACACACACAAAACGAAACACACACACAAAAGAAACAACACACACAATGAACACACACACACAACACAAAACAAACACACACACACAAAACGAACACAAACACACACACACAAAACGAACACAAACACAAAACAAACACACACACACAAAACGAACACAAACACTACACACAAACGAACACAAACACAAAACAAACACACACACACAAAACGAACACACACATACAATGAACACAAACAACACACACAAAACGAACACACACACCACACAAAACAACACAAAACGAACACACAACACACACACAAACGAACACACACACACCACACAAAATGAACACACACACTGAACACACACAAAATGAACACACACACACACCATAATGAACACACACACACACAAACGAACACACACAACACACACACACAAAACAAACACACACACACAATGAACACACACACACACACACACAAAATGAACACACACACACACACACAACGAACACACACACACAAAAGCGCACAGACACAGACACACACAGTCTCACACATTAAATCCTGTTCCACTTTTCGTAAGAGTAGGCCATTGTGTGCCAGCAGGAACAGTTGACAAAATTAACAAAAACGCATACACACGGGGATTGGATGTAAAAAAGCACACGAGTGCTTATTCCATTATCCCGATATAAAAGAATAAAATAAAAAGTAAAAATAAAAAACACATACTGTTTCACACACACACACTTCCAACAAACACAGCCACACAAAATCTAGCTGATGGTTTTCAGTTTTAATGCCTTTAAACAAGATCATTGGCACAAGAAACCATTTCAGTTCTCAATGAAGTCATTTTTTTCTGAGCTCTCTAGTTTTACATCTCTTCTAAACCTGTAAATCAAATCTGTTATCACATCTAAACCAAAAAAGGGGGAGGAGAAGGAGGAGGAGAAGGGCACATATTTTCTGCAAGAAGGAAAGATGACCATGCATTATTTTTGTTCTTTCAAATGAAGCACCGAACTAAGAAACTAACAACAACAAAAAGTAAAAACACCTATAGTATTTACGATAACATCGTCTTCATTTTTCTCTCAACAACCAGGTAATGTACCTTTCTATCAATGGCTTTCACTAAAAAACAACAACCCAAAACTCCACAAAAAAAACTCCAAAATCTCAGATTTAATAGGTAAACTGAATGTTTAGTGATAATCTTCTACATGTCATCTCTCTTCCTTTCTTGCAAATTCTAGACCAACCTTTTTGCGGTTTAAACTTTTCTGCAAACTTGCAGAAAACAAAACTACACTACACGATCAAATAATTCTTAGAAAAAAACCCAAACCAAACCCCTCTAAAAATCCTGCCATCTCTTTTGATTTCTATGTGCCATGAAATAAATACAGAATACAAAAAACCCCAAAATATGCAGGATTGTGAAGGCATACACAAACTGGGAAGGAGGAAGCAACAACAAAAAAAACACAACCCCCCCCCCCCCCAAAACAATCATACTCTCAGTACTTCATGATAGAACTATTTACAAGCTGAGATTCAGATATATACGGGGGGCAAAAAAAACCAAAAACACAAAAACAAAACAGGGTGCCTAACAGATTAAAGTGACTCCAAAAATGATACCAGATAAATAAAAACTCATCGCTCGAGGGCGATACACTCCATTCTACAGACGGGTTTCATTCATACGCCCTTACGATTCACTCAGGACACTGCCTGAACACTGAGTGCAGTTGCCCAGGTGACTGCTTGAGAAGGTAAGGGGAAGTTAATTAAGTGAAGTCGTGTCAGAGGAACCATTTCTGTTTACGCTAACACTGATGGCGAGGTTTTCCATCATGTGTTCTTCCCCAAACTATGGGAACCTACTCTTGCAATTTCTTCATTTCTGTGCTTATGTGGCCTTTGTTTCTGGTGGCAGTAGTACAATTTCATACCTATACCGAATGTATCTCGGCAGAAAATACTGCATGAAACAGAATAAGACTGGGGGTTTTTTCTTCTTATTTTTTTTTTGATTAGCAAAAACCTATTTTTAAATGCTGTGTATAGAAACCCTTCAATGCTCTTCCTGTATTTTGGCAGTATGGACGGCTGTGCTTGTATCAATCTGTGCCGACATTCCATATGTATAGAAAACAGAAAAAAAGATAACGAAAAACCATACTCCAACCACGGGAGCGATGCATATGTGGCGGTACTACACAAATCCTTGGCAGAGTTCAACACAAGAAACTAACCAACAGCCATAAGATAAAAACATTTACAGGATTAAAAAAATTCCATCGCGAAAATCTCCACCTTTGAACTGAAATGTCTCCTATCTTCACCAATAACAAAACCAGCCTGAGCGGTTCTTGTGCCGTTCCACTTTTATCTGCAATACTGATGAAATCGGTCAAACCGCAATGTAAACACCTATAAAATAGGTCGCCTCCACCATTTAAAAAGAAAAAAAAAAACCCTCTCTCTGACTGTGCACAAACTACACTAAGCTCTGCCAAGTGTGCACATAGCAAAACCTCAGGGAACCTCCCCCCCCCCCCCAAACTCTTAAACAAAAAACCCCCAAACCCAGGCTTGCCCCTTACAACAATCGTCCTTAAACAAAACAAAAGAACACATCTTCCACAAACAAGACTATCCTAAATAAAACAGAAAAATCTTGCACGTACACACACAAAAAAAGTAAAAGGTTCTCTGCAAATTTTGTAATCCGAAAAACAAAAAGTGTGGACTTGATTAAGTCAGCTTTCCTGACACTCCATCACCTCTTCCTGGCTCACATTCTCTTCAGTCAGGTTGTCCACATCGCTCTGTCACTTTACCTCAAACATCGAGCTGTTCTCATAAACTCTTCCGAAACACCAGGGAACTCTCAACCTTGATTCACTAAAGCAGGTTTAGAGATATTAAAGTCTACACTGCTGAGGTCAAGAACTGGATTCTTTCAAAAAACACTTTTGGTTGTGGTACAGTCCCAGCGAGATATCCGATTTCGGGAGTGTGGTAACCAACCGCCAGTCATCCCACTCCGGCACAGCAGGCCACCCTAAACAGCACAGATCTTGAAGCAACGCAAGCGTTTCAAAACCACCACCTGTATGGATGTAGATGTAGTAGCATAGACCGGCTGTATCGACACTAGCGCTGACTGCCAACACGTCCAGCCCGTCAGAAATCACTGACATGAGCTCAGCCTCCGCCAACACCAACCTCGGCCTGTCGCTTTAAACGTTAGCCCTGTTTCCGTCATGCTCTACCCTACGCACAGTTAAAGACACGCCCAAAGCGTTCAAACTTCTAGCTTGGAATGGAGTTACATGGGCTTCAAAAGCAAGTTGGGTTTTATTTTTTACTCACACACGAAAATATTTGAAAGCAGTTCTCCAGTGCTACATAAGCAAAGGTTTGCCAGACTCTCACTCTTCGATTCAAACACTCCACGATGACTACTGGGAGAGTGCAGGGTTACACTCATTTCGAACAGAAAGCTTAAAGCGCGTACACTAAACGTTTATCCTAGAATGATACAAACCTAAAACACCTTGCCCCTAACTGTACACTACAATAATCACGTCACTCAAAGCTTTGCATTGGTAGGAAGCCAAAAACAGCAACTAAAATTTGAAGCCTTATGTCAAAAAAAAAAAAAGTAGTTACATGATCTTAAACGTCAAATTATTCAACACATGATGAACAAACCTGGATGTCAGGAATCACACTTATGATAACGGAAACCTTGACTTGGTGACAATTATCCCTGATTCACTGATTGATTGATTGGATTAAGTAGCTTTTACAGAGGCTGTTTTATGTTGGTTTTTATCTACACTACTGTCGGCGAAATGAACCAAAGCAACAGGCTGATGTATGTCTAAAAAACAACATGTCTGAGACAAAAGATTCTTTCACAGCACACATCGCCATTGCTACAAACGGTATATGCACACTACCTTGATTTTATCACATCACAGTACGGCCCACAAGAGGAGCTGGAAAGGACATACAGCCATTATTTCTCCCAAACACATCTGATGATGTAAAAAACGAATGAGAGAAGAAGACCACAATGGAAAAACTGAAAATCTGATCTTAAAAAAAACCTAAACTGCACTCTATCTTGAGAACTTTCAAACAACATTCTTTTTCAAAGAAACACTCCATAAACAGCCATATTACAGAAAAAGCAATGTATTTCTTTAAAAAAAAAACAACCTCCTACAAAATAAGTGTTTTCTTATCATCCACCCCCCCCCACGCAACAAGTTTCACAGATGAAGCTGTTAAAACCAGCGAGATGAATCATCAACTTCGAAATAAGAAAACATTTCATACCAGGTTTTTCTTCTCCCCCCCCCACCCCCCCCCCCCTTTCTTTTTCAAATTTTACACAACAGCTATTTGGGAGCAGGGAGTAAAATACAGGTGAAACATGTCCGTCAAATTTCCAACTCTTTAACTAAACTGGGTACAAATCCACATGAACATCGTTGTTCTACAAAACTGCAACATTTTTCGCAAGTTGCATCAAAAGTCCTTCACAGTCCCTGTTGTAGAGCTTTCTCGACTCTTCCTGCTCTGAGAGAGAGACATTTAGAGAAAGAGAGAGAGAGAGAGAGAGAGAGAGAGAGAGAGTGCGTGTGTGTGTGCGTGTGTGTGTGTGGACTCTTCGGTACAATTTGTGGCGACTGGACAAGGTCTGAACCCCAGCACACAGACGTAGGTAAACAGGCCTCTGTGATTCACACCACCAGGCACATGAACAATCTTTCCAAATCTCCATCCTCAACATCAAAGCAAACAATGTCATCATCTCAAAGAAACATACAACACACATTTCTACCATAAAATGGGATTGTAAACACTGCGCTACAACAAAAGCAAAATACAAAAAGAAGTGTAAAATGAAAACTACCAAAGTCATCACAAATATTCCATGATGTTCCACATCTTTCATTACCAGATAAGACTGCTACAAATCAATGTTTATATCTATAACAATGATACATGAAACATATTGTAATAACTACAAATATTCCATGATGTTCAACATCTCTTAGAACCAGAGCAACTAAACGGAATCAGAACTAGGAATTAAATAATATATATTAAAAAAAAAACGCCAAACAAACCTGGGAGTCCAATCCAAATTCAGACACACACGCCAATAATAAAAAGAATCTCAACACAACCACAAACTTCAAAACGCTCCTCAAAAAGTCTCTATATACATTAGTTAAAACATACACTCACACAAACAAACAGAAAAACATGATCACCTCTGCATGATTTGTCCACGCTAAGCTGTATGTCGCCTGGTACGTTAACGATAAAAAGCACGCCCGATCAACCGCTCCCCTACAACAAAAAAAGCTGTGGCCAAAAAAAATCAAGAATACACACTCTAAAATATACCAAAACAATTGTCAAAAGCATGAAAAGGTAAACTGATACCAACATGGTGAAAAAAACCCAAAGAGTGTTGCCTCTAGCTGATATTACATAACACATTATAGTCCAAGCAAGCAGGTACAATGCAAAACATCAAGCAATGATAGACGACCCAGCCCTTTCCTCACGTAAAATAAAGGCATTTCTCTCTCTCTGTGTGAACAGTCTCCATATAATCTCACTCCCAGTCTCTGGTGATGTAACAGCTTCAAAGTTACAGTAACCATATCTCCCCCCCCCCCCCCCCCCCCAAAAAAAATCGTAGGGGAGCAAGGCGTCAGAGACCTCACTTCTCTAGGGCCAGCATATTGAGGGCGGCGCCCATCTCCTCTCCCTCGCTGCTTTACCTTCCCTGACCCTAAAGAGGGCAGGTACCCATTTACAGCTGGGTGAACTGGGGGAACTGTACTGAAGCCAAGGCGCGCAAACGGTCACCCATCCAACTGGTAACCACGCTCGACGCTGCTTAACTTGGCTGGGGAAAAGCGAGTGCTCCGACCACTGAGCTATCCCGTCCCCTTTTAAATGTACAAAACTAAAACCATTTTTTGTTCTTAAGACTCTTTAGACTTTACTTTTTTGGCATTCTTCGTGATTTCTACACTAAAACTTTACAGTCAAAATGGGGGGAGCAAACAAACACTGATTCACTGGGCGAAAGATACTGTACGCCAGCTTGCCAAAGTCACATGACCCCAAGAACCAATCGGCTTCAACTTTAGCATTCACGAGCCAATCAGATGCTTCGTCTTCAGCTCCAATTTTAGCATTCAGAAGCCAATCAGCTTCAATTTTAGAATTCGGGAGCCAATCCGATGCTTCGTCTCAAGCTCACGCCTTCAGTTAACAAGTTGTCGGTTTTGCGATGAAGCACAAAGAAAACGAAATATAAAAAAAATCACGGGAGGTATTCTCACCAACTCCAGATTCAAGAGTATGCCGATTTCTCTTTCATCAGTATGTAAACTGCGACACAGAATAAGCGGCAGGGATTCACAAATGAGAAAAAAATAGTCCCTGAAGTCGGAATGCGGCTACCTATTATAATGGAGGGCAGAATGGGCCACACACGCAAACATCTCACCTTGGGAGTTCTAGCCGAGGAACAAAAATAGAAAAGCAAATAAACAGATAAATAAATAAATAGATAGATAAATAAACAGATAAATGAATAAATAGATAGATACAGTAAAAAGAAGGAAAGCAGCTTACAGGGCTCTTCTAGCTCTACAATCGTAGTGGTTGTGACTCTGCCTCTTTTCTCAAGACTTCACCATCCTCAGACTGTACATCCAACAAGAATAACCCTCCCCCCTTCCCCCCCAAATTCCTATCCAGTTCATTTAGAGCACTATCTATAATAACTTCAAACAAAGCTACCCCCCAAAAACAAAACAAAACGACAAACCCTTCCAAAAAAAAAAAATCAAAAAAACTTTTTCAATCCACAGCATCCACACACACACAGAGCAAATAATGACAAGTGTCTGAACCTTCTCCCCCCACCCCCACAGCAAAAATGAAAACACCTCCAATTCCGAGCAATGACTTCTCATCGTACTCTAAACACAAACGTGGGGAAGAGAGAGGAGCATACGGGGTGTCAAATAAAAACAACAACAAAGCAAATCTTAAAAAAAAACAACCCCAACCAAAACAAAACTATAAAATACATCAATACAACAACACGCAATCCTACACACTTCGAAACTGCAAAGCAACAACAGCCTCTACACACACACACACGCACACACAGACTAAAAAAAAAACCCCAAGGGACGATAACCAGGCTTTGGGCCAGAGCAGAACAGACGGACCAGACCTTCATGGAAAGACATCAGGTCCTAACAGCCAACAACACCCCCCACCCCTACACCCACCCCTACCCCCCAAACTATCTCCACCACACACACACACACAAAAACACACACCCCCCACCCCTCCAGCGCTCGCAAAAAAAAAGAAAGAAAAAAAAGGAGACACCACCCATAAAAACCTCCAGCAACAACAACAACAACGAGGTCCTCATCGTCATCATCATCATGATGATCAACATCATCCTCCTCCTCCTCGTTGTCATCCCCCCCCCCTCAACCTTTTTAGCACCCCCCCAACCCCCCCCCAACCCCAACCCAACCCACACCACAAAAAAACCCAACCCAACCCAAACCTCTCTCTCTCTCCTCTCACTCTACTACTCCTCACCACTCCTCTACTCCACTCACTCCTAGAAGAACTTGACATTCTCATCGGTGGGCACCGACGTCAAGGACACCTCAGAGGACCCACCCTCACCAACACCGGCCATGACGTTGAAGCTGGGCACGGAGGAGATGCCGGTGATGGGGGGCAGCAGCTGCTTGTCGCGCACGTCGGTGGCGGTGATGATGCGCATGGTGTTGGTGGAGCCGGAGCCGGGCTTCCAGCCGGTCAGCACCACCACGGGGTCGCCGGTCCGCAGGAAGCCGCGCTCCGTGGCCAGGTACACCGCCTTCCAGATGCGCCGGTCCACGTCCGCCGTCCACTCGTTCATCTTGGGGTCTGGCACACGGGCACACACACCACAAACAATAAACAAACAACATCATGGTGGGTTTTTGTTGGGGTTGGTTGGTTTGGTTTGTTTGGGTGGTTGGTGGTTGGTTGTTGTTGGGGGTTTGTTTGTTGTTTTTTTTGGTGGTGGGGGGGTGGTGGTGGTGGGGGATGGAACAGAGGAGAGGGTTTTGAGTAGTTTTTTTTGAGGGTTTGTGGGGGGTTGGTGTGTGTGGGGGGGTGTCGGAGGGTTGGGTGTGGGGGGTTGGGTGTGGGGTGTGGGGGGGGTGGGGGGTTTGGTGGGGGAAGGGGGTGTGTGTGGGTGGGGGTGTGTGGGGGGGAGGGTGTGGGTGTGTGGGGGGGGGGGGGGAAGAAGGGTGTGTGTGTGTGTGTGTGGGAGGGGGGGGTTGGTGGGGGGAAGGGGGTGTCTGTGTGGGTGGGTGTGTGTGTGTGTGGGGGGGGGAGGGTGTGTGGGTGTTTGTGTTGGTATGTGTGTGTGGGGGGGGGAGGGGGTGTGTGTGGGTGTGTGTGTGTGGGGGGGGGGAAGAAGAGTGTGTGTGTGTGGGGGGGGGGGGGGGGGGGGGGGGGGGGGGGTTGGGTGGGGGAAGGGTGTGTGTGTGTGTGTGTGGGGGGGGGGGGGAAGGGTGTATGGGTGTGTGTGTGTTCAAATTCATTTAACGTCTTTAAATTTGAACACAAGTGTGTGTGTGTGTGCGTGTGTGTTGTGTGTATGTATGTGTTCAAATGAATTTGAACACAATATGTGTTCAAATGAATTTGTGTTCAATGTGTGTTCAATTTCATATGAACACAAGTGTATGTGTGTGTGCGTGCATGTATATGTGTGGTGTGAATGTTCAAGTTCATTTGACGTCTTTGAATTTGAACAAAAATGTGTGTGCGAGTGTGTGTGTGTGTGTTGTGTGTGTTCAAATTCATTTAACATCTTTGAATATGAACACAAGTGTGTGTGTGTGTGTGTGTGTGTGTGTGTTGCACATGCATGCGTGTATGTGTGTGTACCTTGCCAAATAGGCAGCCATACTCTGACTCAGAATATTTCTTTTTCTTGAATGGGCAATGTAGCTTGTTATGCTAAGAGCTTGTTGTGGATGTAAACTATCTCAACTTGACATATCAAAGCATATTACCACTTTGACATAGGCGTTGGGCATTTTGCTTACACCAGTAACTCACAAAGCTTAGGGCCTGGGAAGCAATGTATGTAAAGACATCTGGGTTAAGCCCAACATCTCACGAGTAGCTGGCATCATCAAGTCATTAACAGCAGGCAGGAAATATTCATCGTTACATGTTTTGTGATTTTTCTGTACAACATAATATGATACGGTGCAAGAACCGTGTCCGTTGCTGTAAAATGCTCTGATAAGAGAAATAGGCTTCACCATGATGTCGTCACCTCTATTCCAAAAACAGTCATCGTCCACCTCTAAAATCATCAACAAAAAGTGTCATTGTCCACCTCTAAAGTCATCAACAAAAAGTTACCTTATGATTCTCTGGATGAAAGAAATCTTTCTATATATGATGATCATGAAAGCACAGCGACACGTGTGCACATCGGGTACAAACATGCACACGCACACACTTTCACACATTCAATCTTAGTTTAGTCTGCATAGATGTGAGTCTGAACACTCGGCGACTAATCAACCTACATTACACAATGACTAAACATGCTTTCACTAAATAAATCTGTTCCAAAGGTTTAAAGAAACAAATGAAGATATGATGTATACCCAATGTAAAATGATAAACATGTTTATGTATGGGCCGTAATTAAAAAGAGCATACTTGTGCAACAAAGGCATTTACACACACAAACACGCACGCACACTGACACCCATGCTTTCCTACACATACACACATGAAGTTTGATCAAATGTTATACAATTAACCTGTTTGCTGCTAATGTAAACAACATTACTGCAGTTGAGGTTTTTTTTGACAGAATCTTTAGTTAAATGAAAGACACAATTAATAATAATAATAATAAAAAATGGAATTTATATAGCACTATGTCTTGCAAAAAGAAATCAAAGTGCTTGCATTCAACACACCCATACATACAACCAATAACAATTAACAAAGTTAATTAAGTCAAATGTACATACACACACACACACATACACCAAGATTATACACTTTGGCAGGGTGATGGGATTTTGGCCGTTTTAAATTTAAATTAAGAAGTACAAGTAAATAAATAAATAAATAAATAAATAAATGAATGAATATACAAAAATCCCTTTGCACCATAAACCCCATAACAAATTATATTACAACTGCAGTCACGTTCATTCCTACCTGACATTTTTTCCTTTTCTGAATTGGTAAAACATCACAATATTACTTTTATTTAAAGGCTGAAGAGCTAAAACCAGGAAACTAAGACTACCTACCATCTCTTCTTGCAGACACTATCCCCACCACTACACCACAATAACAGGCAACCCTGGTTTGTCAGCAGCAAACAGATTAATTTGCTTTATAAAAAAACCAAACAAATGAAAGCATACAGCTTTAATCGAAAATAAAGAGTTCTAAAAGACTTTTTTTTATACTAAATTAGAATGGAAAAAAAACGAATTGTGGAGGAGGGGGAGGGGGGGGATAGGTTCTATATACAACCAAATCTCACCATCGGTGAATCTAAAAGCTTTAGCTAAGGAACAACAACAACAACAACTGACAACACAGTTGTGCTAAAACTAAGCTATTAAACGAATGAAACAACAACCCCCCTCCCCTTCCCTCACCCCCTCTCAAATTAATAATTATTTATATGAGACATACATTTCAGTAGTAGGTTGGAGGTAAAAGAGTTTTGTTAACAATACGTCTACATAATAATTTCGATGAACAGAAGAGTACTGCAAGAAAATTTGGATGAAGGAAAAATACACTAGTAATGTCAAAGAGACAGTCTACTGAGTTCTAAGTACCATGCTGGTTAGAAATAGTAGATTTGTATTTTTTTTTTTTTTAAAGAAAACTACACTGTCAAGAAGAAGAAGGGCTTCTTAAAAAAGGAAAACAACAACAACAATATTGAAAAAACTGGATATATATTCAATATATATATATATTTTTAAAAACAAAAAACACAATAATAAATATGGTGATACTAAGTGAGGTTGATATACAGTGTTATCCCCACACATTCAACTGAAACTGCAGTACTGTCAGAAATACACACCAAGAGTGGATTTAGAAAATACATGTCAGAAATGATCTAGAAGTTCAGATAAACAAAAAAAGAGACCATCTTCTTCTTTTACTGAAAATGCCAGCACCGCCAGACATAAGACTGTTCCGCTATTCCAATGATGTGGATGATGAACAAATGAAAATAATAAACAACAACAAAACCAATAATAAACAGTCAGCTATTCCAATGATGTAGAGACACACACACACACAATCAGTCAATATATAAACTGCATAATTCTAAAGTCACAGGTAGACAAATCCAAATGAACAAAAAACCCCAGATATTCTACTGATGTTGACAAACAAATGAAACAAACAAACAAACGATAAACATTTAGCTAGTGTAATGATGTGGACAAACACATATAAACACACACATCAACAAATCAACAACAGATAGACAGACAGACAGGCAGGCAGGTGGGCAGGCAAAATACAGACAGAAATAAGTCAAAAAAATAGCACAGACGAGAATTAAGGATACACTGTAAACCAAAAATCTAGAAACGTCTACCAAAAAAAGTCTAAAAAAGAAAAAGGAGAATTAAAAAAAAAAGGTGATAAATGTGCTTTACACAAAAAACACTGAGGGCTCAATGGTGTGAATGCGCCATACATATTACACAAACATATCACACAGCTGACTGAAATGATAAGCTTTCTATTCAGATGATAAAAGATGTAATTATATCTATCTTAACCTGAGGGTCGTAAGAAATCCCTGAACCTACTACTAATAATGAGTATTCTGAATACTGAAAGGTGGAAAGTGTTGAATTAAAAAACAACATTCTTTTAAATCTGTCGTTAATAAACTTTTTTTTCCCAACTGCCTTTTTCAAAGCTTCTACACACACAATACACACATACGCACACACACCAAATCTGATTACACTGAGTGATAAGAAATTTGATAAAACAAACACACTCCCACACACTGCACACACACACCAAACCTATACCACTGAGTAAAAATTACATAAACACAACACCACTTCATATCAGACACCACACACACACGAAACCTCATGACACACACATCTCCACAATAGTATTCCATATCATAATTATACAATACATCCCACTTCATAATCTACATAACCCAACCATACAAAGATACATGTATGCCACAAACCCACAGATTCCTCTATGCACATGATCATAACCCCCACATACTATAAAACAATCCACACATGCTTCCTACACTCACTCACCAGAAAACCCACAGCACACATGTACCCAGTTCCTTACCTACACATTACTCTATCCATAAAGTATCACACACAACACAGACACACACACCAGAACACAGTACTACAATAAAAGTACAACTCCACCACATAAATGAATCGCAATGCACCGAGGTCAGTTTTTCGTTGTTAACATTTATCAATCTGCAATAAATAAGCTATTCAAACGAAAAACAGATTAAAACACGACATTTCAGAAAAGTTGTTGCAAATTAGAATACAAACTGCAGCAAGTGACAAAATGAAAAACTGACAAGTTTTACATCATAACAGATGGTCAGACAGAGGGCTAGGTGTTTTAAAATGCGTTTTTAAAGCGAAAGGAAACAAATTACGCTTGATATTTTATCACAAGGTAGAAGAATGGCTACAGTTTTGTAATCTATCAAAATCTAAAAACCGACAACCTGACCCCCACCTGCCTAAAATGGCTCCTAGCAGAAAAGTGGGTCAGGTGCAAAGCGACTCGTTTCGTGATGGATATAATTATATATTCTACTCCAAACACATACGCACACAATTTCCCCACTCCAGACAGAAATCGCACATCATATGATATCCACTCATACATTTCACTGCATTCGTACATCTCATTACATATGTAGTATCATCCAACGAAAGTACCCTGCTTCATGAGTGTATGTATGCTATACTTATGTAATGTCTTGCTTCACTTATGTATTAACTCCCATCACTTACTTCCCAGACCTGGATTTAAAAAAATATTTTTTACCACTAGTGATCTATTCATGAATAGTTTCTTTTTGAAAGATGTTCCACACATTTGTTTATTGCAAGTACTTATCAGATTTTGAAAACTAGTTACATTTAAAAAAAACCAAACACTGACATAATTATTACAAATGAATTTTGCTCTACACCTACAAATATGGTCCTTAAAGAGTTTAAAAAAAAAAAAAAGAAAAAAGCACTATATATTATATTCAAACAAATTCTTTTTTTCTGAACACATTGACAAAATTATTACGCATGAACTTTACTCATAACTGCACATTTTATAAGCATTCTAACTGCTGCATGGTTACAGCTAAAACATGTGAAAAACTAAACCCCCCCCCCCCCCCATCAGAAATCAACAACAAAACTGTTAAGACTGAAAGCTATCTATGTATCTATCTGAGACACTTCAATTCAATATATATCCCACATTATACATATATCCCATTTTAACACATCCCACGTTATACATATATCCCATTTTAACACATCCCACGTTATACATATATCCCATTTTAACACATCCCACGTTATACATATATCCCATTTTAACACATCCCACATTATACATATATCCCATCTTAACACATCCCACTCCACACAAGTGGAAAATATATTAATCCAATGTATATATCTCATACTTAAAACACCCCCACAACCTTACAATTACAGTTATTTCATGCACAAAATAATTATCCGAGAGATTCATTTTTTAAAACAGTACTGGTTGCTGAGTTTAGTCAAGTGCATTCAGTGTATTGTGTTTTAGGCGAGTGCATTCAGTTGTTAGAGCATTTCTGATTTCAGAGGTGGAATGGAGAGTGTGAGAAAGAGAGAGAGAGAGGGGGGGGGGGGGAGGAGAGAGGGGAGAGAGAGAAGAGGGGAGGGGGAGAGAGAGGGAGAGAGGAGAGGATGACGAGAGAGGAGGAGGGAGAGAGAGAAGAGAGATCGATACAGAGACACGACGTCAGCCCAACAACGAGACAGAAAGGGCAATGTCACTTCACGGGTTTACAAACCCAATGCACAAACTACGTAGTCGTCACCACCACACACCATCCATTCCCACGTCCCTCACATCCACACACACACACACACACAAACACCGCACACCCCACTTACTTCAGTCACACCAATATCTTCCCACAGTCACAACTAAGCTCCGCTTCCCTTCAACAACGCTTCAAGAGACGTTAGGGCAATGCATTCTTTTACTCTTTTAAAATTTTTTTCAAGGATAATGGAATAGCCATGTGCTTTTTTAAAAAAAAACCAAAACATCCTGTCCCCGTGTGTATGCACTTTTGTTAATTCTGTCATCATAACTGACATTCTTCAGGCAATGAGCCGCGGGGCAAGCTGAACCTGGTGGAGTCCACTCTTCTTCATTGCTTGATGCATGCTGGGTATGTTCGAATCTGCCTTTGCCATCAGTCACAGCTGGCCTACTCTTTTCATACGAAAATGGATCAGGGTTTGTTTTTTTATATCATGTATTATGAATGCAAATGGAGCCAACTGGTGCAACGTTCATCACTGCAGTGCTCCTACGACCCTGGAGGGGATTACGGGAGCAGAAGAGATGAGATTATGCATGCATTAGCACACAGGACTGTAGTTGATAGCCTCATCCGGAAGACTTGGGGAAGAACAGAATGGAAACTAGTGTAAACTCCTGGGAAAACATTACCCCGAAGACACACACGCACACACACACAGCAGGTTTGAACCAAACACCCTAGCTGACCACCAAGACACCAAAGTTCAACATTCTACCCCACTAGGCTATACCCAACACCCCCCTCCTCCCCCTGAGATTCCCAACACAAAGCCACCAATCTAAATCCAAGATTCACCAAGAACGTATCCCCCCAAGTTTGCATCAACCATATGCTGAAGTGGACGGGATAGCTCAGTGGTCAGAGCACTCGCTTTCCCCAGCCAAGGTTAAGCAGCATCGAGCGTGGTTATCAAACAGATGGGTGACTGTTTGCGCGCCTTGGCTTCAGTAAGTTCACCCAGCTGTAAATGGGTACATGCTTCTTTAGGGTCAGGGAAGGTAAAGCAGTGAGGGAGAGGAGATGGGCTCCACCCTCAATATGCTGGTTCCTGGAAAAGTGAGGTCTCTGACGCCTCGCTCCCCTGTGACTACATAGGTTATGGGACGCCTTAACCTTTTAACCATATGCTGGGCAAAACTGGTCACATACATGTTGAAGGAAAAATCTCACCATTGGTGAACCTCAAGAGCTCAAGCCCAGGAATGAAAAAAAGAAAGAAGGATGTAACAGTTTTAAGAAAGAAACACACACAGACGCAGACCACACACACACACCTCACCACCGTCAAGTGTTACAGAAAAGGAAAAACACAACCTACAAAACCAACTACACGCCAAAGCAGGGGGAAAAAAACCCAAACCAAGCAAAGACAGCAGTGTACCCAGATTCAACCACCACACCCATACACGTCAGGTTAAAACAAAGCAAGAAAAAAAAGCAACAAAGCTTTTACAAAGCGTGGAGAAATTAAGCCACATGACAGAAAATAAATTTTTAAAAATGGAAGGAAGGAAGGAAGGAAGGAAAAGAAAGAAGGAAAGTATATGATACCTTGGCCATCTATAGTGCACGATGGGGAAGAGAAGAAGAAAAAAAAAAGAAAAAAAAGAAAACACACACCAGAAATTGAGTTTAATGATCTGCAAATAACGCTTTCAAGATGAATAATAATTAAAAAAAACACAAAAAAACTGGCAAGCCAGCATGCGTGTTTGATGACCAAGCATGGATCGACAGATAAAGCACCACCAGTGCCTGTCAGTTAGGTCCACACCAAACACACGGGACAATCAAACCACAATGACAATATATATACATACATACATACATTATGTATCTATATACAAAATGATCTCCGAAAGGCACTGAGTCTGAATCCTTAAGGTAGCTGATGTTTGTGTCAATATTTGTATGTATACACAAGTTTTGTATGCAAGTTCATTTTCATATATATGCAAACATGCTAGCCTATCTATTTCCACACATGCATGCACACACATGTGAACACACACACACACACTCTCTCTCCCTCCCTCTCTCACACACAAACGCACACACACCCTTAAAGCTGCCCTTTTAAAAACTTGTATTTTAGGAACTGAAAACAAAACTATTTCTGGACAGAATCTCTCAAAACATCATGTTCATGATGACTACTACATAACTGGTTACACGTGTACACACAAACGAGAGAGAGAGACAGACAGTCACAGAGAGAGACAGAGATCCAAATGAAGAAATAACCTGCATCCATGATGGGGTTTCTGTTTGGTACAAACCTGGGGACCCTGCTCAACACCTCTCTATAATCAAAACCCCTGCAGTTCTCACACTTTGCCTGAGATCTTGGATTTGTTTTTACAAGATATAACGCTACGTTAATTCCATTATATTTATTTATTTACTATTACTATCATCATCATCATTATTATTATTATTATTCATTATCATTATTATTATTTGGCACGAGATAGCTCCGTGGTCGGAGCACTCGCTTTTCCCCAGCCACTGTTAAGCAGCATTGAGCGTGGTTACCGCTTGGATGGGTGACCGTTTGTATGCCTTAGCTTCATTACAGTCCCCCAGCTGCAAATAGGTACCTGCCGCTTTAGGATCAGGGAAGGTAAAGCAGCAAGGGAGAGGAGATGGGCGTCGCCATCAATATGCTGGCCCTAGAGAAGTGAGGTCTCTGACGCCTCGCTCCCCTATGACCTTATAAGTTATGGGACTCCTTTACCATTACGTACTATAATTATCATATTATTATTATCATATTATTATTATTATTATTATTATTATTATCAAAGCCTTCACCAGTGTGCCAGTTTTGTGAGGCAGGGTTAACTCAAACCTCTCCATAAAATGTGTGAGTCTTTGACACCAATACAACATTGTGGTTTTTGTCTGCTACCTATTTCGTTATGTAAGCAACAGTGCAGATGTTTAATCTTCTTTTTTTCTTCATTTCTTTAATCTGTCGATACATTTGGAATTTCCTTTTTTTTCTCTCTTTTTGACAGCAAAAGAAATGTGCAAGTTATGTCTTGATATTTTTGCTTTTCTCAGTAAGAAAAAAAAAAAAAGAATTATCACAAAAACTAAGACTGTGTTGTGGTGGATTCTCTTGTTACTGCTGGGTTTGGGGTTTTCATTTTGTTGTTGTTTTTGTCCACAAGCAAAAAACCGTCCAATTCTGTCTACATCATTTTTTGTTTTGTCCTTAGGAGCTTTGTAAAACCTGCATTGTATTCATTTTCAACAGTAAGAAAAAAAAAGTCAACTTTCTTTTTACATGTTTCTTTTGTCGTTACGGTTTTTAAGAAACTCGCATTGTGTATTTTGTTTCTTCAGTATTATTGTTTCTTTTGTCTTTAGGAAATTTGTTAAACTTTCATTGCAAATTCTTTTCCTCAATTCTTATCCTTTAACTGCGAAACTTCTCTTACTTTACTTTTTTAACTTTAATTTGTTGGTGTAACTCACCTTGAAATGTACTTTTTCATTAATGAGAGAGTACTTTGAGCAACTTACCTGGTGAATTTTCATCTATCTGCAGACCATCTTCAAAAAGATAACAACAGTGTAAGCAGCACTGCTACCTCTGTGACCATCAGCACCATAACCTATGGCTTTAGGACCATTTATTCATTGATTTATTTATTTATTCATTTCCAAATCAGGTCAGAGGTCTCCTTTGTAAGCCAGTACTACCTGTGGCATGTGGGTAGAGGGATTAGTACTCACCATTGCGCGCCGGTGGGAACGGATGACAAACATTAACAAAAACTGCATACACACGGGGACTGGATGTTAAAAAAAAAGCACACGAGTGCTTATTCTATTACTCTCAAAATAAAAGAATTTATAAATAAATAAATAGACCTACAACAGTTGCAACAATTATCAACTACAGACCTGCAACAATTATGAACTATAGAGCTACAACAGTTGCAACAATTATGAACAATAGAGCTACAACAGTTGCAACAATTATGAACTATAGAGCTACAACAGTTGCAACAATTATGAACTATAGAGCTACAACAGTTGCAACAATTATGAACTATAGAGCTACAACAGTTGCAACAATTATGAACTATAGAGCTACAACAGTTGCAACAATTATGAACTATAGACCTGCAACAGTTGCAACAATTATCAACTACAGAGCTATACAACAACCGCAACAATTATCAACCTTACTCCAGTTACCCTTAAGCAGCGGTTAGAACACCGACTCAAGTAATAACTTTCTACCTATACCAGATCTTTTATGTTAGTTTGTTTTTCTGAACAACATTGCTACAGGGCGATGGCGTGCACTTGTCCCCACTCCAGTGCAAGCAAACACAACGCACCATGCTCCAGTCAGTCAGCCAGTGCAGTCAGTCAAGAAAGTCAGTCAGTCAGTCAGTCAGTCAGTCAGTCAGCCAGCCAGCCAGCCAGTCAGTCAGTCAGAAAGTCAGTCAGTCAGTTCAAGTCAGTCAGCCAGTCAAAACAGTCAGTCAGTCAGCCAAGTCAAGTCAGTAAGTCAAGTCAGTAAGTCAAGTCAGCCAGCCAGTCAAGTCAGCCAGCCAGTCAAGTCAATCAAGCCAGCCAAGTCAGCCAGTCAGTCAGGTTCGCAGCCCAGCCAACAGCCAGCGCTATTACCTCAAAGCGGAGACAAGCCGTAATGACACACACAGGGAGGGAAAACAGAAATGAGAGAGAAGAGAGAGAGAGAGTGTGTGAACATTAAGACTTGACAGAAAGCTAGAGAAGAATAAAACGACACAATAAAAAAACAACAACAAAAAAACAACAACAAAAAAACAAACCCCAGAGAGAGAGAGAGAGAGAGAGTGAACGTCAAGACTTGACAGAAAGCAAGAGAAAAGATGAAATGACATAAACACACCAAAAAAAAAAAAAAAAAAAAAAAAAAAAAAAGCAGAGAGAGAGAGACAGAGAAGAGAGAGAGAGACAGAGAGAGAGAGAGAGAGAAATAGAGAGAGTGAGAGTGAATATTCAGGCATGAAAGAAAAGCGAGAAAGGATGAAAGGACTCGACCAAGAAAAGAAACGAAAGACAAAAAAAGAACATGTGGAGAAAGAGAGAGAGAGAGAGTGAATAACAAGACTTGAGAGAAAGCGAGAAAAGATGAAACCAAGAAAACAATCAACAACAACAAAAAAAGAAGAAAAAAAAAAAGAAGAAAATAGACAGAAAGAGAGACAATGAATATTCAGACAGGACAGAAAGACAGAAAAGACAAAACGACACGACCCCCCCAAAAAAAAAGAAAGAAAAAAAAAGGTGTTGGACGATACCCACGATATGTGGACGTTACAACAACAACAAAAACCGGAACAGAGGCTGGTTTCGGCGCGAAGGGGCACATCCACACTATCTGTACAACATATCAACTTCCATCATTCAAAAAAACAAAAACCTCACAACCCAAACCCCCCCTCCCACCCCTACCCCCCACTAAGGTAGCAGCACCATACTACCTGTGTAATGGACAGGGAAGATGCCACGGTACAGGTGGGCCTGTCGTGCCGTCTGCGCGTTACGTGTGATGGCCAGGATTGGGCAGCGAGGCCGATAGGCGGCCACCAGGTGGGCCGATCTGCAGCACAGACAGGTAACAACAACAAACAATTAATAATAATAATACACAGCGTGCCTATACAGCAGCACTCAGTCAAAGGTTCAGGCAGAGTGCTAAAATTAGAGCGCCCCACCTTTTTACCCCCACACCCCTCCCATTTCCTCACCCCTCCCCTTCCCCCTCCTCACAGCATCTCAAGACTAGTAGCATGTACACATGCTCGTGCGGCAGGCCTAAGACTAAGGCTACAGATCTGGGCTAGGCTAGGCCTACAGGAGACAAGCCCCCTGCATGGGTGTGTGCTGCCTGCCTATCCTCTTAACACACACAGGCACTAAGCCTAGGCTAGATTCAGACAGCAGACAGACAAGATTTTGCCCAAATTTGAGCCCTTCAAAACTGATGAACACGTATCCTAAATACAACAAAAGTTGATTCAGCTTAAAAAATCAAACATTAACATTACATACCTGACTTTGCCAAAGTGAAACTTAAACGATTTCAGGAGGTAAATTGCAATCAATTTACGTCACTAGCACAGAAATTATCACTCTCAATACTAAACAAAGAAGAGCTATCTGGTGAGACCATCCAATCTATCTGTTATTTTTGTTTGTGACGCCAACGCAAAAGTGCTGTACTTGTTCAAATTTACGTCTCCACAACAACAAGAAAACACTGCACTGAATAGACCTAAATGTAGCACTGAAGAAAATGACAAACGTAACAAAAAACACTTAGAAGTTGGAAATTAAAATCCCTGTGGCCACTTTCCCACACTGAAACAGTGGAAAGAACGCCAGCTATCTTGATGGCGCCAAACAGGACCATTGCATCTGGTCCGCGCCAGAGCTAAAAATAGCACATCAGGGGTCAAGTTCCAATGTCTAAGTGCAGCAGAAAATGGGGGAAAACGACTGCTGTGAATAATGTATGGAATTTATATAGCGCTGAATCTTGTAAAGCAACAAATCAAAGCGCTCAGATGACTTTTTTTTTAATGCGTGTGTATGCAGATTTATTTTGTTTAAAAAAAAAAAAATTGTCTGATATGCCTTTGAGTGAACAGACATAAAATCAAAGCAGCAGCAACAACAAAAACAACCTAAACGACACCCCCCCCCCACCCCACCACAGACCCCCCACCCACCCACTCAGATCCTTCCCATGATGGCAGTGGCTGTACAGGTAAAGGAAGCACACTCACACAGACCCCCATACACCCCCCCCCCCCCCCACAACACACAGACAGACCTTCCGGAGGTGGTGATGATGACGATGGTTTGCGACCATAACAGGTAAAGGAGGCACACACACACACACACAGACCCCCATACATCCCAGCCCCACAACACACATGCCCCCCCCCCCCCCCCCCCCAACACACAGATAGACCCCAGATATAGGTGGTGATGACGATGATGGTTGCAACCATACAGGTAAAGGAAGCACACACACAGAGACCCCCCCCCATCCCCCACCAACCCCCCCCCCCCCCCCCCCACAACACACAGACCCCCCTCCCCCCACACCCCATCCCCTCCCCCCCCCCACAACACACAGACCCCCCTCCCCCCACACCCCATCCCCCTCCCCCCCCCCCCCCCCACAACACACAGACCCCCACCCCCCCACACCCCATCCCCCCCCCCCCCCCCCCCCCCCCCACAACACACAGACCCCCACACCCCATCCCCTCCCCCCCCTCCACAACACACAGACCCCCACACCCATCCCTTCCCCCCCCCCCCCCCCACACACACACCCCACACACCCCATCCCCTCCCCCCCCTCCACAACACACAGACCCCCACACCCCCATCCCCTCCCCCCCCCCCCCCCACAACACACAGACCCCCACACCCCATCCCCTCCCCCCCCTCCACAACACACAGACCCCCACACCCCATCCCCTCCCCCCCCCTCCACAACACACAGACCCCCACACCCCATCCCCTCCCCCCCCCCCTCCACAACACACAGACCCCCCCCCCATCCCCCCCCCCCCCCCCTCCACAACACACAGACCCCCACACCCCATCCCCCCCCCCCCCCTCCACAACACACAGACCCCCACACCCCATCCCCTCCCTCCACAACAAACAGACCCCCACACCCCATCCCCTCCCTCCACAACACACAGACCCCCACACCCCATCCCCCCCCCCCCCCTCCACAACACACAGACCCCCACACCCCATCCCCTCCCTCCACAACAAACAGACCCCCACACCCCATCCCCTCCCTCCACAACACACAGACCCCCACACCCATCCCCACCCCCCCCCTCCACAACACACAGACCCCCACACCCCATCCCCCCCTGCCCCCCCACACAAACAGACCCCCCTCCCCCCCCCCCCCCCCCAGACCCCCCCCCCCCCCCCCTCCACAACAGACCGACAGACGGACAGACCTGCCGGAGGTGGTGATGACGACGATGGCGGCGGCCATGCAGGTGAAGGAGGCCTCCACCGCGGCGATGGCATGGTGTGGGTGGGGTCAGTGAACACGGGCGTCTCGCGCCGCAGCTCCTCAAACTGCTGGTTGTGGAAGATGGCCGACTCCGCTTCTCGACAGATCTGGCCACACACAGACAGAGAGAGAGACGTGATGGTAATATTAACGATAATCATAGAAAAACGTGATAATATTAACGATAATCATAGAAAAACGTGTTACTACGCATATGGAAGTCCAAGTAAGGCGGCGAAAGTGGCGTTGGGTCGGCCACACCCTACGGAAGGAGCCTTGCAACATCATCAGACAAGCGCTCGAGTAGAACCCGCAGGGGAAAAGGAAGAGAAGGCGCCCCAAACAGACCTGGAGGAGAAGCCTGCATAGTGAGCTGAGAGACTCCAGCCTGACATGGGAAGAGGCCAAGACCCTTGCCAGAGACAGGAGAAGGTAGAGAGACGCTGTTGAGGCCCTATGCTCCGCTAGGAGCTATAAGGACTAAGAAGAAGAAGATGATAATATTAATGATAATAATAGAAAAACGTGATGATAATATTAACGATAATAATAGAAAAACGCGTTACTATGATAATATTAACAATAATCATAGAAAAATGTGATGATAATATTAGCGATAATAATAATAATGATGATAGCATTCAGCAACTGAACTCAGTTTTATCAAATTTAAATTCACACACACACACAGATTTCTAATATCACTTAAATCAAACATAACATGACCTTCACAAACTGCAGGAAAAAACCCAACCAAAGCCAACCACAAATAAACAGTTCAAACTTGAACCTCCCCCCAAAAACTAATTCAATACAACACTCACACTCCAATCTTATCCAATGACAAATGACAAATTCTTTTACTTCGAGGATAATGAATAAGCACCCATGTGCTTTTTTACATCCAGTCCCCGCCCTTAGGGATATATATAAAGAGAGAGAGAGAGAGAGAGAGAGAGAGGAGAGAGAGAGAGAGAGAAAAGAGAGAGAGAGGAGAGAGAGAGGCAGACAGAGAGAGCAGACAGAGAGAGAGAGAGAGGAGAGAGTGTGTGTTGGGGTGGAATTGAACCTAAGACTTCAAGTTTTTTGTCCACCTGCTGGACTAACTACCTAAGGTGTCCATGCTCTCACAGACCACAGAGGCCACATCAGGGTTGTCACTGCATCAAACACTGAAGCTCAGATTTAAACTATGCAGCAATACACAAATCAGATGTAGGCAAAACAGGTAAGAAAAGGTTAAGGTAAAGGTGTTCCATAACCTATAAGGTCGTAGGGGAGCAAGGTGTCAGAGACCTCAACTTTTCCAGGGGCCAGTGTATTGAGGGCGGCGCCCATCTCCTCTCCCTCGCTGCTTTACCTTCCCTGACCCTAAAGAGGGCAGGTACCCATTTACAGCTGGGTGAACTGGGGGATTGTACTGAAGCCAAGGCGCGCAAACGGTCACCCATCCAAACTGGTAACCACGCTCGACGCTGCTTAACTTGGCTGGGGGAAAGCGAGTGCTCCGACCACTGAGCTATCCCGTCCCCTAGGTAAAGGTGTTCCCATAACCTATGCAGTCGCTGGGGAGTGAAGTATCAGAGACCTCAGCTTCTCCAGGGGGCCAGCATATTGAGGGCGGTGCCCATCTCCTCTCCCTTGCTGTTTTACCTTCCCTGACCCTAAAGAGGGCAGGTACCCATTTACAGCTGGGTGAACTGTACTGAAGCCAAGGCATACAAACAGTCACCCATCCACTTGGTAACTACACTCAATGCTGTTTAACCTTAGCTTGGGAAAGTGAGTGCTCTGACCACTGAGCTGTCCTGTCCCCTACAAATGAAATATTCGCCTTTACACAACAACGATTCCATCATTCCTCATTTATTTATTTATTACTTTTGGTTCTGAGATATAACTCCGAGGTTCACCAGCGGTGACATTTTGCATATGCGACTATTTTCTACCCACCATTCAGGTAGCTGCATTCCGACTTTGGGGACATTCATATCTCAAGAGCCCTGCCTCTGCAAAGGTCACACTTTATTTATTTTTGTTTTTTGTTTTATTCTTTTATATCGAGGATAATGGAATAAGCACCTATGTGCTTTTTTTCCCATCCAGACCCCGTGTGTATGCGGATTTGTAAATTCTGTCATCCGTTCCCACCGACACACAATGGCCTACTCTTACGAAAAGTGGAACAGGATTTAACATGTGCGGCAAGGTGTTCTGCATACGTTCACTTGGGTTTATAGTCTCATCCGAAGGACTTCTGGGGAAGGACAGTCACAACACTCACAAACATCAGAAAAAAACAAAACCAAAACCCGACAACAACGACAAAAAACCACCCAGACACCCAGACACACTGAAGACAAACACGAGAGCCCTCTGTCCTCTGTCCACTCACGTGATGCATGGTGCGCACGGACTCCAGAGGGTAGCTTCCCTTGGCGGTCTCCCCGGACAGCATGACGCAGTCGGCCCCGTCCAGCACAGCGTTGGCCACGTCGCTGGACTCGGCGCGCGTGGCGCGAGGCTTCTTGGTCATGCTCTCCAGCATCTGACCATCGGCACACCACCACCAGCAATGATGACCATCACACACATACGCATACACAGGGAGATTTCCACTGACCCTTAAAATCATATGCCAGATAATAGCCTTTTGGATTCATTTCACAGAATCAAAACCAGACTCTTATATTAGAATAGTATACGATTATTTGTATCAGAAGAATACATACGATAAATGGATAAACACAGTGAAAAATATTCTGTACACAATTGGATTCAAACATGTCTGGAAGAACCAAAGCACTCTTAATGTTCATCGGTTGAGTTATGCTGTTAGAGGAAAACTTGAGGACATGTATAAAACATTTTGGATCTACCAAAAGAAAGAGTTTGCAAAACTAAAATTTTATGATTTTGCTACCAAGGAATACAGATTGGAACCATACTTAGTAAACTATGAAAACAAAACTCATAAGAAGACATATTGTAAATTTCGCACAAGCTGTCACAATTTAATGATAGAGAAAGGGAGACACCAAAATATATCCAGAGAGGACAGAAAATGTAGACACTGTAACAAACTTGAAGATGAATTTCATTTTTTATATGATGAACTCAGAAATAATTTGTTATTAAAAATCAAAACGAAAGACAAAGAATGCAAAAACTGTGTACATAAATTAAGTGACATAATCACAGTTGATATATATCAAGCAGATATCATCAGATATGTGTATGAGTGTCTTGAAAAGAGAGAAAAAGAGAAGTAAAATACAACATGTTTTTAGTGTACATCACTTTTAGCCAAAATAGATAATTATAGTTGATGTTTTTGTTGTGTCAAATAAGTCTACATGACTTAAATGGCAATAAAATATTCTGAATCTGAATCTCATACCCACTACATAATAATAATATATGGAATTTATAGAGCGCTATATCTTGCAATTACAAATCCGAGTGCTTCCATTCAATCCGCTCCCACACAAGCAACCAAAAATGATTAACAATATTCTAAAAAATTCAAATTCAAATGTACACACACACACACACGCACACGCACGCGCACACACACACAGGTTGTACATTTCAGCAGGGTGATGGAATTTTGGCTTTTAAAGGCAGGGACAGATACGAGATGAAACGAGAGGGAAAAATCTTAGGTTTGAAATAGGTATGTTTTGAGGTTGGATTTAAAACTGTCGTAAGTAGGCTTTCCACGAAGGGAGAGAGGGAGGGTCATTCCAGATTGATGGACCAGAAATAGAGAAAGAGTGACGGCCAACAGTGGATTGGTTGAATCTAGGTATTTGTAAGCCCAAGGTATCTGCAGCAGAGCGGAGGGAACGAGAAGGAGTGTACAGGTGAAGACATTCACAGAGGTAGGAGGGTGCTGTTTTGTGGAGACATTTGAAACAGAGGGTACTGATCTTGTACTTTACTCTCTGTGGCACAGACAACCAGTGGAGAGATTGCAGGAGTGGAGCAATATGCTCAGATTTTTTTCTTTTTGAGGACTAGTCGAGCTGCAGAGTTTTGTATGCATTGAAGGGAGTAGATAGATGATGCTGGCAGACCAGCCAAAAGAGAATTACAATAGTCCAGACATGAAAGAATAAGAGATGTGACAAGTTTGGATGTTGCATCAGTGGACAGGTACTTTCGAGTGGCACTAATACGCCGTAACTGATAGTAGCAGGACTGACAGGTCTGGGTGATGAATTTTTGCATAGAGAGTGTGTTGTCAATAACAACACCTAGATACATC
The DNA here is from genome assembly GCA_028751875.1 of Rapana venosa. NCBI lineage: Eukaryota > Metazoa > Mollusca > Gastropoda > Neogastropoda > Muricidae > Rapana > Rapana venosa. Next base: position 17,090,019 of record CM054164.1, read on the forward strand.
CACCAGTCCTCCTAAGAACGAGGTTGTATTGTGTTACATTGTATTGTATACCACATGGAACCGTAACAGCAGACATGGAAAGAAGGATGCAGGCAATGGAGGTGAGATGCTTTCACAAACTCCTTGGTATCTCATACAGAAATCACATCACCAATGAACAAGTGAAGGCTTGGATTAAAAACGCCAGCGGACCATATGAGGAGCTCCTGACTTCAGTGAAAAAACGCAAACTAAGGTCACACGAACATCTGGACTGGCCAAGACTGTTGTCCTACAGGGAACAGTACAAGGAGGGAGACGAAGAAGAGGCAGACAGAGAAAACGATGGAAAGACAACATCAGAGAGTGGAGGACTGGCCTTGAGTGGAACGACTTGCTACGGAAAGCAGAGGACCGCAGGGAGTGGAGGAAGCTGGTTGTAAAATCTCCAGTGGTGTCCCCACGGTCCAAGGGACTACAGGATAGGAGAAGGTGAAGGTGATACCACTTTCAGTCACGGCAGATTTTTCTGCATGAAATTCTGGCTGCTCTCCCCTGGGGAGAGCGTGTCGCCACAAGAGCAGCGCCACCTGTTATTTTTTCTTTTCTTTTTCTGTCTGCGACTGTATTTGTTTCCCTATCAGAGTGGCTTTTTTTCCTACAGAATATTGCCAGGGACAACTCCCTTAATCCTGTGGGTTGTTTTACATGTGCTAAATAAATATGTGTAACACACGGGACCTTGGTTTATCCACTCATCCGAAAGACGAGCACCAGGACCACCACTCACAGTCTAGTGGATGGGGGAAAGAATAAAAAAAAAAAAAAAAAAAAAAAAAAAATGAACGAACGCATAATTTCTAGCGGGTGTTCTTTGTTTTGTCTGTTCCTCAGCTAGACAGACCTCCGAGGTTCACCAATGGGGAGATTTTTGCCTATGCAACCATTTTTTTCCCTCCACCTACATTCCAACTTACATGACTGCACCTGTGTGCATGCTGGATTTTTTTTCTTCTTTTTTTTTGGCCATCCGTTCCTACCAGAGCACACAATGGCCTACTCATCCGAAAGGCAGAACAGATTTTTAACGTGTGTGCGAGATGTTCTGCATGCCTTGGTTTACAGTCTCATCCGAAAGACTCTGACATTCTGTTCCGGTTGTTGTTTTTTTTTCTCAAACTGGGAAGAAAGGGCAAGGCTGGGAATTGAACCCAGAACCTCGCAGTTTACTTGTTGGCGGGCGAATGTCTAACCCATCCCTAACCACTAGACTGCCTTACCCCGAAAATTTTCCGGGGCTAAACATGCACCCTATACGCCTACAATCCGGAAAATTTCCAGGGTGTCGAACCGAAGTAAACAAGCCAGCTTCCTTGACTACGGTTAAAGGGAAAGAACTCCAAAATTAACGGAGATCACTCTCCTGTTGCTTGGCAACATCCAGCTGCAAAAACCGTGGCAAAAACGATCGTTTTTTAACTCGTATTTTGTGTTATTATGCATGACTGCTTGGGAAGTTCTTGTTCAAAATGGCTGACACTTCTTGTAGAAGGCATCAATAACTTTACACAGCTGTAAAAGTGGCAAATAAAACTCTAGATTTACCTAACAGTGATGAAAACGATTGCGTATGATTCAGATCGTGTATTTAAAAAACAATGAATGAGATTTGGCCTAGACTTATGTTTGACGTTATTGAGATGGGGGGTACTCAGAATGACAGCGGTGATGAAGAAATCGTATTTTTGGTCGATTTTTTACATTTTCAATATATTTTCACAGTGAAATATCATGCTAACTAATTTGAGCTTGCCTCGAAGTAACCTACAATTATATTATATACTGTCATTGGGTAGACAATCAGGAATATTCATGTAGTAGTTTCTGAGTAAGAGGGATATGAACATAGCAAGTGGTACATAAGAATTTTATTCCCCGGCATACAGAGTGCACTTTCACTGGGCAGTTAAGAGGTTAAACAGAGAGTATAAAACTCTTCACACTCACACACGTGGCTGCTGCAACACTGAGAGAAAAGAAACGGGTGGGACGAGCGAGACATAAAAAACAGAGACATAAAAAACAGAGAGCATACTCTGGGTGACCCCCCAGGGCGTTAAGCTGAGGAAAGCCCAACACACAACCAACCACACAAACCAACCAACCTTGTCTCTAGACAGCCGACCCTTACCTGCGTGGCGCAGATGACGGGTTTGCCGGCTCGGTTACACTTGCCGATCATCATCTTCTGGGCCAGGAACACTTTCTCAGGGGGGATCTCGATGCCCATGTCACCGCGCGCCACCATCACCCCGTCCACCTCTTCCAGGATTTCGTCAAAGCTGCAAACATCGGTCGTCACGTCCGTTACCGACGCTCCATTCTGAGCAGCGTCTCGCTGTAGAGTACCAACAGCAGGTGAAGGGGGACGGGACAGCCTAGTGGTTAGAACATTGCGCTCGCAATCTGACGACCCGGGTTCCATTCCTGTTCAAGGGGATATTTTCCCCTGGAGTTAACATCAGTGCAGACTCCACTCTCCCCAAAAGTCCTTCGGATGAGACTAGAAATGGAGGCCCCGTGTGCAAACGCACGCAGAACATCTTGCGCACACGTTAAATCCTGTTCCGCTTTTCGTAAGAGTAGGCCATTGTGTGCCGGTGGGAACAGATGACAGAATTGACAAAACCGCATACACACGGGGACTGGATGTAAAAAAGCACATAAGTGCTTATTCCATTATCCTGGATATAAAAGAATAAAATAAATAAAAAGCTTCAATCACCGCCGGGACCTCTGACACACAGGTTCTTCTTGCGGGAGCAGAAGCTCCAGTCAGGCCAGGCCAAAGGCATGGTTCTTACTGCCTAACATGCTGTCATTGAAAGGTTTTACTTTTCTAGTGTTTTGTTGTTGTTTTTTTAATAGAATCTTTGATAAATCATTTTCACAAAATGATTGAGAAGTTGTAAGTGGTTACCAGCACCTGTTTTCCTCCGCTACTATTTCTGCAGGTACTTGCTTTCATGAGAATGATAACGATGATAACAACAACAAAAACAATAAAGATGATGATGCTACTACTACTTCTGCTGCTGCTAATGATGAGCTGAAAGACTGAAAGACAGCGGCCGTGTTTACGGTTTGATGTGACATTCAGAATGCTATTGCCGTAGACATTCATGATGCTCTACTTAGAGAATCACCACAAAAGCAGCACCAGTTTTTTCTCTTAAATTTTCCTCTATGTATACATGTTTATTTCTTTCCCAATCAGTGTAGTTTTTTTGGACAGAATTTTCGGCCAGAGATAACTCAGGTCTTCAGTGGCTGTGGCTTCTTTTACAAACCGAACTGAACGATGCAAATTGGACTTTGGATCATCGTCGCAGCCAAAAGACTTGCACCCATCTCCACACTCCCAGTATGGTGGCTGGGGAGAAAGTTTAGAGTTCAAACAGGGATCCAACCTGTGACTGCTTGCCTTTCAGACAGGTACCTCATCTTTAAGGTAATGCACCAACGTAGAAAGCGAAAAGCGCCGGTTCAATCCCCGTATGTGCCCAAACTTTCCCTCACCCACTAGACACGGAGTGTGGTGGTCTTGGCACTCGTCTTTTGGATGAAATGATAAACCAAGGTTCCATGAATTCAGCGCATGTAAAAGAATCCATGGCAACCGAAGAGTTTCCTGGTGACATTCTGTAGAGAAGAGCCACTCTCGTAGAGAAACAAACACACATGCTGACAGGAAACCGATGACAAAATTTACACAACTGCATACACACGGGGACTGGATGAAAAAAAGCACATGATTGCTTACTCCATTATCCTTGAAATAAAAGAACAAAAAAAAAGAAAAGAAAAACAAAACCCATAAGGATGGTGCCGCTCTTGTGGCGATGCATGGGAAGGGGGAGAACCCCCAAAAGAATAATGAAGGAGTAGTAGGGGAGGAGGGGTGGGGTGGGGTAACCAAAAAAGACTAGTGAGGGATGGAGGTGAGGAGGTGTAAGGCAGGCAGGGAGGTCAGGGAGGCAGGGAGGTCAGGGAGGCAGGGAGGTCAGGGAGGCAGGGAGGTCAGGGAGGGAGGGAGGTCAGGGAGGCAGGGAGGTCAGGGAGGCAGGGAGGTCAGGGAGGCAGGGAGGTCAGGGAGGGAGGGAGGTCAGGGAGGGAGGGAGGTCAGGGAGGGAGGAGGTCAGGGAGGCCAGGGAGGGAGGGAGGTCAGGGAGGGAGGGAGGTCAGGGAGGCCAGGGAGGGAGGGAGGTCAGGGAGGGAGGGAGGTCAGGGAGGGAGGGAGGTCAGGGAGGGAGGTCAGGGAGGGAGGGAGGTCAGGGAGGGAGGGAGGGAGGTCAGGGAGGGAGGGAGGTCAGGGAGGCAGGGAGGTCAGGGAGGCAGGGAGGTCAGGGAGGGAGGCAGGTAGGTCAGGGAGGGAGGGAGGTCAGGGAGGGAGGCAGGTAGGTCAGGGAGGGAGGGAGGTCAGGGAGGGAGGTCAGAGAGGGAGGGGGGTCAGGGAGGCAGGTAGGTCAGGGAGGGAGGGAGGTCAGGGAGGGAGGGAGGCCAGGGAGGCAGGTAGGTCAGGGAGGGAGGTAGGTCAGGGAGGGAGGTAGGTCAGGGAGGGAGGGAGGTCAGGGAGGGAGGTAGGTCAGGGAGGGAGGCAGGTAGGTCAGGAGGGAGGGAGGCAGGTCAGGGAGGGAGGGAGGTCAGGGAGGCAGGTAGGTCAGGGAGGGAGGGAGGCAGGTCAGGGAGGGAGGGAGGTCAGGGAGGGAGGTAGGTCAGGGAGGGAGGGAAGGGAGGGAGGGAGGCAGGTCAGAGAGGGAGGGAGGTCAGGGAGGGAGGGAGGCAGGTAGGTCAGAGAGGGAGGGAGGTCAGGGAGGGAGGCAGGTAGGTCAGGGAGGGAGGCAGGTAGGTCAGGGAGGGAGGGAGGGAAGGGAGGCAGGTAGGTTAGGGAGGGAGGAGGTCAGAGAGGGAGGGAGGTCAGGGAGGGAGGGAGGTCAGGGAGGGAGAGAGGTCAGGGAGGTAGGTAGGTCAGGGAGGGAGGTCAGAGAAGAGAGGGAGGTCAGAGAGGGAGGTAGGTCAGAGAAGAGAGGGAGGTCAGAGAGGGAGTAGGTCAGAGAAGAGAGGGAGGTCAGAGAGGGAGGTAGGTCAGGGAGGGAGGTAGGTCAAGGAGGGAGGTAGGTCAAGGAGGGAGGTAGGTCAGGGAGGGAGGGAGGTCAGGGAAGTCAGAGAAGGAGTAGGTCATGGAGGAAGGTCAGAGAAGGAGGTAGGTAGGTCAGAGAAGGAGGTAGGTAGGTCAGAGAAGGAGGTAGGTAGGTCATGGAGGGAGGTAGGTCAGAGAAGGAGGGAGGTAGGTCAGGGAGGGAGGGAGGTCAGTAGGTATGTCAGGGGCTCACTTCTTGATGCCCTGGTGGTTCTCGATCTTGGCGATGATCTTGATGTTCTTGCCCTTGTCCCCCAGGATCTGCCGGATCTCCTGCACTCCTTCAGCACTGCGGATGAAGGAGGCGAAAATCATGTCCACCTGCAACACCACACACATCATCACATGCATCACACCACATTGCATCACATCACATTGCATCATCACATCACATCGCATCAACCACACACACATCACATCACATTGCATCACACACACCACACACACACATCACATTGCATCACACCACATCACATTGCATCACACCACACACACACATCACCACATCACATTGCATCACACACATCACACCACCACATCACATTGCATCACACCCACCCACATCACATTGCATCACACCACACACATCACACACACATTACACAACACACACATCTCCACACACATCACCACATTGCATCACACACATCACCACACCACATCATCACACCACACAATCACATCTCACACACATCACATCACACCACACCACATCGCATCACATCAGTGTGGAAGAGAATTTGTTACGTTTTTAAAGTTTTTGTGGAAAAAGGCAGGAAGACTGAATGAACCTTTTATTTTTTAGGGAAACGAATAAGCATAATGGCAACTTTTTTTTTTCATCCAGCCCTCAAGCCCCAAAAATAAGTAAATCAATCCACCAATTATTTACTTAAAACATACACCAATAAAATTTCTAGGGAAATGGTAAACGGTAGACATGCATGAACAAACAGAATAGAAGAATGGACCAAGAATGCAGGAAACAGACAGAGGGGGAGACAGGAAGAAGCGGAACAAGGAAGTGATAGAAAAGAGGGGAATTCCCAGCACAGAATTTCCAGAAGGTGGGGGAGTGCTGTTTATACTGACAAGCCTCTGGCATCTTCACAGAGTGACCCAGCATCACATTTGAATAGAATACTGTGGTTTATTTGCTGCAAAATTAAAAAAGAATCTTTTATTTATTTATTTTTTATTATTTTTTTTGGGGGGGCGGGCAGGGGATGTCTGAATTCTAATGATGATAAAGAAACTGTACTTGATTCCTTGTACATATTTTCCTCAATTACTGTTTTATGGGGACAAAAAAATTCTTGCTAATATTATTGTTGGTGTTGTTGTTTCTGAAAATGCACCTCCATTTGAACTACAAATTTTCTGTTGCCGTTGTTATTTTTAAAAAAAAAAAAAAAAAGACTTGTCGTTCGTCTTTGTTGATGTTGCTTCTCTTGTTTTTGAACGCTCCTCTCTACAAACTTACTGTTGTTATCATTCTGAAAATGATGGTTGATCATCTGTTGTTACTACCGTTTGTTGTTAGCCGTCAGCGCCTGGGCTTTATCCCAGTTCTTGATTAAACCATTGACACTGGGAGCAACAGCAAAGTGAGAGGCTGTGGTATGACCAGTGGCTTTCTTTCCCACTCATGGAATTCCACTTTACAGCTTAGTCTTAGTGATCGACTATGACTCTCTGACTAGGAGGCTTGACTTGCAAAGTCCTTATGTGCTGCAGCCCTGGGGGCTGGTTGGCCTTTGGAGAACATCTCCAACGCTGACAGTCCTTATGCCCACTTGGCCGAGAGAGTGTGGGTGTACTGTGGGCAAGGCATCTCCACTATAATCACAAATTTCTACCCAGTTTCCAAAACAGCAGCTGCCTCCTCTGCTGTTTTGGAGGTCATCGTCGAACATGACGGACAAAACATACATTGTCAGTTTCAGAAAGCTCACCTCAATCTGTACAAGTTCACTGTTATTGTTACTACTGTTTGCTGTTGTTGTTATTGTATTGTGTGGTTATTATTGTCGTCGTTGTGGCGGCTATCTCTGAGCGCTCACCTCCATCTCCACCCCGAAGAGCAGGTCGGACTTGTCTTTCTCGGACACTGCGGGCAGGCCCCACGGGGGATTCCCGGCAGGTTGCAGCCCTTTTGCCCAGGTCACCCCCGTTCCAATGCAACACCAGGAAATCCCCCCCCTGACAACCACAAACAGGGGATAATGCACGCCCTTCCCCGCCCTTTCTGCATGCCCGGTCCCCCCTGTACAACACAGTAAACACCACTTGGGGGAATGCATCCCTCACAGTCTTTCTGCAGCCCAACGGGAAGCCGGGTTGGTTTAAGTGATGCTTTCGGACGCTGACCCGGGTTCGAATCTCGTTAAAGAGGATTTTTTTCCTTTGGAGTGTTTTTTTTTTCTTTTTTTTTTCCTTTCCCTTTGGAGTTAACTCAGTGCAGACTCACTCTCCCCAAAAGTCCTTGGATGAGACTAAAAACCAAAGGCCCCGGTGCGAACGCACCAGACATTTTGCGCCCCTTTAAAAAACCTGTTCCCCTTTTTTCGTAAGATAAAGGGGGCCATGGGGGTCCCGGGTTTGGAAACGATACAAAATTTTGAAAAAAAACCACCTACACACGGGGACTGGATGTAAAAAAGCACTTAAGTCTTATTCCGTTATCCTCGATATAAAAGAAAAAAAGAAAAAAAAAAAAAAAAAAAAAGCCTGCCCTCACACCTTTCTGCAGCCCGATCCCCTCCCCGACAACACACAGAAGTTTCTAAATACATTTAAAAATGTTTGCTTTAATCTTGCTTTGTCGTCTTATGAAATTCATCTAATTTAAATGAAATGCATAATTCAAAAAAATTTTAAAAAACCCATTTTAGCGTTTCCTTGCTCACGGAAATTAGAAATTCTAATACATAAACTGAGTTTAAATGCAGGGAATACAAATATTCCAAAAAATTCACAAGTTGTTGTTTTTTTTTCCCCTTTCAACCACCATTGGGGTTGTTTTTTGTGCAATTTTTTTTTGACATGTATAAAAGGAAGGTTTAGATATTCAAAGAAATAGCCACATCAAGAAGTTTTATATGACTCTCAGCAATTCATGTCTTTGCTGAGTCATATATTCTTCACCTGAAAACCTTTACTGATTTAGTTTAATCATAGAAAATATTTTCTTTGGGCCAAAAGGGGCCCATGGGCCGGAGTGTACCCGTTTCGTAGCGTTAAGGGAACTGATGGTTTTTCACCCCCCCGGACGGGAAAAGCAGTTTCCCAGACTTCCCCACAAGGTGGTAAAATTGAAAATGGGTTAAGGGGAAAAAGGAGGTTTTCCCAAAGGGGCACCAAAACCGGCCACGGGGCAAACCCGGCCTCTTTATCAACTTTTAACCCGCCCAAAAAATTTTCCCAAAGGTGGGGTTTTTTATTAAATAATAATTTTAATAAATAAAAAAAAAACACAAACAAAGGAATTTTGGGGGGGTTCATAATCTTGCAAACACCCGGGTGAAAAGGTTTCAAAAAAACCAAACACAAAAACAGGAAAAGCCCCCCAAAAACTTTTGATGAAACCTTCGGGTTTGGGGCAGGGTTTGTTTGAACTTTTTTTATTAAAAAAATTCTGCTTATAAAAAAAAACCCCAAAAAAACTTTTTAAAAGTGGTGAACGGACCTCCGGGTTTTTAAAGTTAGCATTTTTTCCTAAGTTAAATTTCAAAAACCCCCCCCCCCCAAAAACCTCGGTTTTCCCAAATTTATGTTTTGGGGGGGGAACCCCACACAGAAAAACCCTTTGCTTCCCAAGAATACTTTTGGGGTGGGTTTGGGAAAATTTTAAAACGTAAAAAGGGGGGGGCAGGGGGGAGATTTGGGGAAAAGCCCCCTTTTACAAAAAGGTAGGGGAATTTTTAGGGATTTGGGGGGAAGGGGGGGAAAAGCCTAAAATCGATTTCCCCCAAAAATTCTGGAAATTCCCCAATCCCACCCCGGGAAGGAGTGGCCCATTTTAAAAAAAATTTTGCAAAAAAACAAGTAAACGTGGAGTTTCGGGTTCGACCCAGCCCCCTTTCCCCAGGGTTTCCAAAAAAATTTTTGAAGAAGGCAAAGTTCGGTGGGAAATAAAAAACCCCCCCAAAAAAAATGAAACCTTTCGCAACTTTAATCCTTTGTTTTTCAAAAAAAGAGGCCATTTGGTGGGGGAAAAAGATCAAAAAAATTCAAAAAAAAATTAAAATTTTAAAAAAGCACTGAAACCATTTAATTTTCCCTCAAAATTAAAAAAAAATGAAAAAGTTTTTCAAAGCGAGTCCAAAAAAAGGCCTAAAAACCTACATTTTTAAATTTAAATAAATTTTTTAAAAAAAATAACCGAAAAAAACATGACAAAAAAAGGGTTTTAATAAGCAAGAAAAGAAACCGAAAAAAGCCCTTTTAAACCCCGAAGCAAAAAAACAGGGGCAACCTAAAATCCTACCCAAAAGAAAAGGGTTTTAAATTAAAAAAAAGAAAAAAAACAAAAAAAAAACAGAAAAATTTGGGCGTGACAAAAAACAGGGTCCTACGGGGGGCAAAAGGGAAAAAGGAAACTGACGGCCCAAGACAGAAGAAACATCGAAAAAATAGAAAAGCATCAGTGTTTAAAAAGATACACGAAACAAGAAAAATTTTCCAAGCAAAAAAAAGGGAAAAATTTCCACTAGACCGGAAAATTTTGCAGATGGAAAAAAACTGGGCCGGCCCCAAAAAAAAGCCGCAAAAGGGAAACCAAAATCCTAATTACCCCCAAACAAAAAAAGCAACCCCCAACCCCCCCCAGAAAAAATGGGAAAACGAAACCCAAGCAAAAAAATCAGCGGGGTACAACATTCCCCGGGGGGCCCAAAAAGGGGGGGATATACCCCACTAAGAACTCAAAAAGAAACCAAAAAAAAAAGGCAAACCCCGGGAGCGCCTTTCCCCCATTCCCCAAAAAAAAATCACAACAAACCTAAAAGCACAAAACAGTCCAAGGCACCCAAGCAAAAGGGATCCAAAAATTGAAAGGTACCACAACAGAGGGAACAGCTGGGAAAACCCCAACAATTCAAACCCCAAAAAAGCGATATTAACCTCAGAAATTTAGTAGCGGTCCTTAAATCAAAAACCGTTCCCCGATTAAAAGATTTAAAAGGGGATTGAAAAAGGTGGGCTCCTTTTGGGAAAACCCCCAAATTTTAACACAAGAAACCTGATGATAAAACAAACTTACACGAACCCGGATGCTAACAAAAACATTAAAGTTTTGGGAAAAAACAGGGAAAGGCAGGGTTTTTCTCTCACCCCCCTTTTCAAAATTTTTCCTTTTAGGAATCATGGCCGATGCACTGGGAAAACCCTGAAAGGGTCAGTCGCATTTTTGGCAAAATCAAAAAACCCCCCTTGCAGATGCATTGAGGAATGCAGATCAAAAAAGAGCTTGCCCCTAACAAAACATTGGGAAAAGGCCCCCAAAAAATACGGCATGGAAATCGTGCAGAGAAGACCAAACTGAGACTAAAAACCCCCAACGCATTTGCCTTGAATCAGGGGGAAAGACCCAAAGCAAAAAAAGTTCAAAGCTTCAATACTGGGAGCCAAATGTATCCCACCGGGATCCCGCCAAAGATTAGCGGACGCACAGACAATAACACTTTGCAAAACCCCAAAACCCATTTGGGGATAAGAATTCCATTTCCAAAGACAACTAAAACGCTCCCTGCATATCCATATTTCGTAGCCGGAAACAAGGACCCCGACTGCAGATTTTGGGGGGAGGTACGGCAGTGGGGATAATGCTTTCGGAGACCCTTGGCTTCCCCCAAAGACCACAAAACAACGAAAGGTGCATAACGAATCCAGAAACCCTTGGACCCTTGGGAAAATTCTAACACTTGAAAAAAAATAAACTTTTCCTATAGCGCTAAAAAAACAGCAACAAGCCTCACTTTTATTTGGCTTGAATTTAAAATTGGGTAGAAATTGTTTTGGGCATGGTGGGCTCAAAAAACCCCTTGATATTGATAAAAAAAACTGAATTAAAGTGTTAAGCTATGATCACGGGAAAAAGAGATAAAGTTTTTAAAAAGATTTAAAAATTTTATAATAGTTTTTAAAGGTTTTTATGATTAGTAAAAAAAAAAAATCCAAAAAAAAAATCATTTCGCACTACCGATCACTGTGCCCTTCGGGGGCCCCCCCGAAACGTTTTTAACATGATAGCAAAGTTTCTTGGCGGGCTAAATGTCATGTTAGGTAAACCCTTTTCTTGACTTTAGTTTTCAAAAAAGGAGTTGTATCGCTTTATGGGTCACCAAATACTCGGAAAAGTTCAGCGCAGGATCGACGCCATCGCGCCCGTCAGGGCGGAATGGCGAAGTGGTGGCTTTTCTTTGACAAAAAAAACAAAGATCGTTTGTTTTTCATGTGATGAAAAATCCCACATAGCAAATTTACTCAAAAAACGATTCGAAGCCTGGCGTCAAAATAAAGTAAAACAACTGTGACGTCGAAAGCCGAGTACGAAAAAGCCATCCAGCAAAACAGCACCGCTCGATTCATCCGACCCGCGACCCGTTTTTTACCAAGTTTTTCAAAAAAATATTCCAAAAACCCTTTACCTATCGTCCTCTCATTGTTTTTTTAAACCCAAATCCAGCCCTAAAAACTCCTCCCGGTCAATTTTGTAAAAAAGCTCAAAAAAAAAACGCTTGAAAAATTTTCTGTGCAAACGTGGCCGCCATTTTTTGTTGAAGCGATCTGGCTGGCCCCGAAAAAAAAATAAAAAAAACACTCTTAACAATCGGGTTTCTTGTTGTTTTTGGGTGTGAAAAACGCCCTTCACCCCTTTTGCGGGCCTAAAGGGCCCCCCCTTAACTTCATTGCGCCCTTTTTGAAAGCGAAAGTGCTTCAACAGACCCCACGTCATCCCGGGATATTCCGGGATCCGCCCACACCAACCCGCCTTTCCCGGAATATTCCGGAACCGCGCCAGGGTTAAAAGTGGTAGGGGCATTCAAAAGACCCCCGGGGAATTACAAAGACAGTTTTGAAAGGGCACTTTTTTCAAGGAGGAAGAAGAATAGGCAGACCAAGGAAGAGCGGGAATAACATCGTGAAGGGGACAGGCCAGAACTCCAAAAACCCTGGAAAGCAGACAGAGAGAAAATGGAGGGAACGGTTGTGAGTCTTTGAGGGTGCCCCCACTTTTCGTCAACACGGGACAGATAGTAGATAATTATCATTATTATTTTTATTATTACCTACCAACAAAAGACTCCCCACTCCCCTCTCCCCACCACCCGCCCCCCCACTCCCCTTTTTCCTTTGACATAAAGGAGATGAGGCCATCGTCGATGAAGACGGCTTCCCGACCCCTAACCTTTTGATGTTTTGACCCCACCCACAGAAACCTGGGCCCGACCCAAATTCTCCGAAGGCGCGTTGTGGTGATCTTGATGGTGTTGCCCGTACCGCTTCACCCCGCAAAAAAGGGGTCCCCTGTCAAAAAACACACCTGGGAACGCATAAAATACTAAAAGATAATGAGGAATTTAATAGCGTTAAAATCTTTGTCAAGCAAAAAAATCAAAGGCTCAGTTTTTTTTTTTTTATATACGGGGGAAATGGAATAAGCACTCTTTTTGTTGTTGCTTTTTTACATCCAGTCCCCGTGTGTATGCGGTTTTGTAAATTTTGTCATCTGTTCCCACCGGCACACAATGGCCTACTCTTTCGAAAAGCGGAACAGAATTTGTAAAAAAAATAAATACAGTCATCTATTGAAAAACTGTGAAACAATCTCAAAAGAAGACATTATAAACTTTTCAATGATGTATAATGTGTATGTCATTATTATGTTGGGTAAGTCTGCTGAATTTTTCAAATATAGCCAAAATCACGCGTCACCACAAAATGGCGGGATCCATTGCACTGCGACTCCATTGAGTTAATGAGGATAATTGGATAAGCCAGGGGCTTCTTTACACCAGGTCCTCAAGATCGGTGGTCTAGTGGTAACGCGCCTGTCTAGAAAGCGAAAAGTCCGGGTTGGAAGTGTGCGGTGGTTCGAATCCCGTTTGGGCCCGAAACTTTTCCCCCATCCATTACACGTGGTCTGGGTACTAGTCTTTCGGATGAGACGATAAACCGAGGTCCCGTGTGTTACACATAATTATTTAGTGCACATAAAAGAACCCCACGGCAACAAAGAGATTTTTCCTGGCAAAGTCTTAAAAAAAAACCCACTCTGATAGGGAAACTACAATTGCAGGCGGGGAAAAAGAAAAAAAAAAAAAAGGGTGGGGCTGCCTTGTGGCGACGCGCTCCCCCCGGGGAAGAAAGGGCGAATTTTTCATGCAGAGAAATCTCCGTAAACAAAAGTGGTATAAAAATTAAATAAATAAATAAATAGAAAAACAAAAAAAAGACCAAAACAAAAGGCAAAAAACAAAGAAATGCACCACACATATACCAATGAAGCTGCAATAAACTTAATCATTTAAAACTATACTTGAAATCAACTACTCACATTAACTTTCATTTATAAAAACCACCCAATCAATAAATTTTTGACTCATTTCATGTCTATACACATAAAATTACCCAAAACCCATAAAGAACTTCACACTCCACCATCCACACCGCACCCCCCATCTTTTAAAGACCAAACAAAGAAACCAACCCAAATTTTTTAAAAAAAAAAAAATGTTGAGAAAAAAATGAAAAGACTATCTTTACATCATTAGGCAAAAAAGAAAATGATGTAAAAAACTCTCTTTCCACGTATCAGTTTACAAACACAGCACACACACCAACACACACACACCAACAATCACGCACCCCAAAAAACAGGCCCAAAAAAACCACCGCACATAAAAAAATTAAACCCTTAATTAAAAATTCCCCAAAAGACATATCACAAACCAGAGAGGAAAGGGGGAAGGGGGGGAGAGAGAAGAGAGAGGGAAAAGAGAGAGGGGAGGGGGAGAAGGGGAAAAGAGGGAGGGGGGGAGGGAGAGGGGAGGAGAGAGAAAGGGGGAGAGAGAGAGAGAGAGAGAGAAGGGGGGGAGAGAAAAGGGGGAGAGGAGGGGAAGGGGAGGAGGGTTGGGGAAAAGGGGAAGGGGGAAAAGGGGGGGGGGGGGGGGAAAAGGGGGGAGAAAGGGGGGGGGGTTTTTTGGGGGGGGGGGTTTTTGGGAAAGATGGGGAAAGGGGGGAAAAAAAAAAAAGAAAGAAAAAAAAAAAAAAAAAAAAAAAAAAACTAAAAAAAAAAAAAAAAAAAAAAAAAAAAAAAAAAAAAACAAAAAAAAAAATTTAAAATAAGAAAAAAAACTGGGAAAAAAAAACAAAAAAAAAAAAATAAAAAACCCCCCAAAAATTAAAAAAGAAAAAAAAAAAGAAAAATTTAAAAAAAAACAAAAAAAAAAAAAAAACCAAAAAAAACCAAAAAAAAAAAAAAACAAAAAAAAAAAAAAAAAACAAAAAAAAAAAAAAAAAACCCAAAAAAAAAAAAAAAAAAACCCAAAAAAAAAAAAAAACCAAAAATAAAAACCAAAAAAAAAAAAAAAACCCAAAAAAAAAAACCCAAAACCCCAAAAAACAAAAAATCCCCCCCAACCCCAAAAAAACCCCCTCCCAAACCCCTTTAAAAATAAAAAAAAAATCCCTACCTAAAAAAATTTTTTTAAAACCCCTTTAAAAAAACCAACCCAGTGTGATGATGGTTGATGTAGCCGAGTGGTTAGGACTTGTTTTGACGTCCAGTCCTGTGGTTTGAGAAGTTGTGGGTTTGAATCTTGGTGGAGGCGTCTGGTGAATGAAGACTGGGGATTTTTTCAACCTCCCGGGTTAAATTTAAGAGCACACACATAGATATACGCACCACACATACCCTACCCCACTTACACCACACCACACCACACTTACACCATACCACATACATACACCACACCACACACACACCATAACACACACACATAACCACACACACACAGATAAACCACACACACATACACCACACACACACCACACCACACACACACATTAACACCACATATATGTACAACCACACCACACTGTACCACACCAAACCAAACACACATCACACCACAACATAACACACTCACCACCACACCACACACACATACCACACTAACTACACATACCACACTCCACAACACCACTACTAACACCAACACACTATACCACTACCAACCACAACACACACACACACAACATACACATCCACTCCACCACACACAACACACAACATACCACACACAACACCACTAAACATACACAACACACCTACACAACACACACAACACCACACACACACCACACTACACACAACATACACACACACACTACACAACACACACACACACACACACACACACACACAACATACACACACTACACCACACACACACACACACTACACACACTACACAACTACACACACACATACCACACACACACACTACACTACACAACACACACACACACACTACACACACACTACACAACACACACACTAACACTACAACACACACACACACACACACACAACACACACACACAACACACACACACACACTACACACACACACACACTACACAATAACACACACACTACACAACACACACTACACAACCCACACACTACACACCACACACATACACACCACACACACACACACACAACACAACACAACACTACACTACACCCCAACACAATACACACTACACTACACCACACACACACTACACAATACACAACATCACACACACACTACCAACACACACACACACTACACAACACACACACTACACAACACACACTACACTACACAACACACACACACTTACACAACATACACTAACACACCACACACAACACACAACACACACACTACACTACACACTACACAACACACACACTACACAACATACACACACACGTACACTACACAACAACACACACTACAACAACACAACACACTACTTACACCTTCCAGAAGTCCGGTTCGGATCTCGGGTCCCTTAGTATCCAAAGCGATGGCGATGGGACGAGGTTCAGAAAACGTGCCGACCGCCTTGCGAACATTCAGGATGGTCTCTCTGTGATACTGCAACACAATACAACACAACAACATACCATGATGAATATAATATCATAACATCATCGTCATTGAATAGAACAATAGAACACCACACCATACACACACTCACAATCCTAAACAACATACCATGATGAATATATCATAACATCATCGTCATGGATGATCATGCAGTAGAACACCCACACCATGCACACACTCACAATCCTAGGTCAGTCTCCAAACTCGGGATTCTTTTCTTTCCTTCTTTTTCTTTCAACCCTCAGCTTCCCGCTCCGACTTTTCCCTTTTTGCTGGATCGGTGGTCGAGAGTTGATAGCCTAGTGGTTAGAACATTGCGCTCGCAATCTGACAACCCGGGTTCGATTCCTGTTCAAGGGGATATTTTTCCCTGGAGTTAACATCAGTGCAGATTCCCCTCTCCCCCAAAAGTCCTTCGGATGAGTCTATAAACCGAAGCCCCGTGTGCGAACGCACGTAGAACATTTTGCGCACACGTTAAATCCTGTTTCGCTTTTTGTAAGAGTAGGCAGGCCATTGTGTGTCGGTGGGAACAGATGAGAATTTACAAAACCGCATACACACGGGGAGTGGATGTAAAAAAAAAAAAAAGCACCTGAGTAAAAATAAATAAAAATCATGTCATCTGAGCGCTTTGATTTGTTGCTTTACAAGATTCAGCGCAATATAAATTCCATACATTATTATTATTATTATTATTATTATTATCAAATGCAGCAGGTTTTTGACTGGCCAATGAGACTTTAGAATGGAAAATATGTCATGATTGGATCCACACTGTTCTCATTGGTTCAACATGAAAATGAAAAAAATCTCACTTCAATGCAAATGACAGCAACGGGTACTTTCAATATGACGACGATAAACGCAACAAATGTAAACAGCAACAGCTGTGAGAAGTATTCCAGAATATATTTGAACTGAATACCCTGACTTTGAAACCACATGTCACCATTTGCACAAACTTCACGTAATGAATCTTTTTTATTGCCAAACACTCAGGCAGCAACTTCTATTGTCTGCCATATAAGCGAAAATGAATCATGCTGCCATTCAGCGCCTGACAAGTCAGGCCCAGCACATCCCATTTCGGCAGGGGAGATAATTGTTATCTTTTAAGTCTTTCTGGAAAACAAAGGCAGGAGAATGGACCAAGAAGGAGGCGACATGAAGAAAAGGAACACGGCAGAAACAAAGAGAGGGATAGAAAAGATCCACTTTTACACTGTGAACAACTCGATGTCTACCAGCTGCAAAAAATGTAAAGACTGACACTTTCTTCACTGTGGAGCACACTGTAAGCTTTCACCTCGTTGTTGCTCTATAGTAAGTGTGTGTATGTGCAATTTCTTTGAATAAAATGTCGTTTTAACCCAAAAGAGGGAATTCCTAGCACAGAATTTCTACAAGGTGGGGATGCTATTTATACAGACAGGCCCCCCCCTAGCATTCTAACAAGGAGAAATGTAATGAATGATGATCACAGAAGATGATCAGTCTTTCTACCAATTTTGCTCACGATAAAAAAAAAAGAGTTCAGTCAACGTGACCCTGCTGTCTTGCGGAGTGTGGTCTACTCACGTCGTGGGTTCCGTGGGAGAAGTTCATGCGGGCGATGTTCATGCCTTCCATGATCATCTTCTGCAGCATGGGCACTCCGCGAGTCACAGGGCCTGTCAACACATGGGGTGCGCACGCACGCACGCACGCATACAAGTGTGCATGCACACACACACACACAGCCACCCACACACATGCACACACACACACACATCACCACATGTACACACGCACGCACACACACCACCCTCTGTGAATACGTCACTTTCAATACATGTTCTGAGTTTCTCACAAACACTCAAGGAAAAATAAAGGTAAAGCTGCTCCCATAACCTGTGCAGTCATAGGGGAGCGAGGCGTCAGAGACCTCACTTCTCTAGGGGCCAGCATATCGAGGACGGCGCCCATCTCCTCTCCCTCGCTGCTTTACCTTGCCTGACCCTAAAGAGGGCAGGTACCCATGTACAGCTGGGTGAACTGGGGGGACTGTACTGAAGCCAAGGTGTCTGAACTGTCATCCAACTAAGAGGGTCACCACGGTCAAAGCTGCTTAACCTTAGCTTGGGGAGAGCGAGTGCTCTGACCACTGAGCTGTCCCGTCCCCACACACTACACCACATACATGTAGTGTATGTCACAACCAGCCACCATGGCGCAGTGGTTTGCTTGCTGGAGTTTCCTGGCTGCAAAGTTCTGGATTCAAATCCCAACTAAGCCACAGGATTCTTTTTTTTTTGGACTCCACCTGGAATGTGTTTGCCAAGGGTTGGTTCGAAAGACTGAAGACTATGCACTACATAACAATACATTTTACTGAAATGTTATTTCCCCGACATGGTTAAATATGTCTATATCTACATCGGTAGAAACAGAATTTAGCCTTCTTTTCACATAATCATCAAGAACTAAACACATCTTTATCTACACTGGTAGAAATCAAAATTTAGCCTTCCTTTTTATATTTCGATGCCTTAGAGCAGCAACGGTCTATCGACAGAGCCGCCATTTTTCGAAAGTTTTCAGATATACTCATGTGAAAAGTTTGAAAGGTCGGAACAAATCGAGGATTGAACAAAAGTATTCAGGTCTTGGAAAGAGAATGGGTACTGATGCGATCTTTATCATAGCATATTTACATGTAGAAGAAAGCGCATCAATGTATATTTACAACTGGTGACCTGTTTTTGCCCGGAATTTTCTCGCAGTCTGCATGTGAAACTTTGATGTCCACTAATTCTGGTCCTCTCAAAGCGATGCTAGGATAGGCTAGTGCAGAAAGTGGAATTTCCCATAAAGGCCAGGATAGCAAAAATACTGGCAGTGAAGGTAGACCACCTTGCTTGCAGAGAAAATACAACAGGCCTGGCACAAAGCTTGACCCTTGTTCAGCCATCAATTTTCAACAGGAAGAACCACACAACCTCCAGGCCCGCCAGTGCTACATAAACCCTGCCCATTTAGTCCAGGTGTATCCACTTCTAGGCAAGATGGTTTTGCACAGCTGGATGTCGGCTGTTGCAGACCCCTGTCCCAGATAATTGGCATTAAAGCCTTTAGAGGAAAAGTGAGATGCTGTGCGGTAGTCCAGCGTACCCTGTGAAATTTGCTAAGGAAATTTTGTGCAACAAAGGTTTTCTTCAAATATCTTTGAAATTAATAAAGCTTTTACTTTATACTTTTGTCACAATTATCCTCGATATAAAAGAACAAAATAAATAAAATAAAAATCCAGTCATAGAAAGAAACAAAATACCAAAAAGTTTACAGTTAATTCTACCAAATATGAAAACAAATCGAAAACTGGTAAAATTTTTTCCCCAGATAACCCGACGTTGCTCTCAGGCCTGGATTGACAAGCGTCCCCAAGTGTTAACGGGTCCCTGTGGTCTGTGTGCTGGCGGTGAGGCAGGCGCCACCTACCGATGGTGCAGATGATGCCGGTCATGCGGACCTGGTGTGGCTCGGAGTCCACGTCCAGGGCACAGATGTGCTCCAGGTGTGTGCGGGCGTAGGCCGCCTGCAGCTGCTGGGTCTGCAGGTAGTACTCCCCCTCATGCTCCAGGCTCTTCACGTCCAGCTGTCCACACACACACATAATAATAATAATGATGATAATGTATGGAATTTATATAGCGCTGAATCTTGTAAAGCTACAAATCAAAGCGCTTTTTTATGCGTGTGTATGCGTTTTTTAAAAATGTTGTCATCTGTTCCCACCGGCACACAATGGCCTACTCTTTCGAACAGCGGAACAGGATTTAACGTGTGCGCAAGATGTTCTGCATGCGTTCGCACCTGGGGCCTCGGTTTATAGTCTCATCCGAAGGACTTATGTGTGTGCACGCACACATGCACGCACGCACGCACACACACACACACATACCACACACACACACGCACGCACGCACACATACACACACAACAAACGCACATGCACACAAACACAACACACACACACACGCCACACGCACCCACGCACACACACACACAACCGCACAGCACCATGCCACACACAAACAAAAACGCCAACACACACCACACACACAGCACAACCACACACAACAAACACACACACACACACACCACACACCACACAACACATGCACACACACACACACTCACACATACACACAACCACACACACACACGCACGCACACACAGCACGCACACAACACCACACACACACAACGCACCTCACACACACACACACACACACACCATACACACACACACCAAAACGCACACACATGCATGCACACACACATGCACACACACACACACATGCACACACATACACACACACACACACACACACCACAAACGCACACATTCCACACAACACACACACAAAC
>CM054164.1:17115781-17173281 GCA_028751875.1 Rapana venosa
GGTACCAAAAAAAAGGTTAAGTTATCCCATAACCTATGTGGTCGTACGGGGTGAGGCGTCAGAGACCTCAGCTTCTCAAGTGGCCAGCATATTGAGGGCGGCGCCCATCTCCTCTCCCTCGCTGCTTTACCTTCCCTGACCCTAAAGAGGGCAGGTACCTATTTACAGCTGGGTGAACTGGGGGACTGTATTGAAGCCAAGGCGCACAAACGGTCACCCATCCAACTGGTAACCACGCTCGATGCTGCTTAACTTGGCTGGGGGAAAGCGAGTGTTCTGACCGACTGAGTAAGTCTCGGAAAATTATTTATTTATTCTTTTATATCAAGGATAATGGAATAAGCACTCATGTGCTTTTTTACATCCAGTTCCCGTGTGTATGCGGTTTTGTAAATGACCGAGTAAGAACACTCCATTCTAGCTTAGTGCGCTGTTGTCACAAGTACGTTGTAAATGGGTTAAAAAGAGAGTTCAGGAGAAGTCACATCAAGTCAAGTTAGGTCAAGTCACATCAGGTCATCTCGAGTCAAGCTGTGTCAAGTCAAGTCAAGTCAAATCCAATCATGTCAAGAAATATCAAATCATTTCAAATCACGTCAAGTCAAATGCTTGAAAATCGGGGACCCGGGCAAAAATCCTAGTTTCTATCATGTCCAGCATCCAGCAGACTGTCTGCCTGTTGTCTACAGCCACACTTTTTTTATCCATGACACAAAGCTGGGGGAGGGAAGGGGGGGGGGGAGGAGGAGAGGAAAGGAATGTCTTTTCCAGGGAGAGGGAATAAGCAGAGAGGTCATCTTGCAGTCTGGCAACCTTCTTCTTCTTTAGGAAGAACAAAACCAAGCAATTTCATATTTCAAAAAATCAAACGTTTCAAAATGCTGTGCTCGGAAAAATCAAAACCATTCCAAACTTTGTGAGGGGAAAAAAACCCAAAAAAAACACAAAAACCAACACACAACGGCGTCCTTGCTTCAGAAATCAGCAGTCGCTTGGTGAACGCCACCAAGAACACCATGCACACAAACCGGTCAGACCGACTTACGCGCAGTTAAGGAACCAAGACGACGACATTCGACAACACAAGTGAAGCGGACGTCGCGTCAAAGAGACGCCAGGGTTACCAGACACAGAAAGCATTGACTGGCGTTGGCATCGTAAATCAGTAGAGCACACACGAAGCACACGCCTACCACTAGCAGAGAAAGGATAAGGGTTAACAGAAAGAAAAAACCCAACAACTTAGAGAATAAAGGTGCATTAACACAGCTCTCCTCTTGGGGGATGGGATAGCTCAGTGGTCGGAGCACTCGCTTTCCCCCAGCCAAGTTAAGCAGCGTCGGGCGTGGTTACCACTTGGATGGGTGACCGTTTGCGCGCCTTGGCTTCAGTACAGTTCCTCCAGTTCACCCAGCTGTAAATGGGTACCTGCCCTCTTTAGGGTCAGGGAAGGTAAAGCAGCGAGGGAGAGGAGATGGGCGCCGCCCTCAATATGCTGGCCCTAGAGAAGTGAGGTCTCTGATGCCTCGCTCCCCTACCACCTTATAGGTTATGGGACTCCTTTACCTTTTCCTTACCTTTAACACAGCTGTCAGTTTCTCTCACTTTCAGAGCTCTGCTATTCGTTCCATCCCAGCTGGTGCTAGTTATTATAGCAGGAACTGACTGCGCTTGGACTTGGTCATTTTATGTGAGGGTGGGGGTTCGAATCTGAGTCAAGTCGAGGGAGGGAGGGAGGGTTGACAGGGAGGGGGATATGACAGTTACTACCACCATTAACATACACGTGTCTGCCCAAAGTTGCAGTGCTGTGAAGTGGTTTTTAAAAAAATTTTTAATAGTTATAAATGTTTGAAAATGACAATGCACGTTTTTAAGTTTAATCCCCCCAAAATAGAAAGAAAACAAGACAGAAAAAACAGAAAAAAAGAATTAATAGGTGAAACGGGAGAAAAACCCCCCCAACAAAAATGAAAAATCCTGCAACAAAACAAAATTAAACATGGGTTTGATCTATTCAAAGTTACCACCCCCCCCCCCCCCCAACACACACAACCCCCTCCCCCCCCCCCCCCACTTGAAAAAACCCCCAAAACAAAATAATTATACAAAATGATTTTAGTCCTAAAGATCTTTTATTATTATTATCATCATCATTGTTTTCTTTCTAAATTTTATGTTAGCTGGGTTATGCGTGGTTTAAATCAATGTTATTTGTGTCAGTGTGTTACTCATGTGAGTATGGTTTTGGCTTTTATTTTTAAATAGCTCAGTAGTGAGTTATGTCAGTGTGGTTTTTTAAAAGTCAGCATGTTACTGAAGTCAAGAGTTGTGGGATTTTGGGGTGTGTTTTTTAGGTCAGTGTGTTATTAAAGTGAGTTTCATTCATGTCAGTGCGTTACTTCTAAACAATTCAGTGTGTTATTGATGTTAGTGTGTAACTCAAACCAGTGTGTTACTTAGGTCAGTGTGTTGTTCATGTCAGTGTGTAATTGATGTCAGTATCAGTATGGAATTGATGTCAGTGCGTAATATTTATGTCAGCGTGTTACTGATGTCAATGTTTAATTCAAGTCAGTGTGTAATTCAAGTCAGTGCCTTACTTAGGGTCAGTGTGTTACTGATGTCAGTGTGTAATTGATGTCAGTGTGTAATTTATGTCAGTGTGTAATTCAAGTCAGTGCCTTACTTAGGGTCAGTGTGTAACTGATGTCAGTGTGTAACTGATGTCAGTCCGTTACTGATGTCAGTGAGTAACTGATGCCAGTGTGTTACTGATGTCAGTGTGTAATTTATGTCAGTGTGTAATTTATGTCAGCGTGTTACTAATGCCAATGCTTAATTTATGTCAGTGTGTAATTCAAGTCAGTGCCTTACTTTGGGTCAGTGTGTTACTGGTGTCAGTTTGTTACTGATGTCAGTGTGTAATTTATGTCAGTCATCGTGTTATCGACATCAGTGTGTTACCTATCCCAGCGTGCAATTCAAGTCAGTGCCTTCCTTAGAGTCAGTGTCTTGTTTATGTCAGTGTATTACTTGGAGCCCATACACCATCCATGTCACTGTTGTTACTTCCAGTAACCCAAGAGTCTTAAATCAAGTCAAAAGTTTTACACCTGGGCGTACACTGCCATAGCTACATAGCAGAGTTGTATGCATGTCAGGGAGTTACTTTATGGCATTGCTTATGCCAGTGTGTTGTTACTGTTTTACTTCCAACAGTGTGTTATGTCAGTCAGTATGTTATGTACACATGTCTGTCTGTGTGTTGTCTCAGTCCCTGTGTCACTTCTTGTCAGTGTGCAGTGAGGATTGGGAACGAACACACGACATACCCGCGATCGCCCCTGAAAACAGAACAGGGATGTCTGAATAATGTAATAGTACTCTATAAAAACAGTATTCTATAAATAATAATAATAATAATAATAATAATAAAGCTGTTTACTGGCTCAAATCCTTGTCTGCTGCTTCCCATCGGCTTTCATCCTTGACACACAAATTTCTTCAGGTTACAGTACAAATAAGATAAACAGCGTCTCATAACTTAAGCCGTCATTTGAAAGCAAGAAGTCAGACACCTCAGCTTCTCCAGGGGCCAGCATTTTGAGGGTGGCACCCATCTCCTCTCCTCTCTCTTGCTGCTTTACCTTCTCTGACTCTCAAGAGGACAGTTAACAGCAGGGTGAACTGGGGGACTGTACTGAAGCCAAGGTGCACGAATGGTCACCCAACAATCACGTTAAGAAGCACCGTTTTTAAACCTTTGCTTGGAGAGAGTAAATGCTCCGACAACTGAGTTGTCTTGTCCTTATTGTATTATTACTGTCGCTCATATTGACATTGGTAGTTTTCACTATCCGCTTGACAATATAGAACATGAAACAGCAACAAAGTGAAATCCATATTATTTTGTTTTTTTCATGAAATAGCAATGAAGTGAAATCCATATTACTTTGGTTTTTTCATGAAACAACAGCGAAGCGAAATCCATATTACTTTGGGTTTTTTTCATGAAACAACAGCGAAGCAAAATCCATATTACTTTGGGTTTTTTTCATGAAACAACAGCGAAGTGAAATCCATATTACTTTGGGTTTTTTTCATGAAACAACAGCGAAGTGAAATCCATATTACTTTGTTTATTGCCGCAGAAAAATGTTCCTTGACACAAACTGCACGGATCCAAATCACAAATTGGCCTCCAGTTCAACGATGAAATCCTTGGCATACTAATCTATCTCTAGGCTCCTTTGTTTTAGTTAGGTTTCTTCTTTTTCTTTTATCCCTCGAAGTGTTGGCTTCATTGGCCGAAGTCTTTGAAATAACATGGGAATTTGGTAACCAGAGTCCCTGCATGGTCCTCCACTATTGTAATAGGGTAGACGGGATAGCCTAGTGGTTAGAACATTGCGCTCGCAATCTGACGACCCAGGTTCGATTCCCGTTCAAGGGGATATTTTCACCTGGAGTTAACATCAGTGTAGACTCCACTCCCCCCCAAAAGTCTTTCGGATGAGACTATAAACCGAGGCCCTGTGTGCGAACGCACGCAGAACATCTTGCGCACACGTTAAATCCTGTTCCGCTTTTTGTAAGAGTATTTATTTTTATTTATTCTTTTAAATCGAGGATAATGGAATAAGCACTCATGTGCTTTTTTACACCGTGTACATGCGGTTTTGTAAATTTTGTCATCTGTTCCCACCGGCACACAAAGGCCTACTCTTTCAAAAAGCGGAACAGGATTTAACGTGTGCGCAAGATGTTCTGTGTGCGTTCGCACACAGGGCCTTGGTTTATAGTCTAATCTGAAGGTAGGAAGTAGGCCATTGTGTGCTGGTGGGAACGGATGACAAAATTTACAAAACCGCATACACATGGGGCCTGGATGTAAAAAAAGCACATACGTGCTTATTCCATTATCCTCAATGTAAAAGAAAAAATAAATAAAATAATTTTTAAAACAACAACAAAAAGGACCCCACCCTGTCCATGCCTGGCTGACGGTCTGTGAGTTCAGGCCGTGTAGAGCCTGCAAGTGCAACTCCTGCCTGCAGCTGTTCTGGCACTGTGACACTTGTCCCTGTGTCTCGACACTTGTCTTAAGACGGATAAAAGGTGGTTCCAAAAATCCAAAAAATAAAACAACAACAGATTTTTGTTGTATTTTGGGTGGTCAGAACTTCCCTCCTTCGCAGACAAATCTGCGTGCAGATTGATCTGCTTTGACTTCAAGTTCGCATACACTGCACAGTACGATCAGTCATTCCAATGCAGATACTTGAAGGTTTTGTTTTTCTGTTTTTGTTTTTCATTTGGGTCCAGTGTCACAAAAACCAGCGAACGTTTGTTGATGAGCTGTGAACACCGAAAGCTGCGCTACACGACAAAGATCAAATGGGAAGACAGGATCATGAATGAAGAACTATGGAGAATGTGCAAGGTTGATGATCTGAAGTCTGTAGCTCGTACCAATAGACTGCGCTGGTTTGGGCACGTTCAACGGAAAGACCACCACATGATAAACAGAGCAATGAACTTCGTAGTGGATGGAGAGAGACCAAAGGGAAGACCTAGCAAAACCTGGGCTGCCTGTGTTGCAGATGATCTTAGAGAAAGGGGCATAAATGGGGAGGAAGCTCAAAACAGAGAGAGATGGAGAAGGCTCATCAATGTCAAACCTCCCCTGGGAGAAACATGACAAAAAAGGAAGAAGAAGAAGAAGAAGATTTGGGTCCAGTGTCAGCCTTGTTAAAAAGCTATTTAAAATCCAGTTTATGTGTGTAAACATTGTGGACAGTATTTCTGTTCTTGGTTTGTGCTGGAGCATGGATGATCTCTGCTTTGACAAAAATCCTATTACAGAGACAACAGCTTTCAGAAAGCAGCAAACAAGGACCCTAGGACTGTTAAAAAAATTATTTAAAATATAGCAATTTTTAAAAAAATCTTATAAAAAATGAATAACAACATTTCTTTTTGCTGATCAGTCATTAGCACCCCCCCCCCCCCCCCCCCCCCCAAGATTTGAAGCTAAAGATTGTGGAGTTACAGGCACCCCCCCAAAAAAAACAACAAAAAAAACAACAACAACAAACAAAACCCCTTGATAATACTAATTAGTATCCAAAATGCTGACATTTTAAGCACAACAAGCCTGCAAAGAAAATCACTGATTAATAAATTTATACACACAATAGTCTATGATGACCAACCTAATCCAAGCCTATGTTAGGTAAAACAAAAGCACAGTTTAGCAAATCTAGGCAACACTTATATAATATTTTGTGTTAAAAAAAGTTAAATCTCAAAGCAGTGCCAAAACAACAACTTATGATTCAAACAACTTCTACAGTTACAGCAAACATTCAGGGTTAAGCTGTTCTGTTAACACAAAACTCCACAGTTTTAGCAAGTATCCCAAACTGCTGACTCACACCACCAGAAAAGCGTAGTGACTATCTTTTAAGAACAGCAAGCTGAACACTACAAACATAAAGATAACAAAAAAGTCTTTGTTCCGCAGTTTTCTCAACAAAGAGTTTCACTTTCAGTCACAAAACCTGAAGATACGTATAAGTCTTCAGAAGAAAAAAAAATCAGAAAAAAATATCTCCTGACAGAAAAAAATGGCACTTATAAGATTTCAATTCTGGCAATGTTTTGGTGACAAGTGTCTCAGTCTCTATCTTACAATGAAACCTACTTTTAAGAGCTACTTCAGAAAATGGGGAGAAAAACCTACAGAACAAACAAGTATGAATGCACCAACATCAAAACAGAAACGGGAATAAAACCTAGGATATGCCTCACACAAACTCCACTCCTCCCCCCCAAAAAACCCCAACCAAACAAACAAACCCCCCAAAAATCATAAAAACAACTATTCCTGAACAAAATGTGTCAGGGGAGAACATCTGCCCCCCCAAAAAAAACACACACAAAAAACAACAAAAAAAAACCAACAAAAACAACAACCAACCAACAAACAAACCCAACAAACAAAAGAAAACCCTAAAAAGACAAAAAACGACCCAAAACATAAGAAAATCTAGCACAAATACATGTTAACAAAGTCTGAACAAGCACATGGACCCTCAACTCAAGATGAAGAGAAAAAGGACCGACAGACATACAGACAGACAGACAGAGAGGAGAAAAGACAGGAGAAAGTCACCGGTCAGACAGACAGACAGGCAAGCAGAGACAGGTGGCAGACACTGAGACAGAGACAGGCAAAAGACAGAAACAGACAGACATACAGACAGACAGACAGACAGAGGGGTGGACTTACAGCGGACATCTTGTTGGTCAGGCTGGTGATGGAGCTGGGTTTGACCGGCATCTGGCCAGTGGAGCCAGGTTTTGCCAACATCTGCGCCATCTGTGCACACACCCACACACACAGTCCACAACATTAGTCATCAATGCATCTCTTCACACACACACAGTCCACAACATTAGTCATCAATGCATCTGTTCACACACACACAGTCCACAACATTATTCATCAATGCATCTGTTCACACACACACACACACACACACAGTCAATGCATCTGTTCACACACACACACACACACACACACACACAGAGTCAATGCATCTGTTCACACACACAGAATCCACAACATTAGTCATCAATGCATCTGTTCACACACAGTCCACAACATTAGTCATCAATGCATCTGTTCACACACACACACACAGTCCACAACATTAGTCATCAATGCATCTGTTCACACACAGTCCACAACATTAGTCATCAATGCATCTGTTCACACACACACACACAGTCCACAACATTAGTCATCAATGCATCTCTTCACACACACACAGTCCACAACATTAGTCATCAATGCATCTGTTCACACACACACAGTCCACAACATTAGTCATCAATGCATCTGTTCACACACACACACAGTCAATGCATCTGTTCACACACACACACACACACACACACACACACACACACAGTCAATGCATCTGTTCACACACACACAGAATCCACAACATTAGTCATCAATACATCTGTTCACACACACACAGTCCACAACATTAGTCATCAATGCATCTGTTCACACACACACACACACAGTCCACAACACAGTCATCAATGCATCTGTTCACACACACACACACAGTCCACAACATTAGTCATCAATACATCTGTTCACACACACACACACAGTCCACAACACAGTCATCAATGCATCTGTTCACACACACACACACAGTCCACAACATTAGTCATCAATGCATCTGTTCACACACACACAGTCCACAACATTCGTCATCAATGCATCTGTTCACACACACACAGTCCACAACATTAGTCATCAATGCATCTGTTCACACACACACACAGTCAATGCATCTGTTCACACACACACACACACACACACACACACACACACACACACACACACACACACACACAGAATCAATGCATCTGTTTACACACACACAGAATCCACAACATTAGTCATCAATGCATCTGTTCACACACAGTCCACAACATTAGTCATCAATGCATCTGTTCACACACACACACACAGTCCACAACATTAGTCATCAATGCATCTGTTCACACACACACACAGTCCACAACATTAGTCATCAATGCATCTGTTCACACACACACACAGTCCACAACATTAGTCATCAATGCATCTGTTCACACATATACACAGTCCACAACACAGTCATCAATTCATCTGTTCACACACACAGTCCACAACACAGTCATCAATGCATCCGTTCACACACACACACAGAGTTCACAACACAGACACTGGTTTCATCAACAAAGCTAAATGTTCATTGGCTTTGTCCAAACAATGGCAACAATAACAGGGCACAGAATAGCTAGATCAAAATCAATATCATGTACACTTTGAAAGCGACTCCTATGGGATGACCATATAGTGATGAGTTGTGATGGAGAATACACTCTGATGTATTAATTACATTTAACTGACTGTTGCAGTGCATTGTAGAGAACTGTATTGCATTGATTGTGATTGCAAAAATGAAGGAGGGTGGCAGGATGGTTAAGACGCTCCCCTGCCAACAAGTAAACCATGAGGTTGTGGGTTTGATTCCCAGCCTCGCCCTTTCTTCCCAGTTTGACACAAAAAAATCGAACTGAACGTCAAAGTCCTTCAGATGAGACTATAAACCGAGGCCCCGTGTTTAAACGAATGCAGAACATCTTGTGCATACGTTAAATCCTGTTCCGCTTTTCGAAAGAGTAGGCCATTGTGTGCCGGTGGAAACATGACAAAATTTACAAAACCGCATACACACAGGGACTGGATGTAAAAAAGCACACTAGTGCTTATTCCATTATCCTTGATATGAAAGAGAAAATAAATAAAATAATAAATAAATAAATAAATAAATTGTATTGTACTGTCCTGCATAGCAGAGGACATAGCATGGTGCTGTGCGTTGTGTTGTGTTGTGCTGTACACAGCAAATCCCTTTCACCACCTCCGAGGTCTATGAAAGTACACAACAAGGTTGCGAAGTGCAATCTCTTAATACTTTCTTTAAAACATCAAAACCAACAATAAAGAAACACAATAACAACCCACTAGTGTGTTTCAGTGAGGGGGGGGGGGGGAGGGACAGGATAGCCTGGTGGTCGGAATGATGCACTCGTGATCTGCTCACCTGAGTTCGAATCTCATTCAAGAGGATTTTTTCCTCTGGAGTTAACATCAGTGCTCACTCCACTCTCCCCAAAAGTCCTTCGGATGAGACTTTAAACTGAGATCCGTGTGCGAATGCACGCAGAACACCTTGCACACACATTACAATCCGTTCCGCTTTTTTGGAAGAGTAGGCCATTGTGTGTGCTGGTGGGAATTGGATGACAAAATTTACAAAACTGCATACCCACGGGGACCGATGTAAAATGCACATAAGTACTTATTCCATTCTCCATGAAATAAAAGAATAAATAATTAAAGTGAACTATCATTTCAGTTCAT
Organism: Rapana venosa; assembly: GCA_028751875.1. NCBI lineage: Eukaryota > Metazoa > Mollusca > Gastropoda > Neogastropoda > Muricidae > Rapana > Rapana venosa. Next base: position 17,125,785 of record CM054164.1, read on the forward strand.
CATTCGCTCTTGTGTTGCAGCATTTGCTCATGAAATATATATCGATAAAATACAACACAATACAATAATTTTACTTTTCTTCACATCTCTTCGTTACCTCCCCTTCCCCCCAAAACCCCCTTTCAACGAGCCTGTTTTAAATAATTGTACGAAGACAAGAGTATACACATAGTATCCAAATACACTGCAATGGAAAATTAAAAAAAAACAACCACTCCACCAAACCAAAGAAGTAAGACGAATCATAAATGAGAAAGGTCTATGGATTAATCAATTGAAATAAAGAGCAACATTCACTACACCCAACACCCCTGGTGAGCACGTTAATTTAACAGGTCCGTTGCAAGTAGAGAACAGTTCAAGGATGACGTGATGCAGTATTTTTTATTTCAGAAGAGTATACCAACTTCTCAGCAGCAAAATACAATGCTAGCGAAATATGCATACATGTGCATGAATGCTCACACACATGCTTACACACACGCATGTGTGCATGCATGCATGTGCGCAAGCACGTGCGCGCACACACACACACTTGCATGTGCACACACACTTACACACACACCACACCTATGTATGTACGCACACACACACACACAACACACACAGAGAATCAGGAGACAAGGATAAATTTACGCTGACCAACTTCTTGTCCACAACAGAACACATGGACAGACACACAAGCAAGCACATATATATACATAATGATAATGCCAATCACTCACATATGTACATACGCACGTGCGCGCGCACACACACACGAGAAATGTAAGCATTTGAAGAAAACAATTTCTTATCAACAGCAGAACATAGCTCTTGTGAAATGTGCTGGTGCATGTGCATATGGATGCGTGTACAAGCTTACACACCTGCACAAGTGCTCATATGCATGCATGCATGTGCACACACACACAACACACACACATAATAATAATATATGGAATTTATATAGCGCTGAATCTTGTAAAACAAACAAATCGAAGCGCTTGCACTCAAATCATTTACGCGCATGCAACTTTCCTCAAATATAATAAATAACATATTTCAAATTTATGCACGCGTATGTGCACACACACACACACACACACGCACACACACACATACACACATACACCTCATGCACTCACATACAGCTAAATATTTATCAAATACTACAGATCCTGTGGATCGGTGGTCTAGAGGTAACGCGCCTGTCTAGAAAGCGAAAAGTCCGGGTTCGTATCCCGTCTGGGCCCGAAACTTTTCCCCCATCCATTAGACCATGAGTGGTGGTCTGGGCGCTAGTCTTTCGGATGAGACGATAAACCGAGGTCCCGTGTGTTACAGAAAATTATGCAGCGCATGAAAAAGAACCCACGGCAACAAGAGAGTTGTCCCTGGCAAAATTCTTAGAAAAAAAACACTCTGATAGGGAAAGAAATACAGTTGCAGACCAAAACAAAAAAAAAAAAAAAAAAAAAAAAGGGGTGGCGCTGCTCTTGTGGCGACGTGCTCTCCCCGGGGAGAGCAGCCCGAATTTCACGCAGAGAAATCTCGTGACTTAAAGTGGTATAAATAAATAAATAAATAAATAAATAAATAAATAAAGGTAAGAAACACATTCTCTCATTGATGACTCGATATTCTTCTTATGCTATGTTGTTGTTGTTATTATTCTAAAGTCTGATAATTTCCAAAACAGCCTCAATCTTTAACCCGTCAGGCTTAATAAGATAGAAGAATGCATTGGGTTGTTCCTGTGTGCGTGTGTGAGTGTGTGTGTGTGTGTGTGTGTTTGCGCGTGCGTGCATGCATGCGTGCGTGGGTGCGTGCATGCGCGTGCGTGTGTCCACAAGCATATCCATGTGAGCAATAGTATATTTGAACACATACTTCAGTTTGTACAAGCAAATGTGCATAAACAGAATATGCATGTCAAGTGTTTGCATAGTGTGTGTGTGTGTGTGTGTGTGTGCACGTGAGCACAAGTGCACACACCCTTATGCGTGTGTTCACACGTAATCAGCACCAGAAACTGAGATCTTACCATTGATATTCTTTGTGTGTGTATAAGTGTGTGTGTGTGTGTGTGTGTGATGTGCTGTGTGTGTGTGAGTGATGTGCTGTGTGTGTGTGTGTGCATGCGTGAGGGAGGATGTGTGCATGTATATATGCATGCATGTAAATATGAGTTCAGATACATATACATTTTTGTTAATTTAATATGATCCAGGACATGGAAACATCTTTTACAGGCAAAATACAAAATAGAATAAAAAGAAAACCAACTTGGAAACTACAGTGGATTACGGATATGATCTTTAAAATGCAAACAAATTATGTAAATCACAACAACAAAATGTTAATGCATATGGCTCAAAACAAATTATGCAATAGTTTCTGTTCATTCTCTCTCTCACAGTCACACACACACACACCTCTCTCTCACACACACACCTCTCTCACACTCTCTCTCTCTCTCACTCACACACACACACACACCCACACCCCTTGTGGTAAAATATTTACAAATGAGCATATATACTTTTTAAATGTCCAGGTTTTCAAGACATTTTACTTTCTTCTGAAGGCCAAAAAAACATTTTTGCACATCCTGCCCAATACTGAGTTAACACTTGTGCTATTGTTACGTTTACTTTATTCTGTGTTCAGTAGATTCCTTTACATTCTGTTAATCTTGCTTGTTAATACGTAGTTATTTTTGTGTATGTTATTTGTTTATTTGTGTTCAGTTATTCCTTACATTCTGGAACTTGTTATTCAAAGGACTACTTTGTGTAGTACTTATTTTGTTTTCGCCTCAATGCACCAAGTGCATTTGATAACAAAGAAGATACTACAAGAACCACTCTTATGCTTCCACATCCTCACAAGCACGCAAACATTTAAATTTCACCAAAGAATAAAAAAGCTTCAGGGTAAAGCAATACAACACAGCAACCACCTTTGACCTGCATACACAGCTTCAGGATATTACCACCAACACTCTGCATCACCACACACCCTCTCTGCACTCCACACATGACAACACCCCCTCCCCACACACACACACACTCTCTCTCTCTCCCTCACACTCACTCTCTCTCCCCCTGACACACACACTCACCATATCTCCCTCTCTCTCACCACCTCCTCTCTTCCTCCCTCAACACAACTCACACTCAATCTTCTCTCCCTCACCCTCTCTATCTCTCCCCCTCACATCCCATCTCGCATCACATCATTCTCTCTCTCCTCTCTCTCTCTCTCTCTCTCTCTCACCACACACACAAATGCGCACACAGTCACTCACTCTTCCCCCCCCCCCCCCATCCCCACACACACACACACACACATGACACACACACACCCCAACTCACTGTCGACTGTAATCCACTGATGCGATGACCCGAATTCCAACGCCGGGGTTGCAATGCCATTCACCACAAAAGGCTAACCCCTCAACTGAACAACACCACAGTCCACAGTCACAGTGTGTGTATATTTCTCACACACACATGTATGACAATGTGGGCATCCCACAGCCCAACAAAGGCTTTTTAAGGGGATGGGTTGAACGGTTCTGAAGTTATAGGTTTGAATCTATGTAGTGCCTTGTGAATCATGTGTTGTGTGTGTGTGTGTGTGTGTGTGTGTGTGTGTGTGTGTGTGTGTGTGTGTGTGTGTGTGTAAGAGAGTGAGTGAGAGTGAGTGTGTGTTGTGTTGTTTATATTTTTATTTATTTATTTATTCTTTTATATCGAGGATAATGGAATAAGCACTAATGTGCTTTTTTATATCCAGTGTATGCAGTTTCGTAAATTCTGTCATCTGTTCCCACCGGCACAAAATGGCCTACTCTTATGAAAAGTGAAACAGGATTTAACGTGTGCGCAAGATATTTTGCATGCATTCGTACACGGGACCTCAGTTTATAGTCTCATCCGAAGGACTTTTGGGGAGAGTGGAGTCTGTACTGACGTTAACTCCAGGGGAAAATAATTTTAATTAAATATCCCCTTGAACGGGAATCGAACCCGGGTTGTCAGATTGCGAGCGCAATGTTCTAACCACTAGGCTTTCCCATCCCCGTGTTGTGTTGTGTGTGTGTGTGTGTGTGTAAACATGCGTGAGTGTACACATGCGTGCATGCTTGCATGTGTGTGTGTGTGTGTGTTTGACATGCAACAACTTTTTCAACACATGCATGGGTTTTGACAACCATAAAAACATGCAAAGCGGAACAAAGGGCACCTCTTTTCTACCTAGTGCCAATCTTCTCTTCTTTCAAATAAACGATGCGCCAACACACACAGGACCCTTGTGGGCTTTGGGTACCTAACATGCCATGATGCCGTAACTTTTGAAAGCATGCATTGCAAGCACCCTGACGACATAACAACACATAAGCATGCAGAAATAAAACACAGACAAAAATGCATTCTGAGGAAATAACAAATACAGCAATGCAATCCAATCTTGTTTTATAATAGCCCCGCCGACCACAAAGGCCATATCAGGGATTTGTCACCTTGTAAAACAGATTAAAACTATGCAACTATTTATATACAGATTAACACAGGGTATATACCAACTCTATTGTTGTTCCTTGTATCAACGCCCCTGGCCAACCATAAGGGTCAACCAACAAATACCGTTTCTAAATAGACATAAATGTTCTATCTGGTATTGTTTTTTTAATAAGTTTTTTTATAAATGATGCACACACACACACACACACTACAGAGTGCTCAAGAAGACTGGGTTTCACAATGGTCTTGATAAAGTAGAAGCTTTTAATTTTTAAATTTTATTGTTTTATATTGAGGATAATGGAATAAGCACTTATGTGCTTTTTTACATCCAGTCCTCGTGTGTATGCGGTTTTGTCAATTCTGTCATCTGTTCCCACCAGCACACAACGGCCTACTCTTACAAAAAGCGGAACAGGATTTAACGTGTGCGCAAGATGTTTTGCGTGCGTTCGCACACGGGGCCTCGGTTTATAGTCTCATCCGAAGGACTTTAGGGGGAGAGTGGAGTCTGCACTGATGTTAACTCCAGGGGAAAATATCCCCTTGAACGGGAATCGAACCCGGGTCGTCAGATTGCCAGCGCAATGTTCTGACCACTAGGCTATCCCGTCTTGATCATGGTCTTGGTAAGTTAGAAGCTTTTGGTGTGAGCAGCTACCGTGGCAAACATCTAACCCTGAAGTCGGAATGCGGCTACCTTCATGGTGGGCAAGAACGGTCGCATACACAAAATCTCACAATCGGCGAACCTCATAGCTCTAGCCGAGGGACTGGGGATGGGGGAGTCAAACATCAATGCTGCAAGCCACTGATTATATTTCACTGTGAGCCACTGCCACCACAGTAATACGAAAAAGAAAAAACAAGATAATTAGTCCCTCTTCTTTGAGTAGAAATTCACAGCTAGAATCGGCTACATTCATTCGACAATGAATTTGAATCACCAACTTCGGTCAATAAATCAATCACATCAATAAATAAATCAAAAACAATCAATCAGTAGACCTCCTCCACCCCCCTCCCCCAAAAAAAGACAACAATGGTACACATGAATGCACAGTACTTCATTAAGGAAGAGGGAAGGGGGGGGGGGGGAGGGAGGAATCATACAATTCAAACGCACTGCTGAGCAAATACAGCAGGTCTGCATTCAGTCCAGTTTCTACCCCTGTGAAACCAATATACATGTACAAAACAAAACAAAAATATTTTTTTAAAAAACTATAAAAAAACCAAACCCAACCAAAACTTTCTTTGACCCTGTCAAACTGATTTATATTATTATTATTATAACAAACTAACATAAAACTGGTTTCTTGCACACGCAGAGAGTCTTCTGGTCCCTCTCATCAACTATAGTGCACACTTTCATTTTTAATAAATTGAGAGTCTTCTTCAAGCGAACAGCAACAGTGAAGATTCTGAGATGGCGACAATAGCCAGTTGGGCTGACAACACAACTTTTGACAAGATAGTGTGTGTGTGTGTGTGTGTGTGTGCGCGTGCGTGTGTGTGTATGTGTGTGCGCACATGTGTGTGTGTGTGTATGTGTGTGTGTGTGTATGTGTGTGTGTGCGCGTGCATGTGTGTGTGTATGTGTGTGTGTGCGTGTGTGCGCGCCGTGTGTTTTAATGTCATATGAATTTTCAAGAAAGAAACAGAACAAAAATGAAGGAAGGGAAGAAGGAAGGGGAAAAAAAGTAGGAAGGAAGTAAACAGAGAGAGAGAGGGGGAGAGAGAGGGAGGGGGAGAGAGAGGGAGGGGAAGAGAGAGGGAGGGGGGAGAGAGAGGAGGGGGGAGAGGAGGGGGGGAGAGAGGGGAGAGGAGGGAGGGGAGAGAGAGAGAGAGTGAAGAGAGAGAGAAGAGAGAGAGAAAAGAGAGAGAAAGAGAGAGAGAGAGAGAGAGAGAGAGAGAAGAGAGAGAGAGAGAGAGAGAGAGAGAGAGAGCACAAGAAAGACAAGATAGACACAGAGAGGAGAGAGAGAGAGAGAGAGAGAGAGAGAGAGAGAGAGAGAGAGAGAGAGAGAGAGAGAGAGAGAGAGCACAAGAAAGACAAGACAGACAAGCAGAGAGGATGACACTTTTGACAACAACAAAAAACTAAAACACAGAAACAGAGATCATAGAAAGAAAGAAAGAACCCGAGAAAGAAAAATACTCACAGACAGACAGACAGACAGACCATAGACAGACAAAGACAGAAGGACAGCACAGAAGGCACCACCTTGACAGCACCAGGAGCACAGATAGATAATATATCTACAGATCCCGCTTCATTCAGCCAAAGAGCACAAAGCCAAGAGGGAGCAATCCCCTTACTTAACCAATCAACACCATCAAGACCTTGATCCCCAGCTCTGTCAAAGCTGAAGTTCTCTCTCACCACCCACCCCTTGGCCTTTACTTTTGCCAAAGATTATGACCCCCAAAGAGTTGGACAATCAATCGGTGGTATAGTCCATTCCCTAACAACTCAAAAAACCATCAATACCTATCTTATTTTTTCTTTCCTTTTATTTTGTATATTTTGGTCCTCGGCTCGAGTTCCGAGGTTTGCCAATGATGAGGTTTTTGCGTATGCAACCTTTTTTGTCTCTCTCCTTTCTCCCCCACTATTTTGGGTTGGCTTTTTTGGGTTTTTTTTTTTTTTAGGTTCTCAGCTAGAGCTTTGACTGTCTGAGGTTCACCAATTGTGATGTTTTTGCATAATATAATAATAATAATAATAATAAATGGAACTTATATAGCGCTATATCTTGCAAAGACATATCAACGCGCATGCATTCAACCTAATCTTACACAGTCATGCAACCAATGACAAATAATCAATAGTTTAAACAAACAGATATTACAAACATGGTACGCTGCAGACCAAATCTATGAAATAAAATTGCAATAGTCAAATGTTTAATATAATAATAATAATATCATACGTGACCATTCTTCTTTTTTTTTCTTCCATTAGGTAGCTGCATTCCAACTTCAGGGACGATGTCTAAACACGACACCTGTGTGCATGTGTGTGTTCTTTTTTTAAAATTGACACAACATGGACTACTTTTCCAAAGTGTAGAACAGGTTTTTAATGTGTGTGCAAGTTTGTTTGTGTGCATTTGCACATGGGGCCTTGGTTTATAGTCTCATCCGAAGAATTTTGATATTCAGTTTAATTTTTTCATCAAACTGGGAACAAAAGGCAAGGCTGAGAATGGAACCTAGAACCCCACAGTTTACTTGTTAGGCAGGTGAATGACTTAAGCATCCTGCCACCTTCCCTCTAATACCAATCTTATGAAATTGTCAATCTTTACAGACAATAGTCATTTGAATATGAAATCACCAGTATTTCCTTGGTTTATACTTGAACGGGTCTCACAACCTAAACTGTGACTTGCGACAGGTTGTTATTACTATCTAGAAATTGTTTATATTTGTTTTCTTATTTCTTCGTCCTTTTTTTTTATGGGTTTCTGTGCTGCAATCTTATGTGCCACTGTACAACAATACAATTGGGTCAAATATAACAAGTTCATGCTGTTGATACTATATAACAACTCATTTTAGAAAGAAGAAAAAAAAGGGAAATTCATGTTTGTAATTGTGTGTGTGACCATTTTTGCCCACCATCGTATACCGACTTCATGGATAATGTCTAAACATGACATCAGTGTGCATGCATTGTTCACATTTTGTTATCAAATCCTACTGGCATAATATGGCCCACTCTTCTCAAAGTGGAACAGGTTTTAGCATGTACACAAGATAATCTACTATACATTTGCACACAGGGACTCGAGTTTATAGTCTCATCCAAAGGATTTCTTGTCTTTTTTTTTCCTATTTTCTAGATATATGTGAAGCTGGCCAACACGATGAACTGAATTTCCTGTGCCAGTAGAATTTTGTTACTGACAGAGGGGGTTGGAAACAAACTGTACCTTGACTGTACAGCACAGCACAGCACAGTACAGCACAGCACAGCACAGCACAGGGCTCAAATCCTTCTAGCTCAGCGAAACTGGCCCAGATCCAGCCACTTCCTACAGTGTAATTTGTCCTTCACCTAAATCCCTTCAAGCACTGAAATGAGAAAGGAATGATCATGTGTGTGTACGAGTGTGTGTGTGTGTGTGTGTGTGTGTGTGTGTGTGTGTGTGTGTGTGTGTGTGTTGTGTGTGAGTGAGTGTGTGTGTGTGTGTGTGTGAGAGAGAAAGAGAGAGACAGAAAGAGAGAGAGAGAGAGAGAGAGAGAGAGAGAGAGAGAGAGAGAGAGAGAGAGAGAGAGAGAGAGAGAGAGAGAGAGAGAGAGAGGAGAGCACATGTATACATTGTATACACAGAGTGTGTTCTTGTTGTCGTCTTCAATTTTACATCTGTTCACTCTTATTGACCTTAGATATGTGTGTGTGTGTGGTGTGCGTGTGTGTGGAGAGAGCGAGCACATGTATACATTGTATACACAGTGTATGTTGTCTTCAATTTTACATCTGTTCACTCTTACTGACCTTAGATAAGTGTGTGTGTGTGTGCGTGTGCACATGCTTACATGCATGCATGCATGTTTGTGTATGTGTGTGTGTCTATACCTGCGTGTGTACTGAGGATGGGATAAGCCAGAATGGATACAAGCCTACTAAATATAATAATTTGTATGAATACATGCCCATGACTGCATTCATATATGTACATGTAGTACAGACCCCTCACGTGTATCAAAAATGCACTGGGATGGCCAGGCTAAATGACCAAAACATTACAAATTCAGAATCAACAATCCTGTCAATTTTTGTTCTTTCTTCTCAATCCTCAGCTACTGAGCTCAGCAGCTCATCAACAGTGAGGTTTTGTGTATTCAAGAGGCAGACAAAGGAAGAGATGGGAGGAGGACAACATTGGAGAGTGGACAGACATGGAGCTGACTGAGAGACACCCTGAGGGCGGCTGAGAGACGCGCGAGAGGACTGGAGGAGAATGGTGGTTGACAAAGCTTCGAAGGCGCCCCAAAGGATTCGGAATCGGAGGGATCGGTGACGGTGACGACACGCAGCCATTTGTGCCCGGTACCCACCACTAAGGTCGCTGCATTCCAACTTTGGGGACAGTGTCTAAACACAACACCTGCGTGCATGTGTTTTAGTACTATTATTTTTATTATTATTATTATTATTATCATCATCATCATTATTATTATTATTACTTTGTCATCCTTTTCCCATCAACACAAAATGGCCTTCTCTTTCGAAAGGTGTGACAGGTTTTAACGCAGTCGTCACAAGATGCATGCTGAGTGCGTTCGGACAAGGGGGCCTCAGTTTTACAGTCCCATGTGAAGGACTTCTGGACACAGCTGTCAGTTTCCCCCCTTGTTCAGCTGCTCTCAGCTGCTATCCATCCCATCAGGCGCCTGGGCTTTATCCCAGTTCTTGATTAAACCATTGACGCTGGAGGCAACAGCAAAGTGAGAGGCTGTAGTATGATCAGTGGCTTTTCCGCTCATGGAATTCCACTTTACAGCTTAGTCTTTAGTGATCGACTATGACTCTCTGACTAGGAGGCTTGACTTGCAGAGTCCTGATGTGCTGCAGCCCTGGGGGCTAGTTGGCCTTTGGAGAACATCTCCAACGCTGACTGTCCGTATGCCCACTTGGCCGAGAGAGTGGGGATGTACTGTGGGCAAGGCATCTCCACTATAATCAAATTTCTGCCCAGTTTCCGAAACAGCAGCTGCCCCCTCTGCTGTTTTGGAGGTCATCATCGAAAACGACGGACTAACACACACATCCATCCCATCCCAGCTGGTGCTGACTATAGCAGGAACTGACCACACTTGGACTTGGTAAAAGGAAGGGGCGCGCTGAATTTAACACTCTTGACTGAGTGATGTTGGGTTTGCGAGCTGTGTGTGTGTGTGTGTGTGTGGTGTGTGTGTGTGTGTGTGTGTGTGTGTGTGTGTGTGTTGTGTGTGTGTGTGAGTGTGGGTGTGGTGTGGGTGTTGGTGTGGGTGTTGTGTGTGTGTGTGGGTGTGTGGTGTTGTGTGTGTGTGTGTGTGTGTGTGTGTGTGTGTGTGTGTGTGTGTGTGTGTGTGTGTGTTGTGTGTGTGTGTTGTGTGTGTGAGTGTGCGTGAGTGTGTGTGTGTTGTGTGTGTGTGTATGTGTAAGTGTTTGAGTGTGTGTGTGTGTGTGTTGTGTGTGTGTGTGTGTTGTGTGTGTGTGTGTGTGTGTGTGTGTGAGAGAGAGAGTTGTTGTTGTCTTCAATTTAACGTCTGCTCACTCTAAGTGATATTAGACAAGGGAAATAGAAAGTGTAATGGAAGTTAAAGAAAGGAGAGGAAGGAGCACCCTCAGGGGGGGTGTGAGTGTGTGTGTGTGTGTGTGTGTGTGTGTGTGTGTGTGTGTGTGTGTGTGTGTGTGTGAGTGTGTGTGTGTGTGAGTGTGTGTGTGAATGTGTATGTGTAAGTGTGAGTGTGTGTGTATGGGTGTGTGTATGGGTGTGTGTGAGAGTGTACTATGTGTGAGTGTGTGTGTGTGAGTGTGTATGTGTGTGTGTGTGTGTGTGTGTGTGTGTGTGTGTGTGTGTGTGTGTGTGTGAGTGTGTGTGTGTGTGTGTGTGAGTGTGTGTTTGGTGTGGGGGAGGGGAGTCGGTGTTGACATTACCTCCAGGAGGAAACATCCCTAGTATGGGTGCCTCAGTGGGGGGTTGAACCCAGGGCTGACAGATCATGTGCACACAGCAATGCTCTAACCACTACATCATCCTGCTCCCCAATCCTGTCATGCAAACTACAATGAGCCTATCAAGAGGAAGGAGAGAACAACAAAGGAGAGGCACATCAGGAAGATTTGACAAAGAAGAAGAAGAATTGCGAAGAAGAAGAATTGCGAAGAAGAAGAAGAAGGAGGAGGAGGAGGAGAAGAATTGTGAAGAATTGCAAAGAAGAAGAAGAAGAAGAAGAAGGAGGAGGAGGAGGAGGAGGAGGAGGAGGAGGAGGAAGAAGAAGAAGGAGGAGGAAGAGAGGAAGAAGAAGAAGAAGGAGGAGGAGGAGGAGAAGATGATGAAGAAGAAGAAGAAGAAGAAGAAGAAGAACGAAAGAGGAAGATGAGAAGGAAGAGAAGAAAAAAAAAGAAGAAGAAAACAGCAGGAGAAGAAAGATGAGACAAAGAAGAAAATGAATACCACCACCACCACTACCACCACCAACAACAACCATAGCTTCAGTATCTCACAAATCTATTCATGAACACTTCAAAGCAATTGGTTATAAATATACAGATCTCATCTTTGAAAAACCTGAGCTGCCTGTATTGCAGTTGATCTTAGAGAAAGGGGCATAAATAAGGAGGAAGCTCAAAACAGAGAGAGATGGAGAAGGCTCATCAATGTCAAACCTCCCCTGGGAGAAACATGACAAAAAAGGAAGAAGAAGATCTTTGAAAAACTGTAGAAAGCAATCAGTTACACGTAAACTTGCTCTTTTTACGTCCCATTTCACACACACACACACACACACACACACACATCACTCACTACACACTCACTCACTCACACCTACACACACTATTTATTGCACTTTGAAGGCCACTGAACCACCATCCAGAATTCTTTTCACTCTGTGCACACAGGCAGTCACTATGAAGAAATTCACCAACAAAACAAAACTTGATCATAATGACCCATACCCACACCAACACCCACCATTTACCTTTGACTTTGGCATACCTGATGAAACTCACATTTTCTGTTGCAACAATAACCTCCCGCCACCCCCCACCCCTTCCCCCCCCTCCCCAGGTCACGTTATCAGAGAGGGCAGGTTAGTAGGTCTCTGCCCCCCCCCCCCCCCCCCCCCCCACGCCCCCCCCCCCTCCCCCCCCAAAGTTTCTGCATATAAAACTATTCTACTGTGAGACTTGTGGAAAAGACTCTACTTTGCTATCATGCGTTTAAACAAAAAAAGAAAAAAAGAAAAGAACATTTTCTCTATAAAAGAAAACTTTTTGTATTGTGTTGTATACCACTTTAAGTCACAGCAGATATCTCTGTGTGAAATTCGGGATGCTCTCCCCACAAGAGCAGCGCCATCCATTTTATTATTTTTATTTTCCTGTCTGCAAATTTGTTTTCCTATCACAGTGGCTTTTTTCAACAGAATTTTGCCAGGGATTCTTTTACGTGCGCTAAAAAAATTATCATGAGTAACACGCAAGACCTCGGTTTATCACCTCATCCGAAAGACTAGCACCCAGACCACCACTCATGGTCTTGTGGATGGGGGAAAAGTTTCGGGCCCAAACGGTGGTCAAACCACCACACACTTTGAACCAGGAATTTTCGCTTTCTAGGCAGGTGGATTACCTCTAGACCACCGATCCCCTGTGTTGATATATCCGTTTCAACAAAGCTCAGAAGATTCTGAGGAAAAGGGTTTTGTTTGGGCTTTATTCATTCCTTGGGTAGAGCTCTGAGAATCGTGAATGGTGAGATTTTGTGTCTGTATGTAACCACTTTTGCTCACCGTTAAGGCAGCCATATTTTGACTTCCAAGATGATGTCTACCCATGACACCAATGCACATGCGGGTTTTCACTGTGGTTTTTGTTGTTGTTGTTGTTGTCATCTGTTCCTGTCAGCATGCGATGGTGTACGTCTTCCAAAAGGCAGAATGGGTTTTAAACATGTGCACAAGATGGTTTTCCTGTCTGCCAAGATGGTTTTTCCTGTCTGCCTGTGATTGCACATGGAGTCTCAGTTTATAATCTCATCCTGAGGACTGATGAGGGCATGGAGTTGGTACTGGTGTTAACTCCAGGGGTGGCGGTGGCTTGATCCCCGGGATGTCAGATCATGCACACACAATGCTCTAACCACTAGGCTGTCCCGCCCCCTTCATTCCAACAACCCGACACTGGCTGTGACTGTGGAGCCTCTGTTTGTATTATGATGTATTATTCTGCATTGTCTTACACTGCTTTGTCTTGTCATCTGTTGTACTGTGATCAATTGTATTACATTATCATATGGTTTTGGATGTACAGTCTAGTTCATTCACAGTATGTTACTGTTTATAGAATGCACACCCACACATACACCCACACATGTATACACACACACCCACACATACACGAACACACACACTCTCTCTCTCTCTTTATGTGAGGCAGAGGAAAATGTGTGTGTGTCTGTGTGTGTAATGTTTATGTACATGCGTGATTGTGTGTGTGTCTGAGTGTGTGCACTGGTTTGTGCGAATGTATGAATCCACTGCTTAACTTCCCACTACACTGCTGTGAATATATATATCCAAAGCAAACATCTTTCTCATTATATAACATTCAAGTATCTCAAGCTTAAAACTTATAGTATACATGTATATATATGTATGTATGTATGTACTGCTGTCAGTGAGTGTTAAGTCATATGTATCAAACCTTGTGGTAATATTATTTCATTGTTTATAGTGTATGTATGTGTGTGGTGTGTGTGTGTGTGTTGTGTGTGTGTGCGCGTGCGCACGCTGGCACATGCATGTATGTATACAATGCTATTTATTTATTCTTTTATTTCGAGGATAATGGAATAAGCACTCATGTGGTTTTTTTAACATCCAGTCCCTGTGTGTATGTAGTTTTGTAATTTTTGTCATCCATTCCGCATGTGTACATGCATGGTGGAGAGCATGCATGTGTGCATGCATGTGTGTATGTGTGTGCATGTGGTGTGTGTGCACCTGTGTGCCTATAATACATGTATCCGCTGCTAAACTTCTCACAACAGTACTGCAGTGAATGTCTTTCAACGCGAACACTTTTCTTCATAACTCACACTCCCCAAGCCTAAAAAATGTATATATAATACATGTAGTACTGCGGCCACTTAGTGCAAAGTCATCCTAGGTGCGAGCCCTCTGGTCAAAGCACTTACAGTTTTAAGTCTCAACACCTACTGGGCTGATGGGACATGCACCAGTGCCTACCATGGATCAAAAGTGATGTCGCCCTCAGGTGAACTGGTGAACATGACTATACATGTATGTGAAGGCTGAAATCCTAACTTACTAAAATGACGCATGCGTGCGTGCGTGCGTGCACACACACGCGCGCGGGGGAGCACACGCTCACACACATATAGGCATACACACGTGCGCGTGCACACACACACACACACACTCACGCACTCACATACATAAACACACGCTCTCACACACGCACGCAGGCAGGCATGCACGCACACACACACACTCACACGCACGCTCACTCACATATATAAGCATGCGCACGCGCATGCGCATACACAAACACACACTTTCACTCACTCACACACACTCAGACATTCATACTCACACACGCATGCATTGATGCTCACGTGCTTACTATTTCACACACATTCTCTCTCTATATCTCTCTCTCTCTCTTTTTCTCTCTCTCTGTCACTCACTCACACACTCACGCACGCACGCACGCACACATAGTCATACACACACTCTCACTCACACGCATACACACACTCACACACATATACAAATTCACGCACACACACTCATACACACACACGCATGCATACTCACACACGTACATACATACTTACATTTCACACACACATACACCCCCCGACCCTCTTCCCCATACTCACTCACACACACTCACATCTGATATCACTATTTAGTGGAAGGACGTTAAACTGAAGAACTATAAACACGTGCACGTGCACACACACGCACTCTCACACTCGGAGTAAAACACAAAGAGCAACACACACATTCCCACACACACACACATGTATTGTAATTGCCCTTCATGGGATGATTAAAGTGTTCTTGACTTGACTTGACTTTTGACATGCACACACACACACTTTTCTCTCTCTCTCTCTCTCTCTCTAGCTCTGTCTCTCTCAGGAATGTGGTTCACCAATCTTAATGACACACACACACACACACACACACACACACACCAGCACACTGAAAACATTCCAACCCCCTCCCTCCCCAAACACGTCAAGCAAAAATCACACACAGTCAAGACAATCATAGCCACCTTGTCCATCTTCTACACTACTCACCTGCATTCTGGGCGACAGAAACCTCGAGTCTTGCAACGACATAGCTCACGATAACTCACTCACAGACCCAAACAGAGCAAAAACACAGCAGAATATCACAAAACCGACCCACACAGTTCTGAGCTTTTTCCCCACTGAACACAGACCTATCTATTCAAACAGGTAGTACACTACCACAACTGTCCACAACCAAAACTGCCCACAGCCGGGACTATCCAGGCTTGCACAGACAAGAAGAAACCAAGCGAGAAGAGAAAAACCTTCTTCCAAAGTGACTGTCCGAACTTGACAGACCAGGTTGGGCTAGCAAAGTTACAAGACCTGGCGAGGAGGGTCCTGTTTCAATGTCACAGGGACACCCATTGTGATAAAATCAGGGCTAGAGCACAGAGGGCAGTGACCTTCCTGCTCTCTGTGTGCTAGCCTAGACTGGCAATGTGGGAATGATAATGGCCTTCAAAAACACACACACACACACACAGGGGACTGGCCCTCCCCACCCACATAACCTCTCCTATCCTTCGGATGAGACTATAAACCGAGGCCCCACGTGTGCGAACGCATGCAGAACATCTTGCGCACACGTTAAATCCTGTTCCGCTTTTCGAAAGAGTAGGCCATTATGTGCTGGTGGGAACAGATTTACAAAACCGCATACACACGGGGACTGGATGTACAAAAAGCACACGAGTGCTTATTCCATTATCCTCGATATAAAAGAATAACTAACTAAATAAAATAAATAAATATCAGGGGACTGGGTGGATTATGCTCAGGGGGCCTGGCTGTTATCAGTGTGGGGTGGGCTCAAAAACTGAAGGGTGCGTGGCATTATCATTCATATACCCAGGGTAGAAAGTGATGACTGTCACATACACACACACACACACACACGCAACGCAGTCATCTTCTCTCGCACACGTGCAGTTCAGCACCACTGTCATCTGCAAGCCACCCCAGAGTACATGAACGGCATGTGTGTTAGGTGTCAACTATACAGATGGCGGATTCTTTATCTATGGCCCTGAGAGATTGCACTTAAATACCTTGCAGGTAATTTTTAAAAAATGTTATCAGCAATTTCGTATCTTTTCATTTGCTCACCTCCATCCTTACATTCACCTATGAGTGATAGAGGACACCATAAACATGAGTTGTGATAACTGATACTTGGAAGTAGATGGGAGTCTTGCGGCCAGATTTGAACCTGCCAACTTCTGACTTTTTGTGTGCATGCGCAAAGGAAGCACATTCCCTTCCCCTCATGGGTGCACATACCAACACTCATGCTCTGCTAACAGCAGACAGTCTGAACATGGGCATACGTACAAACACTCATCATCATATTCATAGCAACTTCTCACGGCATCTTACAGCTAACTTATGAACCAAAGAAAACAACCACCAAGAAAACCCAACCCAAAAAAACACACACACAAAAACCACCACCACAACAACAACCCAGCAAACAAACAACATACACAGCAAAGAGAAAGGGGAAAAAAATCCAAACAGAGACAGAGAGAGGCACAGGGGGGACAAAAACAAACCCCAAGCAAACAAACAAACAAACACCCCACACCACAATGACTCGGTCAAGAGCTGCAAAAGCACAGCAGAATCATACCCTGGCAAAGGACACTGCAACCGTTCACCCTCAAGGAAAGCCTGTCTGGACACAGCGGTCTGTTCTATGTGAACACTTCACACTTCATGCAGCCAGTGACCTTGTAGAGGGAGATACAGCCAAGAGTCCCAGTCACGTACCTGTCCTCAACAGACCATGTGACTTCGGTCAGAAAACGGTTACAATCTGACGGATTAATCAGCATGTGGGCGTATCCCTCTACCACACCTTCAAAATTCCAGACAACGGACCTTGCTGCTGTTGTTGTCTGTATTCAAACTTGGAGATCTTATCTAATCTTATCCATAATTCATTTTTCATCTATTCACAGAAAGATACATGTATGCATGTATATGCATGTCCTCTATGTTTTTTCCTTAGGACAGTGGTCAGTTTCTTTTGTTGACAGGTTAAAAAATGAAATGTGGGGGTGTTGTGTCAAATCAATGTTTGCTGCCTATGCTTACAGTGGGAAACAAAAAAGATAAATGGTCATAATGCACACTACAGCCAAACATACTTTTGTTAGGATCACTCTCTCTCTCTCTCTCTCTCTCTCTGTGTCTCTCCTCCCCTCCTCTCTCTCTCTCTCTTGCACACACACACCACCCACTTACTCACGCCCCCACCTACACACCCACCCACACTCATACACTCCCACCCACCTACACTCTCCCCCCCCCACGCATGCATGCACACACACATACACACACCTCCCATCCACCCACCCACAAGCTGATGACACTATCAACAATGCATCACTGTGCCTGTCAGTATTGTTAATTGCCCTTCATGGGACAGTTAAATTGTTTTTGACTTGACTTGGCTTGACTTGACCACATCACACACACACACACAATCAACAGCATCTTACAAACAGCTTCCTAACTTAAGTCAGGTCTGACACTTGACTGACACACACAAACAACAACAACAACAACAACAAAACACACACACACACACACAGAGAAAGAAAACAACAGACAACAAGAGGCAGAACAATCCAACTAAGGTTTTTATTTTTTTATATATTTTTTAATTCTTTTACATAGAGGATAATGGAATAAGCACTTATGTGCTTTTTTACATCCAGTCCCCGTGTGTATGCGGTTTTGTAAATTTTGTCATCTGTTCCCACCGGCACACAATGGCCTACTCTTACGAAAAGCGGAACAGGATTTAATGTGTGCGCAAGATGTTCTGCGTGGGTTCCCACATGGGGCCTTGGTTTATAGTCTCATCCGAAGGACTTTTGGGGAGGTTCAGTGTGAGAGTGAATCACAGCACACACCGACACTACATGTATTCATGATATATCATGATATGATGATGAAGGACACCAACAGTGCACACTGGTGAGAAGACTTGGACAGAGCTATTGCCAAAGACCTAGCTAGAGTGGAGAGATAATAATAATAATAATAATAATAATAATGTATGGAATTGATATAGCGCTGAATCTTGTAAAGCAACAAATCAAAGCGCTCAGATGACTTTTTTAAAAATGCGTGTGTATGCCGGTTTTGTTGTGTGTTTTTTAAATTTTGTCATCTGTTCCCACCGGCACACAATGGCCTACTCTTTCGAACAGCGGAACAGGATTTAACGTGTGCGCAAGATGTTCTGCATGCATTCGCACACAGGGCCTCGGTTTATAGTCTCATCCGAAGGACTTTGACATTCAGTTCGATTTTTTGGGGGGTCAAACTGGGAAGAAAGGGCGAGGCTGGGAATCGAACCCAGAACCTCACGGTTTACTTGTTGGCAGGCAAACGTCTTAACCATCCTGCCACCTTCCTTCATATACACACAGCCAAAGTCACGTACAGGTCTTCAATAGGCCACAGGCTTCAGATATCAATATATAGATATAGAGATATGTATAGATAGCAGAGCCCTCCTATCAGCAGGCCGGCCTATCCCTCTCACAGGCACACCTTCACGTTATTATCAATGACCTAGTCCACGTGATTACAACTTTGGATGTTATCCCTACACACACACAGTGACATACACAATCTACACACACATAATGATAATAATAATGATAATAATAATAATGTATGGAATTTATATAGCGCTGAATTTTGTAAAGCAACAAATCAAAGTGCTCAGATGACATTTTTTTATTTTATACATACACGTGTATGCACACACACACATGCGCATGAGTGCGCACACACACACACCACAGTACAGTACACACACAATCTACACACACACACACCACACACACACGCCACACACACACACATCACACACTCTCTCTCTTTTTGTTTTGTTTGTTTTTCATTATTTTTGAGTATATGTAATCTCTCTATCTCTCTGATGTTCTCTGTATCTTGCTTGCCTTCCAATATGTGTGTGTGTGTGTCTGTGTGTGTGTTGTTTTCCATGCAATTCTATGTCATTATGCATATTTCCCCCTTTTTTTTCCCTTTTTTTTTTTGAGGACTGGATGTAAAACAGAATGTAATGCTTAATCTATTACCCTCTGAAAAATAAAAACTGTCCCCCCCCCCCCCCCAAAAAAAAAAAAAATGTTGTTCTCTCTCAACCACAATGAGAAACAGCACACACCACAATAATCACTGATCTGCAATGCACTCAATATCCAAAATCTCGACCACACAGACTGAATAATAAACCACAGTTTATTCCTCACGCCCTCAGGCTTAAGACGTAATACACCACTCCCCCAAGATCATTTTCCCCCTAAAATGCAACAAATACTAACAAGTCATTATTAGAATGCCACCATGGATCGTTACACTATATATACAATAACTATGAATATATAATTATATATATATATATATGCCTGCTGTGGATCACAGCTGTCACCATTTTCGTTTTCACCTGCATGTCTCTCTTTTCCACACCTGAACAACCCAGATCAGTCAAGCGAATCTGCACATGTGCAACACTTACGGAAAAAAGGATGTGGATGGCGAGTTGAAAATTATATTACAGTCCCAGTGGAAATGTTTCTGATTTAGGGACTGCGGCCGCAAGTCATCCCACTTGAGCTCCTCGGGGCCCCCCTAAAAATAGAACAATTCTGATAACAGTGGATCGGTGGTCTAGAGGTAACGCACCTGTCTAGAATGCGAAAAGTCCGGGTTGGAAGTGTGTGGTGGTTCGAGTCCCTGTTTGGGGCCCGAAAATGTCCCCCATCCATTAGACTATGGGTGGAGGTCTGGGTGCTAGTCTTTCGGATGAGACGATAAACCGAGGTCCCGTGTGTTACACAAAATTATTCAGCGCACGTAAAAGAACCCACGGCAACAAGAGAGTTGTCCCTGGCAAAATTCTAAGAAAAAAGCCACCCTGATAGGGAAATAAATACAGTTGCAGACCCAAAAAAACACAACAAAGGGTGGCGCTGCTCTTGTGGTGACGCGCTCTCCCCGGGGAAAGCAGCCCGAAGCAGGCATGAAAGTGCCGCACAAGCCGTATTTATAAGGAAAAGGATGCAGACTTCTTTTTTTTTATATACACAGAGACAGACAGACAAAAGTGCACGATGGGGCATATGCCCTCATGAATGAATGATGCTGGAGTTGAGAAAAGCTGATTTTGGAAGAGTAAAATCAGTTATATATGGCCTCTAGTCTATCATACACGTGTGCGCAAACGCGTGTGCACACACACACACACACTACCCCAACCCACCCACTTACCACCTTCTTTATTCCGAGCTACATTTAATCACAAAAGAAAGTTGACTCAGTGGATAGCAATATAATGAGACAGTATCACAAGTAAATAAAGTTTATGCATGCACGCAAGCAAACACACATGCACACACACCCACCCTAATATCACTTTGAGTGAAGAGATTTAATCAAAGCAACACACACACCCCACCCCAACCCACCCCCCACCACCACCATCATCTTCTTTATTCTGAGCTGTGCACTTTATCACACACAAGGCAGCTGACTCAGGGAATAGCAAGATAAACAGAGAGTACCTATCAGTACCACAAGCTGCTCGACATGTATATATCCAGGATAAAGTGCGGGCCAAAACCAGCAGACAAAATAAAAACATCATCATAATAATACTAACACAGTAACAATGATGAAGATGGCTCTAAATCAGATGAGACAGACAGGTAGGCTTTTGCGGACGAAACACACACACACACACACACACACACACACACACACACACACACACACCACACTCTCTCTCTCTGTCCCTTTCCCCTCCCACACACTCTCTCTCTCTCTGTCTCTGTGTGCACATGCACATGTGTGCCTGAAAACTCACACACACTTGCACTTATAAACATAAGTGCCGACTCCACTTCCCCAAAAAAGCTTAGGCTGAAACTATACACCAAGGTTCCATGTGCAAAAGCATGCAGAATATCTTGCCACACACACACACACACACTAAAATCTGGTATTGCTTTCTGAAAAGTGGGCCACTGTGTGCCAGTAGGCACGGTTGACAAACATAAACAAAACTGCACACACACAGGGACTGCATGTAAAACAAAAGGCACACGAGTGCTTATTCCATAATCCTTGAAACAAAAGAGTATAAATGAAAAAGAAAAGATTACACACACACATACACAAACACTTACACTCAAACACATACACTGACAGACCCCCACACACACATCCACCCCCTACACACACACTCAAAACACACCCACACATACTCACACACACCCATCCAACCCCTACGCACACACACACTGTACACACACACAACCCCCCCCCACCCCCTCCACACACACACACACACAGACCAAACTAAGCCTACACTACAGATAAAATATTGCTGTACTACAAAATCCCTGAAAATAAGGAGAGGAACAACAAAACAGTGATGAAGAAGGAAAGATGAGAAACAAGAGGTACTAAGGTAAGTGCTGTGCTGTGCTGTCATTTTCCCATGCCACAACTTTTTGGCAGGGTGTGGAGTGGAATCTTCAGGACTCCTAGCGCTGTGCCTAGTTAGTAGTAGAGATAGTGAGATACCCTGCGAGTGAGTGTGTGTGTGTGTGTGTGTGTGTGTGTGTGTGTGTGTGTGTGTGTGTGTATGTGTGTGTGTATGAGGGGTTGTGTTGTGTGTGTTATGAGTGTGTGTGTGTGTGTATGAGTGTGTGTGTGTGTGTGTGTGTGTATGTGTGTGTGTATGAGTGTGTGTTGATGTGTGTGGTGTGTGTGTGTGTGTGTGTGTGTGTGTGTGTGTGTGTGTATGTGTGTGTGTGTGTATGTGTGTGTTTGTTTTATGTTAGACGGTCATTTTCGACGATGACCTTCAAAACAGCAGAGGAGGCTGCTGCTGTTTCGGAAACTGGGCAGAAATTTGATTATAGTGGAGATGCCTTGCCCACAGTACATCCCCACTCTCTTGGCCAAGAGGGCATAAGGACAGTCAGCGTTGGAGATGTTCTCCAAAGGCCAACTAGCCCCCAGGGCTGCAGCACATAAGGACTGTGCAAGTCAAGCCTCCTAGTCAGAGAGTCATAGTCGATCACTAAAGACTAAGCTGTAAAGTGGAATTCCATGAGTGGAAAAGCCACTGGTCATACAGCCTCTCACTTTGCTGTTGCCCCCAGCATCAATGGTTTAATCAAGAACTGTGATAAACCCCAGGCGCTGTGTGTGTATGTGTGTGTGTGTGTGTATGTGTGTGTGTGTGTGTATGTGTGTGTGTGTGTATGTGTATGTGTGTGTGTGTGTATGTGTGTGTGTGTGTGTGTGGATGGGTGGATAGTGTGTATATGTGTGTGTGAGTGTGTATGTGTGTGTGTGTGTGGACGGGTGGATAGTGTGTATATGTGTGTTCTTTCTTTTATTTAATATGTGTGTGTGTGTGTATGTGTGGACAGGTGGATAGTGTGTGTGTGTGTGTGAGAGAGTGTGTATATGTGTGTACGTGTGGACAGGTGGATAGTGTGTGTGTGTGTGTATGTGTGTGTGTGAGTGAGTGTGTGTGTGTATGTGTGGATGGGTAGATAGTGTGTGTGTGTGTATGTGTGTGCTTGTGTAGATGGGTGGATAGTGTGTGTGTGTGTGTGTATGTGTCATTGTGTGTGCTTGTGTAGATGGGTGGATAGTGTATGTGTGTGTGTGCATGCATGCATGCATGCATGTGTGGGTGCATGCATGCATTTGTGTGTGTGCATGTGAATGTGTGTGTGTGTGCGTGCATGCATGCGCATGTGTGTGCACATGAATGTGAATTCATGTGAATGTGTGTGTGCGCATGCATGCGTGCGCGTGCGTGAATGCATGAATGTTCCTGCATGAGTAGATAGGTGGATGCCAACAAGAGAGTTGTTCAGGACTACTTAAATTCATAAGAAAAAAGCCCCACTCCAATAAGCATACAAAACACTCAGGCAGATATAATTTTTTTTTTTTTTTAACTGGCACTACAGTTGTGGCCACAAGCACACATGTACTTGCTCTCATTCTCTCTCTGGGGGACAGCAGCTCAAATTTCATAATGAAGACAAATCTCAAAGAGATCTGCCATAACTGTCAGGGGTATTACAATGTAAACAATACTAAGCCTCTCAAGGGGTCTAATATTACCCTAAAGTCTTGCTTAAGGGTTTGTTCGCTGATTGCTAGAGTAAACATTAATAATAATAATAATAATACATGGAACTTATATAGCGCTATATCTTGAAAAGACAAATCAAAGCGCATGCATTCTCGTTAAACATTACTCGTTAATATGTCCAGTCTGACTTATGTGCGTGTTTACTCATTATTATATTGTAAAACTATGTCAGTCTGACACAAGTGCTTGTTCACTGACTGCAAGGCAAATACTGCTATGTCGTCATAGGGGAGTGAGGCATCAGAGATCTCAACTTCTCTAGGGGCCAGCACATTGAGGGTGGAGCTCACCTCCTCTCCCTCGCTGCTTTACCTTCCCTGACCCTGAAGAGGCAGGTACCCATTTACAGCTGTGAACCGGGGGACTGTACTGAAACCAAGGCGTGCAAACGGTCACCCATCCAAGTGGTAACCACGCTCGATGCTGCTTAACCTTAGCTGGGAGAAAGCGAGTGCTCGGTGTTCAGTATAATATTTAGACTACAGCTTTGAGTGAGAGTTACTACCAGTTTGTTTGGTAGGTATGGCATTTGGCCCTATAAATTAACCTTTACTAATCAGAAAGTATGTAGAAAGTGGGACAAAGCATGTCTTCTGTACATGTCTCATTCTTATTCAGTAACCCACTGCGTCTGTTTGTTACCAGTGACAAAAGGGCTTTAGTTTTGTGTGTGTGTGTGTGTGTGTGTGTGTGTGTGTGTGTGTGTGTGTGAGAGAGTGTGAGTGCGTGCGCATGCTTGAGAGAGAAAGAGAGAGGGGGAGAGAGAGGGGAGGGAAGGGGGAGAGAGGAGAGAGAATGAATGCGTGTGACTGTGTGTGTGTGTGTGTGTGTGTGTGTGAGTGTATTGTGTGTGTGAGCGAGCATGCTTGCGCACTTGTGTACTTGTGTGTCTGTGTGAGTGTCTCTGTGTGTGCATGCATATGCATATTAGCATGTGTGTATACATGTATGTGTTTATTTATAAATAAGCATGCATACATGTGTGTGTGTGCCCATGTACAACATGCCTACTAAGTGGTAAATGAATAGTGTTGCAGGGCAAAACCCAAGGATGAAAAGACTACCTACCGTGTCAAGCTGCACTCATCACAGCACAGCCGATGACGCAAACTTTTGTACTCGATACTTTCATAGCGAGAAGCTCTTGGGCTGAACGATGGTTAAAGTTTCCACGGACGTAACTTACGTGTTGAGGGGTTTCACGTATCTAGGAAAGATGTTGCTACCTGATAGGCTTTTGTTGGTGCGTGTGTATGTAAAATATCCTACAGTTACCAGTGAGGTTGGGAGAATATATTATATGAACAATTTCTGTGTATAGCTGAGGGTTTGCCCAATCCTTAGGCTTATTTCTGTTTGTTTTTCTTCTTTTATGGTGTCATCCTTAGTTTTAAACACAGGAACATGTTTCTTATGTTACTGCTTAACTGCAGAAACGTGTAACAGAACTCAATGACCATAAGGAAAAAGAGAAAGTTACTATGTCAAATTCCTGTTTGCTGATTTCATTTCATTTTTATTTTATTCTTTTATTTTGAGGATAATGAATAAGCACTCGTGTGGGTTGGGTTGTTTTTTTTTTACATCCAGTCCCTGTGTCTACATGCAGTTTTGTAAATTTTGTCATCCGTTCCCACCGGCACACAATGGCCTACTTTTCCAAAACCATATTTTAGATGAAAAATAAAAGAGTACCAAGCTTAAGCTCCCGTTTCCCGCAAAGCCTCTTGGTAAAAGAGGCGTATCACCGCCGTTTATGTGAAGGAAGGGTAAGAATGTTATGCTCTAGTAGCCGTTTGTGGGCAATGTATAGTAGCAGGGAGATGTCATGGCCATTAAAATTTGTTTTTTTAAAAAGAATGATACGCTCTACCTCTAGTTCCCATCGGCTGTGCACAACACTATCACCACAGAAGTGAGCAACGTGAGTGTAGAACTCTCGTACCAAGCTTGGGGGAGGGAGGGGGGGGGGGGGGGGGGCAGGAGGAGGAGGGGGGGAGCCCAAAGACAACCACATATCACAAATGGATATCTTAGCCACATCAGTTCTTGGATTTTTTTAACCTTTTTATTTTCTTTTTTTTTCCAAAATAACTTGTAAAGCACTGAACCATTTAAAAAAAACACTTGAACACTGCCCTTCTGTTCAGTAAAGAAAAAAAAAGGAGAAAAAAAAAAAAGAAAAGAAAATTGCTCTTGATTCACAACAAACAACAATATTGCAATCTCAGCTGTATGCATAGACGTACCATACAGTGGCATGTTGTTGTGGTTTTTTGTGGGTTTTTTTTTTTTTTTTTTACTGCAAGCTGGAAATAACGCTAGCTAATCTCTTTTGTGACTTCAAGAGCAAAAGCAAGGACATACGATTGTGGAGCGTGAAAAGGTTCAATCCACTCAGAGAAATTAATTTAAGACTTTCTTACTGATCTTGTGTAGCACAGAAAGTGAAGTCAGGAATTGGTTGGTATTTTGCTGACCTGTAGCGATGGTAGCTGGTAGAGGAAAACTTGATTTGAACTCAGAAACTGTGTGTAATTGAAGGGAACTGAGATGTAAACTCAGTCAGAAGATGGAAGTTTTAGGGGGTTTCTTCTTCTCTCTGTATGTCTTTTGTCTGGGTTTCTCTGTCTGTGTGTCTGCGTGTCTGTCTGTCTGTGTGTGTGTGTGTGTGTGTGTGTGTGTGTGTGTGTGTGTGTGTGTGTGTGTGTGTGTGTGTGTGTGTGTGTGTGTGTGTGTGTGTGTGTGTGTAACTTCACAGTAAATGGCTGTATTCCAGCACTTTTGTATGGTTTCACCCCTGAAGAAGGGCAATGACCTATCAGAATAAATTGTCTGCTGTCTGTCTGTCTGTCTGTCTGTCTGTCTTTCTATCTGTCTGTCTGTCTCTCTCTGGTTTTAGAGCATTGTTTGCATGTTGTTTTAGAGCAGTTGAGTTAGATGTTACGCAACACCGCTTATTTCTGAATACATGACATTTTGCATAGTTTTTACATGTATGCAGGTGCTTGAGCATGCAAGCACACAAAGACACACACTTGTACATATGAATGTACAATACACATCTGTGCAATGATACATCAGGGCACACATATGTGTAACTTTGCGCAAACATGTGTACATGCCAATATTATTTATAATAGTATGTGCACATACTCCATACTCACTGTTTCCTTCTTTATCTAAAAACACACACGGCAAACTGCATACAGATGCAGTCCTTCGGATTAGACTATAAACTGAGGACCCGTGTTCGAACGCATGCAGAACATCTTGCGCACACGTTAAATCCTGTTCCACTATTTGGAAGAGTAGGCCATTGTGTGCCGGCGGACACAGATGACAAAATTTACAAAACAACATACACACGGGGACTGGATGTAAAAAAGCACATGAGTGCTTATTCCATTATCCTCGATATAATAAAATAAAAATTTAAAAAAATTCACACACACACACACACGCACACACACAGTGACTCTCTCTCTCTCACCCACTCACTCTCTCTCTCTCTCACACACACACCATTCTGTGCCAGTGCGAACGGATGACAAAACTGCACACACAAGGGGACTGGACGTAAAAAAAGCATATGGCTTGAGTGCTCATTCCATTACCCAAATTGGCCTCAAAATAAAAGAATAAAATAAACAAAATAAATAAACACACACGCACAACACAAACAATCTCTCTCTCTCATTAAAATATTCAAGTTCGAGAGTTCTCTCTCTCTCTCTCTCTCTCTCTCTCTCACACACACACACACACACACACACACACACACACAAATGCACACACACAGAGGGATTCTTCATATCACTGGCAACACCACAGTTCAAGCGGGTTCTAGATGATTAAAAAAAAGAGGATAATATTGATTTACTCCAGTGTAAGGTATAGAGAAATCTGAACATGTTTGCATTCTTCCATCTACCCTTCCCCCTTCCTTCCCATCTGATACTGGATTTATATACATGTATACATGTACACACATGTGCACACAGTATCCACTGCATAATAAATCTAGTATATGTCTCGTGTCAGCCAAGCCAGGCCAAAAGCTTTGTCAACTGACGTTAAGTTAGGTGCCAAGAAGTCGAGGCTCATGGTGATATGGTCTTCAGTCATGGCAAGCTCATAAGATAGCCACCTGTGCTGTGTGTGTGTGTGTGTGTGTGTGTGTGTGTGTGTGTGTGTGTGTGTGTGTGTGTGTGTGTGTGTGTGTGTTGTGTGTGTGTGTGTGTGTGTGTATGTGTGTGTATGTGTGTGTGTGTGTATGTGTGTGTATGTGTGTGTGTATGTGTGTGTGTGTATGTGTGTGTATGTGTGTGTGTGTATGTGTGTGTGTATGTGTGTGTATGTTTTGTGTGTGTATGTGTGTGTGTGTGCATGTGGCGTGCCGTGGTGGGCAGTATTTGTCATGATGAGTGAGTATGTGTGTGTTGTGCCGCGCTTGCATGCATGTGTGTGTGCGTGCATGTGTGTGTGCATGTGTGTGTGTGTATAGTGTTCATGTTTAATGTTTAAAGCCTTTCCACTTAAACTACTAACTAGTGATACCAGACCACATTAAAATGGAATAAATTAGGAAAAGGGTGATCAATGTGAAGTGTGTGTGTCTATCACTATATGGGTGTGTGTGCGTGCATGCGCGCGTGCATACATGCATATGTACCCATGTACCCACTTGTGTGCATGCACACACCCACACGCTTTCACAATCTGAGCAATGTGCAAGTTTCCACACACAAAAATGACAGTGCACACACAAAATTTCTGATGCCTACTGCAAATCCACTATCTTTGACACTGTTGACAAGCTGGCTTTGACTGGTCAGCACAAACAGGTTTGCACACAAACCCACCACCACCACTGCTAATACAACGGTACAAGTGTCACTGTAAGGAAGTCAAGTGTGTGGAACAGATAGCGAAGCACATCCCTTATAAGTGCGACATAGTGAACTTAGTGATATATCTGCAGGAAACGGCAAAGTAATCTCTTTCACTGTTTGTATATAATTCAAATACTGACACACGCTTTTCTCTCGGCTTGTGCTCTCTCTCTCTCTCTCCCCCTCACCAAATCATTAACAAGCTTTTTTTTTCGTTGTTTGTTTTTTGCTTTTTTTTTTTTTTTTTTTGGGGGGGTCATCAACATGCTATTTCATACCTCTACAGATATTACTTGTCGGTGGAAATAAACAGCTTAATTAATACTAGCTTCTATACATGTACAGATCACATTCCCCCTCCACTGCACCCTGTATTAATTAAAGTTTTAAAAAAACAACTTTACTCCCATGGGGAAGAAAAAACCTGTAATGGAGTAGACAAAACACGTATGACTATGCGTCATCAAGGGCATAGCGTGCAAAGTCATTTGGAGAAAAACAACTCATAACCAAATCAATGCCTACAGAATGGTTGTGAATGGGGCTTTTTTTCAAAGAGGGGAGGGGGGGGAAGACAGAGTGGGGATGTTTTTCTCACACATAAATAGGCAGAGTGGGGATGTTTTTCTCACACATAAATAGGCAGAGTGGGGATGTTTTTCTCACACATAAATAGGCAGAGTGGGGATGTTTTTCTCACACATAAATAGGCAGAGTGGGGATGTTTTTCTCACACATAAATAGGCAGAGTGGGGATGTTTTTCTCACACATAAAATTTGTTAAGCAACTAATCAGCAGACGCCAGCACAGCCATCAACTGACACTAGTATACGAGTTATAATGAATTGCAGCTGTCCTTTTTTTTATATAGAAATAATCATCCGAACAAGAGAGAGACAATATATCACAACCGGAGCAGACAGATAAATCAAAACATGCAACAGAACGGGCAGACACTCTCAGTCAATTAACAAAACAGAGACAGAGAAAGGTAGGGCTCCACAGAGAGACAAAAATACTGTATCATAACAAACAAAGAGAAAATGAGAACTATGTAACATGAAGCTTCTGTTAGTACAAAAACACAATCTTGAGGGAAAGAATGAAAATGATTTGCAGTTTGTTTTGAAAGTAGTATGTGTATGAATGAGTAAGAAAGTGCTGTGATGATTCCTGCTAGACTTAGTAGTGGTGGTTAAGAGTGATGTATTTGTTATCTGCTGACCCGGGTTTGAATCTTGTTCAAGAGAATTTTTCCTCTGGAGTTAACATCAGTGCCGACTCAACTCTCTCCAAAAGTCCTTTGGACAAGACTTTAAACCAAGGTCTTGTGTATGAACACACGCATAACTCTTGCTCTCACATTAGAACCTGTTCCGCTTTTCAGAAGAGAAGGCCTTAAAGGCCTTGTGTACAGGTGGGAATGGATGACAAAATTTACAAAACTGCATACACACGGAGACTGGATGAAAAAAAATGCACATGAGTAAACTTACTGCTTGGTTTTTGTTTTTATTTTAAAAGTTGTTGCGGTTAAGTTTTGATTCGGCATCTTGAACTATTGATGTTATAGGGATGCATAAACTGCATACATATATAATAAAAAATTATAATACCTAGAGCTAGACACACACTGAATCCAGTATATTATGATAATTATCATAGTGTGTGTCTCTGTATGTATGACTGTGTGTGTGTGCATGCGTGCATGTGAGAGAGAGAGAGAGAGAGTGTGTGTGTGTATGTGTGTGTGTGTGTGTGGTGTGTTAGTTAGTTCTTCAGTTTAACGTCCTTCCACCAAAAAGTGATATCAGACGATTTTGTGTGTGTGTGTGTGTGTGTGTGTGTGTGTGTGTGTGTGTGTGTGTGTGTGTGTGTGTGTGTGAGTGTGTGTTTGTGTGTGTGTGTGTGTGTGCGTGCATGTGTGAGTGTGTGTATGAGAGTGTCTATACGTCCGTGTATGTATGTGTGTGCATGTACGAGTGTGTGCGTGTGTGTATGTGCATGCGTGCATGCGTGTGTGTATGTGTTTGTGTGTGTAAGTGTGTGTGTGTGTGTGTGTGTGTGTGGTGTAAGTGTGTGTGAGTGAATGAGTGTGAGTATATGAGTGAAATTGTTGGCGGTGTGTGGTGTGTGTGTGTGTGTGTGTGTGTGTGTGCGTGCGTGCGTGCGCGTGTGTACGTGTAAGTAAATATATCACAGAAATTGAGTTATATATGTGTGTTCCTGTAGGTGTGTGTGAGTGTGTGTGCGCGCGCGCGCTTGTTTGCGTGTGAACATGCAAGTATGTGTGAGGGTCTTGCGTGTGTGTGTGTGTGTGTGTGTGCCAGTAAATAGCCTAATCAACAAACAGTTATACAAAACTTAGGGCCTTGCTAAAAAAAACAAGTACCCCCCCCAACCAAAAAAAAACCCCCAAAAAAACAAAACAAAAAAAAAAACCTTTAGGGGAATAAGCAAGAACATGTTTCTAAATCTTCAACCAGTCTTGGATAACAGGTTGAAGATTTAGAAACATGTTCTTGTGTGTGTGTGTGTGTGTGTGTGTGTGTGTGTGTGTGTGTGTGTGTGTGTATGTGTGTGTGTGTGTGTGCGTGTGTGTGCATGTGAGTGTTGTGATTCATAGTATGTGTGTAAGTGTGTGTATGTGCGTGTGCACAAGCATGTGTGTGTTGTGATTAATAGTACATGTGTGTGCCAGTGTGCACATGCATACACTGATACAGTACGTGTGTGAAAATGTGCGTGCGCATGTGATAGTGTGTATGTATCATATCAGAATAAATCTACCTCTGGACTACACACTTTTGCTACCAAAGCTCTTTTCAGACTCTCAGTAAAGAAAACATGTACAGTGTGGCATTTCATTTAAGTCCCTTTCAACACTTTTTTGATGGATTTTTTTTTTTTGACTATTAGCAGGATCATGCCATTAATCAATTCACTCACTCAACTCATAATTGAGCCAGTGTATGAATTACATTTTAACAAACAGTGAACATTTTCCTCAATGCACAGGTGGTTGGTTTTTTTTAATGATTCAACCAGAACGCACAAGTGTATAAACGTCACTGCAGCAAGTGAAAGTTGAGGTGCATTATACTATAGACAGATCTATCAACCGAATCTACTAAAAGTAAAACCCAGCTGTGTAGAAAGTTTAAGTCACATTCTCTTTTTGTTATGCGCAGACTTATGCTATATATTTATATATAGAGAGAGAGAGAGCTCTGTCCTTGCACATAAGGGGAGAGAAAGGTATCATCAATCAATATAACACATAGCCCTGCACTGTACAACTGTTCTCCACCATAGTACTGTAGTCTGCTGTACATACCTGCATCGTGCTGTACTGAATTATACTGCACTGCGCATAACTGTTGATCTGTACTCGAATATAACCACTATATTGCGCCACACTGCATTGCACTACACCGTATTAATAATAGTGTACTCCGTGGTGTTGTACTGTACTGCATGCATGCAGTGTACTTCGCTTTTAAAAACACTGTTAAATACTAATACCGTTATTGTCAGATCAGTGTGTTTTCCTGCACGGAATTCTAGCTGCTCATACATGGATGAGCATGATGCAATAAATAGAACACAAACTCAGCACGCAAAGCATATTTATAAATAGAGAGTGGAGGTTTTATTATTACAGACTTTTTTTCATAACAGTTTCCTTGGGTCCACATATGTATGTTACAATGAAATGAGAAAAGAAGAGCAGCCCAAACTATAATTATACAGGTTGACTGAGGCAGACACAACTGTCTCCAAATAGACTAAATTAATGATACAGCCATGCTTTGATGTATAATTTGTGTAAAGCTGCATTCACAATCACGGACAGGTCACCTACACACAGTCTTTAGGAGAATTATTTTACAAATATGCAGCCTACAACTAACAAAACTTAGAAACATGTATGAGTATGAGCAAGGATATCTCAGGATAATTTGATTGAAATGTATTATTTCACAACTGGTTACCCATTGCTAAAATACAATAAAACTGAAAGTAATTTGACAAAGAACTTAAGTTTCCTGAATAATTATCAAAGCTACTTTCACTTACTATCTCGGTATCTGTTTCAATACATAATCAAATTTATTGCTTGATATGTTTGTTCAATTGTTGTTCTCATTTGTTGTTTGTTGTTATCAAGATCATTTAGAAATGTTTTCACTGAGAATTCTTTCACTACTGACTTCCCAGTTCTAATGATGTCAGACTCACTAGAGCCCCACTTGATAACTCACGAGACAAGAAAACCATGTTAACAAAATATAAACAATGAAATATTTTCATGTTCGTTTTCGTTATTTTACTTAAGATTATATAAAAACATCTTAACATAATACCTAAACAGAATGTACAAAAAAAAATCAATGAAGCAGGCCATTTGATATGGTTGAGACAAGTGGTGCTCACGGTACTATACTCCATTCTGAACTTTTCGCAAAATGTGTCTTTTGTACCAGGGACAACCTTGCTTTCATGTGAAGAAAAATTGAAAAATTGCAATCTCACTCATTTAAAAAGTAAGTACCAAAATAGCAGAAGTTTATGACTAGTCTGTAGTCAACTTCTAATCTTCCTTCTCATAACTTCAGTCTTCACATTATGCTATTTACAGCTATTCACATTTTAGGAGAGCATTAAAATTAAATACTACTTTTATGTCTGAAGTAGTGTCCAAGACTAAAAGAGAGGGAGAGAGAGCGAGAGAAAGAGAGAGAGAGAGAGAGAGAGAGAGAGAGAGAGAGAGAGAGAGAGAGAGAGAGAGAGAGAGAGAAGAGAGAGACAAGACAATGACATGACAATTCTTTATTCGAGGAAATGAAAAGCACACATGTGCTTTTTCATCCATCCGCCCGTTTGGATACATCTAATAGAAAGAGAGAGAGAGAGACAGAACAGACAACAACAAGACAGACAAAAGCAAAGCTAAAGAAAGAAAAGGCAACAATTGAAAATGAAAAAAGTAAGAAAAGAAAGAAAAAGCACACTGAAAGTGAAACACCAACACTCATCCTTAACCAAGATCCAAATAAGCAAAACAGACTGATGGCAAAGGCAATGGGGAAGGGGGAAAGAGACAAAACAAAACAAAACCCCCAACAGTTCACTGTAAAACTAAAAGGTTAAGTAAACATTTGACCCAAACCCAGACGATGTCAAAAGCCAAGTGAGACTGAGCTGATGGGTGTAGTCAGACACTGAGACAGCACGTTTCCTAGTTTTTCACTAGGAGGGGTGTGTGGGAGTAGCCAAAATAATGAGCTATACCTTTATTTGTCACCTTCTTCAAATGCAGAGATACTGATTCGTAACTTGTACAGACAGAGGAAAGTAAAAATCGTAATCGATTTATATAACCAGTACACCGGCATCGCCGGCTCGTTGAAACAGTCGTGGTCTTTAAAAACTGGCACTGATATTAAGAACGCATATGTTTATAATTGACGCCTCTTCGCCCATTTCGGCAATTGCTACACCATATTACCATTCTTCCTTTGATTTCACTATTAGCACAATGTTCTGATTTTGCTCCGCAAAAATTTTCTTTGCCAGACCTAACTGAATCTGGATGTGGATCAAAATTCTGCATTCTCTGGGAGCTGGTTCCAGAGAACGATGAAAACATGAGCAGACCGACTTAACCACCGGACCCCGATCATACGCTACTAAACTAAGCAAAGAACCATCCCACGAGTGATAAAAAATCGTGTCATTTACCTTGTGCCTTTGAAGATTACGGATACCGTTGCGTTATCTTCTGCTGGGTTCAGTAGAGGACACAGTGTGGCCTTGACAGCAAGGAGACATCAGCCTCAATGTCGCTCTTCTGAAGAGAAAGATGCAAAAGTGTAAAGAGAGCCTCGTTTTCGTCCGACCTTCATTGTATCCAAATATGGGACAGCCACACTATTGACGGTTTGTGTGTCCTGCGCAGAAAAACGAAGGGCTTGTAGCAGATTCAGAAGATATTTATACACTTGTTCCGCAAAATTTGATAAATCAATAAAGAATTGTAGGCCCTCGTTATGAAAACACACCAACCTGGCCATGTGCTAAGCCTATTAGCATTCACCGAATCTACAACTGAAGCGATTTTGCAAGACTAGAAATAAGCTAAGTAGATAAAAACGAAAATCACATTGAAAAGCTTGATTATGCCTTCTTCTTCTTCTTCTTCTTCTTCTTCGAGCTATGGTAGAGTCTTTTCTTTTTCAAGTTGCTTGTGGATTACTTTTTCCCCTTTCATACTTAAATGTAATTTGGTGGGCGTGCATGCGTGTGTGTGTGTGTGTGTGTGAAAACAAGTCGTCAAAATGACCTTTATTTAGGATAAAAGAGTAAGTTTGCATTAATTGTGTTCAACCTGCCTCATAACGACAACAGCAACAACAACAACAATTTCAGAAAATTGACTTATAAAATCAAGCAAAAGACAATGTCAATTTAAAAGACCTCACAAGATAAAACGAAACCAAGACAACTAGTTCAAGATGCGTTCAATTCAGACATAAGCAAGCATAGTGAAGAAAACAAGATAACACAGGTAAGAAAAATGACTTCTTCTTCTTCTTCTTCTTTTTTTTTTTTGGCAAAGCAAGATTTCGAGGATGAAATGGTAGTCTTACAATTTATTCAGAATATTCTTACACTTTCGTTTTGAAGTAGGTAACTTCAAAAAGGGAGGTAAATCATTCCGCAATGTTCATCCTGAGTATTTATTTTCTTTCTTTCTTTCTTTCTTTCTTTCTTTCTTTTATATCGAAGATAATGGAATAAGCACTTAAGTGCTTTTTTTAAAAACATCCATTCCCCGTTTGTATGCGGATTTGTGAATTCTGTCATCTGTTCCCACCGGCACACAATGGCCTACTCTTCCGAAAAGCGGAACAGGATTTAACGTGTGCGCAAGATATTCTGCGTGCGTTCGCACACGGGACCTCAGTTTAAAGTCTCATCCGAAGGACTTTTGGGGAACGGGAATCGAACCCGGGTCGTCACATTGCCAGCGCAATGTTTTGACCACTAGGCTATCCCCTACCCTGTGTGTGGTGTGTGTGTGTGTGTGCATGCGCGCACCAACTGTTTCGAACTCTCCATTGAGAGCTCTCATTCATTCATTTCCCTCCCACGGCTGTTTCAGTTTTGATTTGTTGTTTATGTGTTGTTGCTGTTGTTAGTGGTGGTGGGGTGGAGGTGGTTTGTTGATGTTGTTGGTGGTGGTGGGCTGATGATTTGTTGTTGTTGTTGGTGGTGGTGGTGGGGTGGTTTGTTGGTGGTGGTGGTGGTGGGGTGGTTTGTTGTTGCTAGTGGTGGTGGTGGGTTGGTGGTTTGTTGTTGTTGGTGGTGGTGGAGGTGGTTTGTTGTTGTTGGTGGTGGTTTGTTGTTGTTGTTCGTGATATGTTTCGTTCGTTTAGGGGGTTTTCAATCGTTACTTTTTATGCCCCTTTCTTCTATCATAATAATGTTGTCTTTCCTCTTCTGTCAATTCCTTTTACTTTTCAATCTGATTATACATCCTCTAGCAGCCACCCTTCTTCCCTACCCCAGGTCCCTTGATGTTTTTCCTATTTCAATATCTTATTGTTACGTGTAACAACTATGTGTACCATTTTACAATGAGTAGATGTTCATTTTTATGACATTTTAAGTTTGGGGAACCTTTTTTCTTTTTCTTTCTTTTTTTTTTTTTTGGGGGGGGGGGGGGGGGTAGGGGGCCTTTTTGTGGGTCTTTTTGTTTTTTTCCCTTTTGTTTGTTGTTGTTCTGGGTGTTGTTGGTTTGGGGGGGGGGGGGGGGCGTTAGGGTTATTTCCCTTTGTTTCTACTGTGTGAGAGTCTACGGGCTAGATGTAAAAAAGCACATGGGTGCTTATTCATTATCCTCGAAATAAAAGAATTTGTCATTTTCATTGTCTCTCGGTTGTCCCCTCTCCCCTTGTGTTGTTGCTGCTTTTTTTTTGCTCTTGGTTTCTTTGTTGTTGTTGTTTTTTGGTTGTTTCTGTGTTGTGGGGGCTTTTGTGTAGACATTTTTTCCCGTATACTGTGTGACTGTATTGGTATGGGATTTATCCTCGAAATGAAAGAATTTGTCACTGTCATTGTCACTGTCTCTCCTTTTCCTCTCATCCAATCTGCCTTTGTGTTTTAGGAAGAGTGTGTGACGGGTTTGCGCGGGTGTCGATTGGGTTTGTTTGCTTGTTGAAACATTAGGTTGGATACACACATCCAGGCAATACCAGACAGTTCGATAGTAACGTCAAACTGATTTATTTTGTAATCCGAAAGAATACCTTCATCTAAGTCAACAGAGATTGTTTCCCTGGATCAATATAAAAATGAAATATCAAATTTGCAATACATTACAAAATGTTTTGTCGAAATTTCCCCTGAAAATCCATCCACCCCCAATATTCATTTCTTTTTTTCTTTTCAGATCACCGTCCTTTTTATTTTATTTTATTTTGTTGTTATAGGAACATGTGTGATGTTTCGTTTGTTTTGGTTTGGTTTAGTTTAGTTTGGTTTTCGTTGTGTTTTGTTTTTGGGGTTGTATTTTTTGCTGTTTTTTTTGTTTTGGATTTTTTGTTTTTGGGGTGGTGTTTGTTTGATTTTTCTGCTTCATCTTTGTGACCTGCCTGACCCGCTGTTTCCACAACGCTCATTTAGCAGGGTGGAAAGTCCATAGGGAGCTCACGGCCATACATGTCAGGCCTTATGCACTGCTGCTGGGGTCACTTTGGTGGTGCCTGTTATGAGCTAACATACGCATGACACACATATACAACAGGATATTTCCTCAGTGCCGACTTCATTCTCCCCAAAGTCCGGATGAGACTAGTGGCGTTAAAACCCTTTTTGGAAGAGTAGGCCATTGTGTGCCGGTGGGAACGGATGGCAAGATTGATAAAACTGCATGCACACGGAGACACGAGTTTTTATTCCATTATCATCGAAATGAAAAAATAAAATAGATAAAGAAATATATACTATACATGAAGCCAGACTGAGTGAGATGCCACTAGAGGTAGCGACCTCTATAACGTCCCTCCAACGACCTTCTCCTGTAGACCTCCAACCCAAAGGCTTTGACACAAACTCAGCACAATCTGAGGTCACCATGAGACCAGAGCAACCCGTGCCACCCTTGTATTGCATGATGATCAACGATGATGAGAATGATGTGATGCTGCTGCTAT
The DNA here is from genome assembly GCA_028751875.1 of Rapana venosa. Classification (NCBI taxonomy): domain Eukaryota; kingdom Metazoa; phylum Mollusca; class Gastropoda; order Neogastropoda; family Muricidae; genus Rapana; species Rapana venosa. The sequence goes on from CM054164.1 coordinate 17,163,694, forward strand.
GAAAGTGCATGTGCTTTGAGACTACTTGACAGGGTTGGAGTCCGACAAATCCTTATGAGTGTAGTGGGGCTCGAACCCGCGACCTTCCAGTCTGTAACCCAAAGCTGCTAGGTTGTTGTTGTTGGTGGTGTTGTTGTTGTTGTTGTTGGTGTTGTTGTTGTTGTTTTAGTTGGGCGTTCCCTAGCTTGACATCCTACTGTGAAACCGTTCAACTTCAGACGATTTTGTCTCAAAGTAGGCCATTGTGTGCCTGTGGAAATAACACTGCAACACAGGGGATGGTTGTAAGCAAAATTTCACATGAGTGTTTATTCCATTATCCTCAGAATAAAAGAATGAAATATTTTTTTAAAGTGATAAAAAGCCCCAAAGCTTTTTGTCTGGGCTAAATGCGTTGGGTATTTTTTGTTGGGTTTCTTGGTTAAAATTATGTTGTATTCTATGTACATGAAAAGAAATCACAGATGCCCTGCAAGAATAAACTTCATAGACATGTCCCTCATACTGAAGATACTAAGATCTTTCCCCTCCTGTTTCATATCAAAACTGTCCTACCTTCACTAAGCCTGCTAAAGTGTGTGTGTGTGTGTGTGTGTGCTATTGCAATTTTATTTCATAGATTTGGTCTGCAGCGTACCATGTTTGTAATATCTGTTTGTTTAAAATATTGATTGTTCGTCATTGGTTGCATGGAATCAATGAATGTGTGCCCCTCCCCGGAGTTACCTCCCTCACCACCAGCTCTTCTACCTTATGTCCCTGTAACTACCCTACCCCCCTTTTGGAGACGGAATAGCGTGGTGGTTAGAGTGATGTATTGGTGATCTGGTGGTTTGAAGAGGAATTTTCCTTTGGAGTTAATAGCATCAGTGTGGACTCCACTTGAAGTCTTTAGGATGAGATTGTGGGAATGTTGCGTGTTGTGCTTTTTGGAAGGGTACATGTGCAAAACTGTGTACACATGGAAACTGGATGATGAAAATAAAAGTACTTATTCCCTTTAGCCTTCAAAATAATGAAAAACCGCTCCCTCCTCGTACCTTTTACTGCTCCATCCACATCCTCCCTTACTACCCTCTCACCCCCCTATAACTACCCTCCTACACCCTCTCCCTCCCCTAACTAACCACCCCCCCCTAACTGCCCTCTTCCTGCCCCTCCTACACCCCCCCCTCCTACCTATCCTCCCCCCAACTACCCTCTCCCTCCTGCTGCTGCTCTCCCCCCCCAAAGTAGCCTCTATCTACTGCCCCCTGCCCCTGCCCACCCCCCACCCCAACCACACTCTCCCTACTGCTCCTTTCTTGAGTACATAAAACACATACCAGACACAGACATAGGAAGATAGACCACACATCTCCTCCAAACTTCGGAGGATTAGAAGTTAGGGGTGATCGCCATAGGGATCACAATTACTTAACTTCCAGCTAATGTTGCTGTGGTCATAGTTAAATAGCATAATTATTATAAAAACAAACAATTCCACAATTTAAAGCTGTCTTTTCCTATTAGCCGTTAAGAAATGGAAAGAAAGGCAAATTCTAAATAATTCAGTTTTGAACCTGTCCTTGTTTCACACAGGTAAACAGTAGTGTCTATAATTTTATATAAAGATTGCTGCTTCATTTCTATCAGATACAAACTTTTCTCAGATCTTTGAGCGATTTCAAACAATAAAAAAGGAATGTAACTGTTTCTTATAACCTATGAAGGGGATGTAATATTGTCATAAGATAGAGTGTAAGTTTTATCACACATGTAGAATGTGTCAAAAACGCTAAATACAGTTCAGTAAACTTAAGGGGATAAAAGAATTAACGTGACTGTTTATCAGGTTGATGATGTTGGATGTTTGAAGGGATTACCAGGTCTTGATCTTAGATTTGAAGTGAAAGTTGTTCTAATTATTGAAACAAAATGAGATGACAGTCATGTGGTCAGCAGGGCTATAAACAACATGAAATGACATAATAATAATAATAATAATAATAATAATAATAATAATGATGATGATGATGATGATGATGAGTGCTATATCTTGTAGAAACAAATCAAAGCACTTACATTCATACTTTTCTTACACATTCAATCAAATCGCAATTAGTTTAAACACAATGAAAATTTACACACACACACACACACACACACACACACACACACACACACACTTAAAGGTTATACACTTTAACTGAAAGATGAGAATTTTTGCTGTTGAAAGCAGGGACAGATTTGAAATGAACAGGTATGTCTGGAGACTGGATTTAAAAATGTCATAAGGAGACTTTTGAGGGAGGTTATTGTATTTGAGATAAAATTCGTGATACATTGTATTGTAAGCAGAAGCATTGGCATACATTTATGCTGAATCCTTTTTCGTTGTGGAATTTATTCGAATGAGCTGGTTGATTCTTTGACAAAAGAAGGTGCCCCTGAATGCAGTACTGACATGTTTGCTTGTAAGCTAATCTAGAATTATTGTCTCATGAAATTCATTCTAAGTTAACGAAATGTGTGCATTCTAAGGAAATGAGAAATTGTAATACATAAACAGATATTAACTGCATGGATTACTAAAATTTCAAAATGGTAACACATTGTTCTATTCCCCTTTCAATTCACTATTTATTTTTTGATTGCCCAATTCTTTTTGACATGTATATAAGGAAAGGTTTAGATATTCATAAGAAATATACCACTGTACAAGAAGTTTTATGTGACTCTCAGCAATTCAGTTGCTGAAGTAATCTTTTCTTCTTCTGTAAGACTTTTAGTATAACTAGTTGTGTAAGTGTGTGTGTATGTGTGTATGTGTGTGTATATGTGTGTGTTGTGTGTTGTGGGAGAGAGAGAGAGAGAGAAGAGAGAGAGAGAGAGAAGATGGGGTGTGTCAAAATTACCAAGTAGTGAATGGATATAGATCTTTGTTTACTTGTGGTTAGATTTGCAAACACGTTTCATGTCAATATTACTTCCCCTTGAACAATGACATCCCTTTTTATTGTTTGAAGTGTAGTCCAGATAAATGCTTCCCTCTGTTGGAAATGAAGAAACCATTTTTATATGACATTGTACAAATGACTCTTTACATGTGTGAAACAAGTGATAGGTAATATAAATGATTGTAGACATGGGTATTTTTGAATTTGCAAAGTGATAGAGGAAGACACCTTGAAAGTTTTGATTTGTTAGTTTGATAATATGTCATAAAAATGAAGATGTAAGCACTTCAGCTGTGAGTTAGGAATTTGTGAACCCTACGGGGATCACCCCTAACTTCTGATCCTCTGAAGTTTGGAGGAGATGTGTGGTCTATCTTCCCATGTTTGTGCTTTATTGTAAAGATTTTTCGTGGGGCTAATTTTGGGTGGGGGATAGGATAGGATAGGAAAACAGTTTGGGTTAGCAGGGGTTGGAGGAAACATTAGGTAAAGGGAGGGAGGGAGGGAGGGGTATAAGTGAGGTTAGGGGGATAGGTAAAGGGAGGGGAGTAGTTAGGGGGATGGGATAGGTAAGGGGGGGAGTAGTAAGGGGAAATAGGGGATGTTAAGGGGGAGTAGTTAGGGGGATAGGTAAGGGGGAGTAGTTAGGGGGATGGGATAGGTAAAGGGGGGAGTAGTTAGGGGGATGGGATAGAGGATGGGATGGGGTAGGAGTAGTTACGGGGATGGAATAGGTAAGGGGGGGGGATGTATAGGTGGTAGTAGTAGTGCTGTGTAGGAGGAAGGAGTGTAGGTGTAGGAGAAGTGGTTAGTAAGAGTAGTATGTAGTGGAGTAGTAGTAGATCTAGTAGTAGTAGTAGTAATAGGAGGAGTTGTAGTATATGAAGTAGTAGGAGGAGGACAAGGAGGAAGAGGAGTAGTAGGAGAAGTAGTAGTTGAGGAGTAGGAGTAGTGGTATGAGTAGTTGGAGGAGTGGTAGTGGTAGGAGTGGTAGTAGTACTAGTGGTAGGAGTAGTAGTTGGAGGAGGAGGAGTAGCAGCAGAAGCAGCAGCAGCAGTAGTAGTGGTAGTAGTAATAGTAGTAGTAGTGGTAGTAGTAGTAATAGGAGAAGTAGTAGTAGTAGTAATGGTAGTAGTAGAAGTAGTATACACACATCCAGGCAAATGACAGACAATTCGATAGTAATGTTCAAATGATTTATTTTGTCATCTGAAAGAATGCCTTCATCTAAGGGAAGTTATCCCACCTACAAATGCAGTTCACAACAGAGATTGTTTCCCTTGGATCAATATAAAAATGAACTATCCAATTTGCAATACATTACAAAATGTTTTGTCGAAATTTCTCCTCAAAATCCCTTCACCCCCAATCCAGTAATAGCTGTCCCAAAGGCTTTGATCTACTCACCTTTTAAAACGGTTGTTCATATCTCTTTTTTTCTTTCTTTTGAGATCACGGTCCTTTCTATTTTATTTTATTTTGTTGTTATAGGAACGTGTGTAATGTTTCGTTTGTTTTGGTTTGGTTTAGTTTGCTTTGGTTTTCGTTGGTGTTTTGTTTTTATTTTTGGGGTTGTTGTATTTTTTGCTGTTTTTTCGTTTGGGACTTTTTGTTTTTGGGTGGTGTTTGTTTGATTTTTCTGCTTCATCTTTGTGACCTTCCTGACCCGCTGTTCCCACAACGCTCATTTCAGTCTCTACAGGTTTGTTATGTAGCAGGGTGGAAAGTCCATAGGGAGGTCATGGCCATACATTTGGTTAGGCCACCCGTCAGAGAGGCCATGCACTGCTGCTGGGATCACTTTGGTGATGTTCAGTGGTGTCTGTTATGAGCTAACATACACAACAGGATTTTCCCTCTGGAGTTAACATCCGTGCCGACTTCATTCTCCCCAAAGTCGTTCGGATGAGACTATAAACCGAGGCACGTAGAACATCTTCCGCACACGTTAAAACCCTTTTCGGAAGAGTAGGCCATTGTGTGCCGGTGAGAACGGATGTGCCGGTGAGAACGGATGGCAAAATTGACAAAACTGCATACACACGGGGAGAGTATTACAACAAAAAAAAGCACTCGAGTTTTTATTTCCTTATCATCGAAATGATGAGAATAAAATAAATACAAAAATAAATTCTATACATGGAGCCAGACTGAGTGAGATACCCACTAGAGGTAACGACCTCTATAACGACCTTCTCCAACCAAAAAGGCTTTGACACAAACTCAGCACAATCTGAGGTCACCATGAGACCAGAGCAACCCGGGCCACCCTTGTATTGCATGATAATCAACGATGATGAGAATGATGTGATGCTGCTGCTATGAAAGTGCCTGTGCTTTGAGACAAGGTTGTTTTATGCGCTTGCTATCATAATAATTATATCCCTGCGTGAAGAGGGCCCAAGAGATACAGGTAAAAAGGTAAAGGTAAAGGTGTCCCATAACCTATATTAAGGTCGTAGGGGAGCGAGGCGTCAGAGACCTCACTTCTCTAGGGCCAGCATATTGAGGGCGGCGCCCATCTCCTCTCCCTCGCTGCTTTACCTTCCCTGACCCTAAATTTACAGCTGGGTGAACTGGGGGAACTGTACTGAAGCCAAGGCGCGAAAACGGTCACCCATCCAAGTGGTAACCACGCTCGACGCTGCTTAACTTGGCTGGGGGAAAGTGAGTGCTCCGACCACTGAGCTATCCCGTCCCAGACACCTGATACAGATACAGACACCTGGTAAATTGAGCAACACTCTCAAAAAGTCTTTCCAGTGATCCCATAGCGGGAGCTGGTCGGAGTCGGAAAAATCCTTATGACTGTGATGGGATTCGAACCCGCGACCTTCCAGTGAGCCACTTCGTCGTTTCCCCCTCTGTGGTGGTGGTGGTGGTGGTGGTGGTTGTGAGGTAGGTGCGTGTGTGCGTGCCGTCACCGTTGCCTATTCCTTGTGTTCTCTTCCGTTGTAATTTTATACTGTTGTTGCTGTTATTGTCGTTGTTGTTTTTGTTGGACGTTCCCTAGCTTGACATCCTAGGAATTACCGTGAAACCGTAAGTGCGTGAGAAGTTTGCGTGTATGTCTGTTTTTAAGTGCTTCGCCATCCATGCATGACTGTGTAAGATTAGATTGAATGCATGCCCGTTGATTTGTCTTTTCAAGATATAGCGCTATGTAAGTTCCATTTATTATTATTATTTTTATTATTATTATTCATGTTTCTATTTTTCTTGCTGTGCCAATAGGCCCTTTCACAAAAGAAATGTTTCCGACTTAAACTAAGTAGCACAGCTGCCAAGAATTATTTTATGACATGAAGAGTGACAGCAAGCAAGTTTGCATACTGTTATTAGCATAGGAATCAATGAATGTGTGCCCCTCCCCAGAGTTACCTCCCTCACTACTTCTGTCCCTTTTGGGGACGGAATAGTGTGGTGGTTAGAGTGATGTATTGGTGATCTGCTGGTTTGAATCTCATTCAAGATGAATTTTCCTTTTGGAGTTAATAACATCAGTGCGGACTCCCCTTTAAGTCTTTAGGATGAGATTGTGGGAATGCTGCACACACACGTTAAAACCTGTTGTGCTTTTTGGAAGAGTAATATATACAAAACTGTATACACATGGAAAGTGGATGATGAAAATAAAAGTACTTATTTCCATTAGCCTTCAAATTAAAGAAAAACTGCTCCCCCCAACTAACCTCCCCCCTCCCCTCCTGCCACCCCCCCTAACTACCCTCTCCTCCTGCACCCCTCTAACTACCCCCACTACCCTCCCCTAGCTACCCTCACCCTCCTGCACCCCTACCTCCCCACCTCCCACTAAGTACCCTCTCACTCCTGAATCCCCTCCCCCTAACTACACCCCCCCCCCTTCCACAACAACTACCCTCCCTCCTGTGCCCCCCCACTAACTACTTTTCCCTCCTGCTCCCCCCAACTAGCCTCTCTTTACTGCTCCCTGCCCCCCTCCCAAACCACTCTCTCCCTTCTTGAGTACATAAAAGACAAACCAGACACAGACATGGGAAGATAGACAACACATCTCCTCCAAACTTCCGAGGATTAGAAGTTAAGGGTGATCCCCATAGGGATCACAAATGCATAACTTCCACCTAATGTTGCTGTGGTCATAGTTAAAAAGCATAATTGTTATAAAAACAAACAATTCCACAATTTAAAGCTGTCTTTTCCTATTATCAGTTCAGAAATGGAAAGAAATGCCAATTCTAAATCATTCACTTTCACCATGTCTTTGTTTCACACAGTAAACAGTAGTGTCTATAATTTTATATAAAGATTGCTGCTTCATTTCCATCAGATACAAACTTTTCTCAGAACTTTGAGCGATTTCAAACAATAAAAAAGGAAGGGGAGGTAATATTGCCATACGATAGAATGTAAGTTTTATCACGCATTTAGAATGTGTCAAAAACGCTAAATACAGTTCAGCAAACTTAACGGGATAAAAGAATTAACGTGACTGTTTATCAGGTTGATGAAGGGGTTACGAGGTCTTGATCTTAGATTTGAAGTAAAAGTTGTTCTAGTTATTGAAACAAAATGAGATGACAGTCTTGTAGTCAGCAGGGCTATAAACAACATGAAATGATATAATAATGATAATAATAACAATAATAATAATTTAAAAAAATGATGATGATCATCATCATCATATGGAATTTATATAGTGCTATATCTTGTAGAAAAAAATCAAAGCACTTACATCCATACTTTTCTTACACATTTAATCACATCGTAATTAGTTTAAACAAAACAAAAATTTTAAAACACACACACACACACACACACACACACACACACACACACACACACACACACACACACTGAAAGATGGGAATTTTTGCTGTTGAAAGCAGGGACAGATATGAGATGAACAGGTTTGAAATAAGATGTCTGGAGACTGGATTTTAAAATATCCTTAAGTAGGCTTTTGGCGAATTAGATGGATGGACTAAAAATACAGAAAGAGCAAAAATAAAACACACACACACACCACACACACACACACACACACACAACACACACACACACAACAACACACACACACACACACACACACCACACACACGCGCGCATACACATTTAAAAGTACGACCATACACGCACGAACTTATTAGAGTGCACGAGTACATGATACGATATTTATATACGTTATGTTTATGTGCACATACATTGAGAGAGAGATCGAGATAGATAGATAGAAGTAGAGAGAGAGAGAGAGAGAGAGAGAGAGAGAGAGAGAGAGAGAGAGAGAGAGAGAGAGAGAGAGAGAGAGAGAGAGAGAGAGAGAGAGAGAGAGAGAGAGAGAGAGAGAGGTTGGAATGAATTTTTATCCTCTTTTCATTAAATCCAAACAGCCCTCCACCATTTCATTTTCTTGTCTAGGTCATGTGGCACCCCTCCCCTGCTCAAAAGCCTCTTCTTTCAATCAGGTCCTAAGGATGTCAGCCCCGCCAATCACAGATGTCTGACACAGACCTTATAAATGTTAAAATCTTATATTAAGTAATCTGAATGTGCCTACTACCTAAACGGTGGGTAAATGGCCGTATACATAAAATCTCTCCATTGGTGAACCTGGGAGCTCTAGCAGAGGAAAGAAAAAAAAACACACCACGCAATTATATTTTATTAAAACAAGGTTAAAACCAGCTGTTCTGTCGTTCTTGGTATCAACGCCCCAGTCAACCATAAGGGTCAAACAAAAGATGGTGACTGCGTTGTAGGAGACCCCAAACAAGACACAGATAAATGGGATAAAATCTACCCCCCAAAAACAACAACAAAAACAAACAACAACACGAAAACAAAACAAAAACATAAAAATTGTTCGCAGTAAAGACGGACATACTAACCATGTTGACTGATATTATCATCCTCTTTGACTGTGTCTTTCACTCAAAGAGGTTTAGTTTCAGTGTCTCAAAAAGGTTAATTTCGTTCAGAATATTTTATATTTTATATTTTACTGAGTCACTTTTGCACATTGTACAAAACAATTCCCACTCCATCCCCCTTTTAAAAGAACAAATTCTATCAAGAAAACATGAAATGAAATGAGCATGCAATCACAAATGCAGTGTGACGCAACTGTTCCTTTTATTCTATTTTCATTTATTTAGTTTGCACCTGCTTTAAGAGTTGCATTTTCTTGTGAAAATTTGCAAGTGACCATTGTCTTCAAGCTGTTAATCCGTTTAGGTGCATATGAACTTTGGATCCATACTGATGGATCTGTATTAGAAACAGGCAAAAGTGGGGCAGCATTTGTGATTCCGGCTTTGAAAGTACAAAAACCATGTCATTTAGGAGAACAGTTTTCTATTTTAACTTCTGAATTATTAATTTGCAATCCTTATAGCTTTGAATTTTGTGTCTGATACTGCTGTGGATATTTACCAAATTCTGTTTTGAGTTGATACAAAAGCAGTATTAATGGAAAAACAAGGAGAGATATTTGTATTTGAGATTAAATTCGTGTAAGCAAGGCATTGGCATAACTTTATGCTGAATCCCTTCTCATTGTGGAATTTATTCGAATGAGCTGGTTGATTCTTTGGCAAAACAAAGTGCCTCTGAATGCAGTACTGAAGTGTTTGCTTCTAATCTTGCATTGTCGTCTTATGAAAATCAT
>CM054164.1:17178281-17185781 GCA_028751875.1 Rapana venosa
CTTTCTTTCGTCCTTCTTCACTCCTTCTCATACATCTTCCTCTCCATTTACCCCTCCCCTCCTTTTTATTGTTACCCTCTGCCTTCAAGCTAAGGTTAAGCAGCATTGAGTGGATGGATGACTGTTCATGCGCCTGGGCTTGAAAACTTCAGTCCCCCAGTCCACCCAGCTGTAAATGGGTACCTGCCCTTTTTAGAGTGAGGGAAAGAAAGCGGAGGAAGCTGGTAGCAAAATCTTGATTGGTGCCCTCACAGGATAGGTGAAAGGCCTACCATCGGCTAGTCGTCACCCTCCCCACAACTACCCTTTTCCCCCAACTACGCTCCCCCCTCTCCCTAAACTACCTCCTGTCCCCCCCCCCCCCCCCCACCTACCCTCTCCTCTAACTACCTTCTCCTCTTGCCACCCCCTACCTAACACCCTCCCAAAACCCCTTTACTACCCTCTCCCTCCTGCCCTCCTAACTAGCCTCTCCCATAATAACCCTCTCGCCCCGCCACCCCCCACCCGTTTAACTATCCTCCCCACTGCCCTCCTCCCCCCCTTGCTGCTCCCCTAACTACCCCCCTGCTGCTCCCCCACTGCCTCCCCTGCCCCCCCCCCCCAACTACCCTTTCCCCCAACTAACTACCCCCCAAAAAAAATCTCCCTAAGTACCCTCCCCCCTGCTGCTCCCCCTAATTTCCCCACCCCCCCTAACTACCCTCTCACGCCCCTGACTACACTCCCCCCTAATTTCCCCCACACCCCTAACTACCCTTTCACCTCCCCCCACATACCCACTCCCTCCCCACAAACCAGCCTCTCTTACTGCTCCCTCCTCTCCCGAAGCACTCTCTCCCTTCTTGAGTACATAAAAGAAAAACAAGACACAGGAAGATAGACAACACATCTCCTCCAAACTTCAGAGGATTAGAAGTTAAGGGTGATCCCCATAGGGATCATAAATGCCTAACTTCCAGCTAAAGTTGCTGTGGTCATAGTTAAAAAGCATAATTGTTATAAAACAAACAATTCCTGAATTTAAAGGTGTCTTTTCCTATTATTGGTTCAGAAATGGAAAGAAAGGCCAATTCTAAATCATTCAGTTTCACCCTGTCCTTGTTTCACACAGGTAAACAGTAGTGTCTATAATTTTGTATAAAGATTGCTGCTTCATTTCCACCAGATACAAACTTTTCTCAGAACTTTGCGCGATTTGAAACGATAAAAAAGGAATGTAACTGTTTATAACCTATGAAAGGGAGGTAATATTGCCATCAGATACAATGACAGTTTTATCAAAACGCTAAATACAGTTGAGCAGCGTTTATATGCAGCATAACTTAACGGGATAAAAGAATTAACATGACTCTTTTTCATGTTGATGATGTTGGATGTTTGAAGGTCTTGATCTTAGATTTGAAGTGAAAGTTGTTCTAGTTATTGAAACAAAATGAGGTGGCAGTCTTGTGGTCAGCAGGGCTATAAACAACATGAAATAACTTTAATAATAATAATAAATATAATAATAATAATAATGGTGATGATGATGATGATCATGTGGAATTTATATAGTGCTATATCTTGTAGAAATAAATGAAAGCACTTACATTCATACTTTTCTTACACATTCAATCACATCACAATTAGTTTAAACAAAATCAAAATTTACACACACACACACACACACACACACACACACACACACACACACACACACACACTTAAAGATTATACACTTTAACTGAAAGATGGGAATTTTTGCTGTTGAAAGCAGGGACAGATATGAGATGAACAGGTTTGAAATAAGTATGCCTGGAGACTGGATTTTAAAATGTTATTAAGTAGGCTTTTGGAGAAGGGAGAGAGGAAGGTTATTCCAGATGGATGGACTAAAAATAGAGAAAGAGCAATAAATAAATACACACACATTTAAAAGTACGGCCAAACACGCACGAATTGAGAGAGAGAGAGAGAGAGGGAGAGAGAGAGTAGAGAGATGAGAGAGGAGAGAGAGAGAGAGAGAGATGAGAGAGAGAGAGAGAGAGGTTGGAATGACTTTTTTCCTCTTTCATGTAAATCCAAACAGCCCTCCACCATTTATTAGACACTATGTTTATGTGCAGCATACATTGAGAGAGAGAGAGAGAGAGTTGAAGAGGAGTAGAGAGAGAGAGGGATGGATGAGATGAGAGAGGTTGGAATGACTTTTTTTCTCTTTTCATTAAATCCAAACAGGCCTCCACCATTTATTTAGACACGTTATGTTTTATGTGCAACATAACATTGACGGAGAGAAGACAGAGAGAGAGAGAGAAGATGAGATTGAGAGAGAGAGAGAGAGAGTTAGCTGAGACAGAAGAGAAGACGAGTAGAGAGAGAGAGAGTTGGAATGATTTTGACCCTTTTCAATAATGAAAATAAGTGCATGAATCCAAACAGCCCTCCACCATTTCATTATCCTGTCCAGGTCATGCGGCACCCCTCCTGCTCAAAAGCTCTCTTTCGAATCAGTGTTCCTAAAGGGTGTCAGCCTGCATCACAGAGGTTGTATCGATCAGACTGACACCATTTATACATGTTAAAACATCATAGTAAATCCATTGGTAAAGTCCGACGTGCCCACTACCTTAACGTGAGGTAAATGGCTGATAATACATCTCACCTGAGCTCTAACATGAGGAAAGACCCCACCCTCCCCCCCCCATCCATGCAATATATTTTTTATTAAAACAAGGTTCAACCAGTGTTCTATGTTTATTGGTATCAACCCATACCAACCGTAAGGGTCAAAGAAAGATGATAACTGTTTTGTAGGAGACCCTATACATGACATGACACATAAAAATGGGACAAAATCTGGAAAAAGCCCCCCCCAAACCCCACACAAAACAAAACAAAAACATAGAAGTTGTAAGCACTGACATACTGACTAATATTATCATCCTCTTCGACTGTGTCTTTCACTCAAAGAGGTTCAGTTTTAGTGTCTCAAAAAGGTTGATTTTGTTCAGAATATTTTATATTTTATATTTTACTGAGTCATTTTTGCACATTATACAAAACAAATCCCACTCCATCCCCTTTTTAAAAGAACAAATTCTATCAAGAAAACATGAAATGAAATGAGCACGCCCTCACAAATGTAGTGTGACGCAACTGTTTCTTTTATTCTATTTTCATTTATTCAGTTTTTCTATTTTAAATTTGCAATCCTTATAGCTTTGCATTTTGTGTCTGATATACTATTGATATTTACCAAATTCTGTTGACGCAAAAGCTGTATTAATGACATTAAAGATATGACATGGGAAAACAATGAAAGATATTGTATTTGAGATAAAATTCGTGATACATTGTATTGTAAGCAGAGGCATTGACATAACTTTATGCTGAATCCCTTCTCGTTGTGGAATTTATTCGAATAAGCTTTGGCAATGCAGTACTGAAATGTTTGCTTCTAAGCTAAGCTAATCTAGAATTGTTGTCTCATGAAATACATTCTAAGTTAACGAAATGTGTGCATTCTAAGGAAATAAGAAATTGTAATACATATAAACAGATATTAACTGCATGGACTACTAAATATTTCAAAATGGTAACACATTGTTCTATTCCCCTTTCAATTCACCATTTATTGTTTGACTGCCTAATTCTTTTTGACATGTATGTAAGGAAAGGTTTAGATATTCATAAGAAATATAACACTGTACAAGAAGTTTTCTGTGACTCTCAGCAATTCATAATCTCAGTTGCTGAAGTAATCTATTATTCTCCTGTAAGACTTTTAGTGTAATTAGTTGTGATATATATATATAATTATTTATATATTAAATAAGTATATATATATTTTATTATTAATATATATATATTATATATATATATAAAGAGAGAGGAGAGAGAGAGAGAGAGAGAGAGAGAGAGAGAGAGAGAGAGAGAGAGAGAGAGAGAGAGAGAAGATGGGGTGTGTCAATATCACCAAGTAGTGAATGGATATTAAACAAAACAAAACAAACTTTGTTTACTTGTGGTTAGATTTGCAAACACATAGTATTAACTATTTCATGTTAATATTACTTCCCCTTCACAGGTACCTTGAACAATGACATCCCTTGTTATTGTTTGAAGTGGCTTAATATTCCAGATAAAAGCTTCCCTCTGTTGGAAATGAAGAAACCATTTTTATAAGACATTGTACAGATTACTCTTTACATGTGTGAAACAAGTGATAGGTAATATAAATAATTGTAGACATGGCTATTTTTGAAATTGCGAACTGATAGAAGAAGACACCTTGAAAGTTTTGATTTGTTAGTTTGATAATATGTCATAAAAAATGAAGATGTAAGCACTTCAGCTGTGAGTTAGGAATTTGTGAACCCTACAGGGATCACCCCTAACTTGTAATCCTCTGAAGTTTGGAGGAGATGTGTGGTCTTTCTTCCCATGTTTGTGCTTATTTTAAAGATTTTTTTGGGGGAGGGCTAAGGGGAGGAGTAGTTAGGGGGATAGGTAAGGGGGGAGTAGTTATGGGGGTGGGGAGTAGTTATGGGGGTGGGGAGTAGTTAGGGGGATGGGATAGGCCAGGGGGGTGGGGTAGTTAGGGGGTTTGGATAGGTAAAGTGGGGGGAGTAGTTATGGGGATAGGTAAGGGGGGAGTAGTTATGGGGATAGGTAAGGGGGGAGTAGTTAGGGGAATGGGATAGGTAAAGGGGGGAGTAGTTATGGGGATAGGTAAAGGGGGGAGTAGTTATGGGGATAGGTAATGGAGGAGTAGTTAAGGGGATAGGGGAGGGGTAGTTTGGGGGGGGGGGGGGCAGTAGTTACAGGGATAGGTAGGGGTGGGGCGTAGTGAGTGGGGTGGTGGTTGGTGGGGGGGGGGGGAGTAGTTACGGGGATAGATGGGGAGTGGTTGGGGGGGGGGGGGGCAGTAGTTACAGAAATGGGATAGGTGGGGAGTAGTTTCGGGTAAGGAGGATAGGTAGGGGTGTTAGTAGCTAAAGTGATATGTAAGGAAGGGGTGGGGATACTAGGGAACAGGGTATTTTAGATGTATGTTGTGTGATACGCATGTTTTTTTGTTATGTTATTTTCTTATAGTTCATACTCTCTCTCTTTCTTTCTCTTTGTTGCTGTTATTTAGTTGTTGCTGTTGTTGTTGTTGATCTTTATGGCACAACGCTCTCCAGCCTCAATTCCAAGGGAAATTACTATGTATTAGTATTAACAGATAAGGGATCTTAATCATAACCACACACACACAAACACACACACACACACACACACGTCTTTAACAAAACAATTGTTTTAATTTCTGTCCATGCATTAGTACGTGTCATATGAATGCAAGGGTTTTTATAGGGAAATAGACGGAAAAGTAGCAAAATCTAAAGCTGGTGTGCAGCCTTTATAAATGGACAGAAAGGCAAGAAGAATGGACCAAAAAAACCCCAACAAAAAAACAACAAACAAACAAAAAACACAGGGAGGAAAAAGGAAACAAGGCAGAAACAAAAAAAGGGGATATAACATACAATATATATCTCTATATATATATATATGTATCTACATATATCTATATATACATACATAAATACATACACATATATATTTATATATATTCATATATAATCAATATGTCTATATATAAAACAGGGACATTGCTAGCACATACTTTCCACAACGTAAGCGAACAGTTGTGCCACAGCCGTGACTCCAAGAAGTCTTAGTCATCTTGACTTGACTTGACTTGACTTGTCTTGACTTGACTGGAATGGACTTTACTGGACTTGACTTGACTTGACTGGACATAACTTGACTGGACTTAAGCGAGAATGAGGTCGAAGCATCCCTCCGCGCCCATGCGGTGCCACTTGGATCGTCCAGAGTGCCAACTGACCAGCACCCAGCCCTTGCCAAACATACGGTCCCCGGACCCCTTCCTGATGACGTGGCCATAGCCTCCTGCCCCTCCGTCCTGCACAATGTATGCACCATGAGGAATAGTGGTAGTAGGGGTTAGTAGTAGTAGTAGTAGTGGTAGTAGTAGTAGTAGTAGTAGTAGTAGTAGTAGTAGTGGTGGTAGCAGTAGTAGTAGTAGAAGTAGTAGTAGTGGTAGTACTAGTAGTAGTAGTAGTAGTAGTAGTAGTAGTAGTAGTAGTAATAGTAGTAGTAGTAGTAGTGGTGGTGGTGGTAGTAGTAGTAGTAGTAGTAGAAGTAGGAGTAGTAGTAGGAGTAGTAGTAGTAGTAGTAGTAGTAGTAGTAGAAGTAGGAGTAGTAGTAGGAGTAGTAGTAGTAGTTGTAGTAGTTGGTAGTAGTAGTATCAGTATCAGTAGTAGTAGTAGTAGTATCAGCAGTATCAGTAGTAGTAGTAGGAGCAGTAGTAGTAGTAGTGTAGTAGTGGTAGTAGTAGTAGTAGTAGTGTGTAGTAGTAGTGTAGAGGTAGGAGTAGTAGGTAGTAGTAGTATAGGAGGAGGAGGAGTAGGAGTAGGAGGAGGAGGAGGAGTAGGAGGAGTAGGAGGAGGAGTAGTAGTAGTAGGAGTAGAGTAGAAGTAGGAGTAGGAGTAGGAGTAGTAGGAGGAGTAGGAGTAGAAGTAGGAGGAGGAGTAGGAGTAGGAGTAGTAGTAGTAGTAGGAGGAGTATGAGTATGAGTATGAGTAGGAGTAGGAGGAGGAGGAGTAGGAGGAGTAGGAGTAGGAGAAGTAGGAGTATGAGTATGAATATGAGTATGAGTATGAGTATGAGTAGGAGAAGGAGTAGGAGTAGTAGTAGTAGTAGTAGTAGTTGTTGTAATAGTGGTAGTAGAAGTAGCAGTAGTAATAGTGGTAGTAGAAGTAGTAGTAGAATTAGTAGTAGTGGTAGTAGTAGTAGTAGTAGTAGTGGTAGTAGTGGTAGTAGTAGTAGTAGAAGTAGAAGTAGTAGAAGTAGTAGTAGTAGTAGTAGTAGTAGTAGTAGTTTTAGTAGCAGTAGTAGCAGTAGTAGTAGTGTAGTAATAATAGTAGCAGTAGTAGTAGCAGCAGCAGCAGAAGTAGTAGTAGCAGAAGTAGTAGTAGTAGTAGTAGTAGTATTAGTAGTAGTAGTAGTAATATAGTAACAGTAGTAGCAGTAGTAGTAGTAGTAGAGTAGTATAGTAGAGTAAGCAGTGTAGTAGTCTTAGTAGTATATAAGTAGTCAGTTAGTAGTATAGTATAGTAGTAGTAGAAGTAGTTAGTAGTAGTAGTAGTAGTCAGTAGTAGTAGAGCAGAGTAGCAGTTTAGTAGTAGTATAGATGTAGTAGGTAGTAGTGTAGTAGTAGTAGTAGTAGTAGTTGTAGTAGCATAGTAGTAGTAGTAGTAGAAGTGTAGTAGTAGTAGTAGTAGTAGTGTAAAGTAGTAGTAGTAAGTTGTGGTGGTGGTGGTGGTGGTGGTGATGGTAGTGAATAAATAAATGAATGAATATGAAATAAATGGGGAAATGAATTACTGAATGAATGAAGAAATAAATAAGTAAATGAATAGACAAATGATTAAGGAAATAGAT
>CM054164.1:17188281-17190781 GCA_028751875.1 Rapana venosa
GTCATTAAATCGTTGTCTCTCTCTCTCTCACACACTCACACACAAACACACACAGACACACACACAAACAGACACAGACACACAGACAAAAACCCAAAACACACACACACACACACACACACACACACACACACACACACCCCCAACACACACAAACACAAAAACAAACCCACACAAACAAAATCATCTAATATCATTTTTTGGTGGAAGGACGTTAATGAAGAACTAAACAAACACACACATACACACTCTCACACTCACACACACTCACATACACTTTACTCACTCTCATACACACGCTCCAGGCACATGCACGCACACGCACACACACACACACACACGCACGCACGCAAAAGACACTCACACACACACAAAATCGTTTGATATCACTTTTTGGTGGAAGGACTTTTAAACTGAAAGAACTAACAAACACAACATACACACATACCCCACACACACACATACACACATACACACATACACACACATACACACACACATCACACACAAAGACACACACAAAACACACATACACATCCCAAAACACAAGGAAAACACAACAGCACACACACAGACACACAAAACACACACACAGACACACAGACCACACACACACGAAAAACACCACCAGACAAAAACACACACACAAACACACACACACACTCACACACAATACACACACATACACACACACATAGACACAGACACACAGAGACACAAACACACACAGACACACACAGACACACTCAACCCAAACACACACACATACACACACAGACACACACACAGACGTGCACACACACCCACCCCCACACACACAGACACACACAGGACATGATAGAGAGAGACACACACACACAGACGCACGGGACACACGCAACACAGACACCCACAGGACACACACAGACACACACAGAGACACAGATAGAGAGAGAGACACCACACACAAACACACACACAGACGCACAGAAACACACAAAAGACACACCAAAAGACACACACAGACACACCAGAGCCCACATAATATAGAAAAGGGGACACACACAAACAACACACCAGACGCACAGACATATACACACAGACACACACAGACACACACACACATTACTGTGAACCGTTGCCACAGAAAACACGTCACTACACAAACAAAAGAAGAACATAACACAAAATAATATAGACACCCGACAAAAGAAAAACGAAAAAAACGAAAAAAAAAACACCCCAAAACAAAACATTAAAGAGGAACAACACACACACACACACACACACACACACACACACACACACACACCACACACACACAACAACACACACACACCACACACACACACACACCACACAACACACACACCCCCTTCGGATGAGACTATAAACCGAGGCCCGTGTGTGAACGCACACAGAACATCTTGCGCACTCGTTAAATCCTGTTCCGCTTTTCTTTAAGAGTAGGCCAGTGTGTGCGGTGGGAACAGATGACAGAATTTACAAACTGCATATCATGGGGACTAGATGTAAAAAAGCACATAAGTGCTTATTCCATTTTTCCTCGTTTATAAAGAATAAAAACCCAAAAAACACAACACACAACACACACACACACACACACACCACACACACACACACACAAACCCCACACAACCACACCACACACACACACACACAACACCCCATGAATATCTTAAAAAGCCAAAAGCAACCACAACAAGAAGTATTGAAAAAGTATTATTATTAAACGTTCCCAATAATAACAATGACATGTATTCAAGGCCTAAATCCTCAAAGGGAACTTGGTATAAACAGAATTTATTCGTGAAAAGTGTCACAAAAAGAGGCGCATACCTTGACAGGACAACAAGTAAGCTGATAATAACAACAACAACAACAAACAACAAAAAACAATAATAATAAAAATTTAATAATAACACAACAACAAACGGGGAAACGACGACGGACGAGGGACGACGACGACGACGACGACGACGACGACGACAAAAACAACAACAACAACACCAACAACAATATAAAGGGAACTTCACCAATCTCGAAATCTGATTATTCTTATCCTTAGAGTATCAAGATAATTGAGTGGATGAGACAATAAACCGAGGTCCCGTGTGCGAACGCACGTAGAAACATCTTGCGAACACTTTAAAACCTGTTCCACATTTCAGACGAGTAGGCCATCTGTACCGGGTGGGAACAGAAAACGTTTCAAAAACTGCATGGGGACTGCATGTAAAAAAAAAAAGCATATGAGTAGTTATATTCCATTGTCTTCGAAATAAAAGAACGAATCAAATAAGATAACTTGGGACTAAAATAAATATGTAATTTTTTTTCTATGCAAAACTGATGCAGTCTACATAATCCTGCAGGAATAATGAGGTAGCACTGTTGTTTTCTTCTTTGACGTAAAAAAATTATGACGGAACTTCATTACTTACTTACTTAGGCCCATCACTCCCCCTGGAGCATAGGCCGCCGACAACAGTCCACCAGA
>CM054164.1:17195781-17202549 GCA_028751875.1 Rapana venosa
ACTCACCTCCGTTTCCTCGAAAAGACACAGAGTGGAGGGCGTGTCATCCTCCGATTTGCTACGCTTCTTCTTTCGCTGATTGGCTGAGGCCTCTAGCGTATCGTTGGCCCAGTTGTCACGTGCCGAATCATAGGAAAACTCCAGCCTTCCCGCTGCATGTATCACCGCCATTCTTCTAGCGGAGGCATTTGAAAAGCCTGCCGTAAACACAAACGGGTCCGGTGATTTCGGTGTGGTCTCTTCGCTAGAGCTGGAGCAACTTGAAGGATGCTGTGATGGCTCTGTCGCCTGTGAACAGGCTGGGAGAGAGTTGTGGTGAAGGCAGGCACTCTCTCCGTTCCTGGATGTGGGCTGGGGGGAGTTAAGTGTCTTGACCGCTGTGAGGGAAGAATCGAGGGAAGTGTCCAGAGAGAGGCACAGCTTGGTTGTCTTGTCTCCAGAGCCTGTGTCGTGTGTGGAGGTCGTGTGTTGATCTCGTTCACGTCTGAGCGAGGACCTGGAGGAGGAGTGCAGCGCCTTGACTTCGGTCAGGGAGGTGTCAGCTGAACAGCTGTGATCAGGATTGCTTCCGTTCACTTCATCCTTGGCACAGTCTGCGTTCTGTGTGTAGGAGGTGATGTTTTTATCCGTGTGTTTGGTGACGAACGAGGCAATGAACCGTGACATTGCCGAGAGCTGGCGGTGCTCAGCTTCTTTATGTGAAGATGCCGTGATGATGTCATCCAAGCTTATAGCAGAGCAGGCGTCTCCCTCAGCTGCGGGAGCATCGCTGGGATTCTCAAGCCGGGAAGGCACAGAGGAGGACATCAGTTTCCAGGAGAAATCTTGCGATGTTTCTGCGGCTTCCTTCGTGATGTCTCTAAGGAAAGATTTCTTCAGAGAGATGGACCGGCTCCTGTATGATTCCTCCTTGCTGTCTGCGCTGACTTCAGCGTACGTGCAGTAGTCTGTGACTGAGGCTTCACCATGGGTTGGATCACAGTGCTGGGGATTGGCCCCACTTTGCAAAGTCTTCTCCACACATGGGCCGCTCAGACAAGAAGCGGAGAGCGCTCCTCTGGGTTCAGCGTGACAGGTTCCATGCTGAAAATCGATAAAAGCCACGTCCTTTCTCACTCGGTGGACGGTTTTCTCATCCAGGACAAAGTTGTCGGCATTGCACCTCACTGTGGAAGCCGCTTTCCTCGTCAAAGCCTCCTCCCTCTCTTTCACCCCAGACAAATCAGAAGTGTATGTGAACGTTGCCCCTGCTTCAGATGCTGTGGCTGGTCTCGGGGTGCGGATGTTGACCCATTCTCCGTGGTTCTCCCCATGCTCATTACCAGAACAGTCCTCACCATCAGCAGGGGATGTGTTTCCAGTACCCTCCCCGTCCTTGGAGCGGTGATGTTCCCCGTGTCCAGAAGGTGACCCCTCATCACCGGCATCATCCCAGACCTCGGCCCGTCTCTCCAGCTCCTCAAGGCGAGGCTCCAGCGTCCTCAGCAGGTTCAGAAAATGAGCGCCAGGGGTGGTTCTGGCCAAGCGGTCTGCGGCGTGGCCGTTTGCGGTGACCACAGGGTTCAGTTCTCTGAGGGGAGCCAGGGCTGCAGAGGCGGCGGTGAGGAACGCTTCCCGTTCTCTCTGAACAGCGTCCAGCAGCTCTGCGCGTCGCTGCTCCAGCGCGTCCTGCAGTTGCTGGAAGTGCTGCATGATGGCGGAGCTGGCGGCGCTGAAGCGTGCTTCTCCTTGCTGCTGCTGCTGCTCCAGCTCGTTGACCTGGCGGGAAGAAAGAAAATTAGTGTAGTGTGTGTGTGTGGGGGGGGGGTGGGGGTGGGGGTGGGGTGTGTGTGTGTGTGGTGGGGGGGGGGGATGGGGGGGGGTGGGGGGGGGTTTGGGAGTGTGTGTGTAGTGTGTGTGGGTGGGTGGGAAGGGGGGGTTGTGGTGTGGTGAGGTGGTGTGTGTGTGTGTGTGGGGTGGGGGGGGGGGGGGTTGTGGTGTGGTGTGTGTGTGTGTGTGTGGGGGGGGGGGTTGTGGTGTGTGTGTGTGTGTGTGTGTGAGTGGGGGGGGGGGCCGTTGTGGTGTGGTGTGGTGTGTGTGTGTGTGTGTGGGGGGGGTTGTGGTGTGTGTGTGTGTGTGTGTGAGTGTGTGTGTTGTGGGGGGGGGGGGGGGTTGTGGTGTTTTGGGGGTGTGTGTGGGGGGGGGGGTGGGGGGGGTTGTGGTGTGTGTGTGTGTGTGTGTGTGAGTGGGGGGGGGGCGTGTAGTGGTGTGGTGAGGTGTGTGTGCGGGAGGGTTGTGGGTGTGGGGTGTGTGTGGTGTGGGGGGGGGGGGGGGGTTGTGGTGTGGTGTGTGTGTGGGGTGTGTGGTGTGGTGTGGTGTGTATGTGTGTGGTGTGGTGTGTATGTGTGTGGTGTGTGTGTGTGTTGGTGTGTGTGTGTGTGGTTGTGGTGTTTGGGGTGATGTATGGTGTGTGTGTGTGTGTGTGTGTGTAGTGGTGTGGTGAGTGTGTGTGTGTGTGAGTGTGTGTGTGTGTGAGTGTGTGTGTGTGTAGTATGTGTGTGTAGTGTGTGTGTATGTGTGTGTGTATGTGTGTGTGTATGTGTGTGTATGTGTGTGTGTATGTTTGTGTGCATGTGTGGTGTGTGTGTATGTGTGTATGTGTGTGTAGTGTATGTGTGTGTATGTGTGGTGTGTGTGTGTTGTGTGTGTATGTGTGTGTATGTGGTGTGTGTATGTGTGTGTATGTGTGTTGTGTATGTGTGTGTATGTGTGTGTGTGTGTATGTGTGTGTATGTGTGTGTGTATGTGTGTGTGTGTGTTATGTGTGTGTATGTATGTGTGTGTGTGTGTGTGTGTGTGTGTGTGTGTGAGTGTTGTTGTGTGTAGTGTGTGTGTATGATTGTGTGTGTGTACTGTGGTGTGTATGTGTGTGTGTGTGTGTGAACGGGTTCTCTCTGTGTGTGTCTTTCTCTCTCTCTCACTCGCCACTCACTCACTCTCTCTTTCTCTTTTACCTAATTCTCTTCCTTACTTCTCTCTCTCTCTCTCTCTCTCTCTCTCTCTCTCTCTTTCTTTCTCTCTTTCTTTCTCTCTCTCTCTCTCTTCTCTCTCTCTCTCTTCTTCTCTCTCTTTCAACTAATTCTCTCCTTACTCTCTCTCTCTCTCTCTCTCTCTCTCTCTCTCTCTCTCTCTCTCTCTCTCTCTCTCTCTCTCTCTTCTTTCTTTCTCTCTCTCTCCCTCCCTGTTTGGTGATTGGTTAGAAGTGACTTCGGTGGTATATTCTTGATTGCATATGCAAATGTGCCATGTGCAAATGTGCACACGCGCGTGCGCACGTGTACACGCTTACACACATGCCACGCGCATGCATACACACACACACTCACACACACTCATACTCTTTCTCTGTCTCCCCCTCTTCTTTGTCTCTCTCTCTCCTCTCTTTCTCCTTTTCTCTACCTCTCTCTTTCTAATTCTCTCTCTCTCTTCTCTCTCTCTCTCTCTCTCTCTCTCTCTCTCTCTCTCTCTCTCCCTCTCTCTCTGTGTCTGTCTCTCCCCTGCACTCCATGTGTTGTGGCCTAAGGTCAATGTACATATTAAACATGTTCAGAGCTCAGAGTTCAGAGTTATCTGTCTGTTTCTCTGTATCTCACTGTCTCTCTCTGTCTCTGTCTGTCTGTCTGTCTCTGTCTGTCTGTCTCTCTGTCTCTCTGTTTCTCAAGCAGGCCATAAACACATGTCCATGCACCCTGACACAAATGTGTGTGCACATCCACACATGCATGCGTGCACATGTATAAGGTTTCTTGTGTGTGTGTGTGTGTGTGTGTGTGTGTGTGTGTGTGTGTGTGAAGATTGACTCTTTTGTTTGGTTTTTGTTGTTGTGATCATCATTGTTGTTGCTGCTTTTTTTGTGTGCGCTTGCTTTACAAGATTCAGTACCACACAAATTCCATAGATGATGATGATGATGATGATTATGATGATGATTATGATGATAATGATGATAATGATGATGGTGATTATCATTATTCTTATTATAATCATTATTATTATTATTATTATTATTATTATTATTATTATTATTATTACACTGTCATACATACAGTCGCGTGATTACATACAAAACAGAACTGACCTTGTTGGTCAGAGCAGCTCCCACGTCCAGAAGTCTGGCCGCCCGAGCTTTGAACCTCTGTCTCTCCCCATCCACCACCTCCCCCACCATCACCATCACCTTCTCCTTCCCACACTCCCCATGCCCATCCACACACAAGGGACACATGGCCTCCTTGTGCGCCGGGCAGTACCGCTCCACGGGCCAATCGGAATGCAGCAGACACGTCACGTGACTCTTTTCCGCCAATCGCTCGACAGTCAGTTCGGAAAGTGGGTCAACAAGGTGATGCTTGGTCGCCTGACATTTGGCGTGGAAACTCGTGCCTGTGGGACACAGCCTTTGTTTGCAAGCGAAGCAGAAAGAGGTGGCAGTGTGGTTTTCGTCACAGACGTCGCACACATGAGGCAGTTCAAGGATCTTTCGGCTTTGGATTACCGCGGTCATTCCAAAGTCGTCAGGAAAGGTATCGATGACTTGTTGGAGGTCAGAGTTTACATGGAGGTCAGGGGGTAAGATGGACACGCTGCAGATGGGACAGGAGTTGTTGGCGTCTTTCTGTAGCCATGACAACAAGCAGTGACGACAGATCACGTGGGCACAGGGCAGGAACTTGGGAAGGGTGTAGTCTTCCTTACATAGGGGGCATTCTGTTTCCCTGGGCGAGGCCATAGTTTGAACCCAGTGTTTGGCGGCTTGGGTGAAAGGTAGATGTGGTGGTGATGGTGGTGGTAGTGGTAGTGGTGGTAAGGGGGGGGAGGAAGGGGGTTATCGATGAACGTTATGATCTGAAATCATAGAAGATGGTAGATTTTTTAATATTTTAAGAATTTATTTTTATTTATTTATTCTTTTATATCGAGGATATTGAAATAAGCACTCATGTACTTTTTTACATCCAGTCCCCGTGTGGATGTGAGTTTTGTAATGTATTATGTTATATTGTATTGTATTGTATTGTAATAAGTTGTATTATGTTGTATGATATTGTTGTGTTGTATTTTGTTGTACGTTTCTATGTTGTGTTGGGACTGAATTAGGTTGTATTGCATTGTATCGTGTTGTAGTGTATTATGATGTGTTGTATTGCCTTTTGCGGTCAGCGCCTGGGCTTTATCACAGTTCTTGATTAAACCATTGACGCTGGAGGCAACAGCAAAGTGAGAGGCTGTATGACCAGTGGATTTCCCACTCATGGAATTCCACTTTACAGCTTAGTCTTTAGTGATCGACTATGACTCTCTGACTAGGAAGCTTGACTCGCACAGTCCTTATGTGCTGTAGCCCTGGGGGCTGGTTGGCCTTTGGAGAACATCTCCAACGCTGACTGTCCTATGCCCACTTGGCCGAGAGAGTGGGGATGTACTGTGGGCAAGGGATCTCCACTATAATCAAATTTCTGCCCAGTTTCTAAAACAGCAGCTGCTACCTCTGCTGTTTTGGAGGTCATCGTCGGACACGACGGACAAGCATACATTGTGATGTGTTGGTTTGTAATGCACTTTATTGCATTGCCGAGTGGTTACAGCTTAGTGCTTGTGATTTGATGGCTTGGGATCAAGCCCTGGTCACTTCAGTCGCCACTAAGATAATGCCCCTTCAAGGGATTTTTTTCCCCATAGAGTTAACTTCGGTATCGACTCCACTTTCCCACCTGTCCTTCAGATGAGATTTTATATACTGGGTGCGACCGTATGCAGAACGTCTTTTGCACAAGTTAAAACCTGTTTTGCTTTTCGGAAGAGTTGGCCATTCGTGCTGTTCAGAATGGATATGCCTTCCCTCCCCCAAATATATATATATATACACACACACTATCACTGATATTGAAAGACATAAAATCGAACACACACACACACACTGATATTGAAAGACATAAAATAAAACACACACACACACGCTATCATGCTATTGAGAAACGTATATAGAAAACACACAAATACAACACACATATCCACACATATCCACACACCACACACACACACACACACACCACACACACACCACACACACACCACACACAACACACCACACACACAACACACACACACAACACTTACACAAACACCACTTATACACACATACACTTACACACACACTTACACACACACATCCTCAAGCCACACACACATTCACAACACACACACACACACACACATCCACACACACACTCATCCACACACACACACACACACACAACACAGACACACACAGACAACACACAACACACTTACACTCACAAACACACTTACACACACCCTACACATAACACACAACACAACACACACACACAAAACACACACACACACACACACACCACACACAACACACACACACACACACACACTCACACACACACTCTATCACTGATATTTAAAGACGTAAAATCGAACACACACACACAAACACACACACACATCACACACACACACACACACACACACACACCACACACACACACCACCACACACACACACACATCCACACACTATCACTGATATAGAAAGACGTAAAATCGAACACACACATACACTATCCACACACACACAATACATACACACACGCGCCACACACACCGACACACACCCCACATCACACAACACTATACACCACACACATACCACACACACACTTGCCCCACCCAACACCCAAACACCCCCCCCACCCCCCCC
>CM054164.1:17203049-17210549 GCA_028751875.1 Rapana venosa
TTAGGAGAAGAAATCCCCAAAAATTTATGAAAAGATCAGCAAAATAACGCTTTCACATTCAAACCAGGGTAAAAGGTGTTTAATACATTTTCACTTAGGATTCATACAAAAGCTGTAAAGGAAAAAACTCAAGGCTTTTTTTTTAGGATAAGATAAAAGATATGACCAAAACGCAGGATGTTAAAAATTTATGTGGTGAATATATTCCAAAACCCCTGCATACTTGAATGTGAGAAGTTAAAACCTCTCCCTACCTTTTTTGAGAATTTTCCCTGAAGAAATTTTGAACAATGTTAAGTTAACATTACATTGCCAAAGGTTTATGTTAAGCCCATAGGGCTTTTTTGTAGTTCTTTTTTACTTTCATTTTTTTTTTTTTTTTAATTTTTTTTAAAAAAATTTCGGTTCTTATTGTTAAAGTTAAGTCCTTTTTTTTTGTGTTGGTTATTATTTTTGTAAACATGAGCACGCACACGCATGCTTGCAGGGACACACAAACACCAAGCAAATTCACAAAAAGTAGATCTCCCCCCAAAACCCCCTCTTTTTCTACCCCCCCCCCCCCCCCCCCCCCCCCCCCCCCCCCCCCCCCCCCCCCCCCCCCCCCCCCCCCCCCCCCCCCCCCCCCCCCCCCCCCCCCCCCCCCCCCCCCCCCCCCCCCCCCCCCCCCCCCCACCCCCCCCCCCCCCCCCCCCCCCCCCCCCCCGCTTCTAAATTTTTTTTGGGGTCTTATTTTAGGGGGCGGTAATTTAAGGGGAAAAAGGTTAAAATTTTAAGTTACTTACTTACACACACAAAAACCCCCACCCACACACACAAACCACACAACCCCAAAACAAACAAAACCCCAACCCCAACCCCGCACACAGCACTTTCGTTTTCTCTTTTCTCACACCCAAACAAACCTCTCACACACATTCACAGTCATGCAAAACACTCACACAATTTCTCTCTTTCTTCTCTCTCTTTCTCTCTTCTTCTCCCAACAACCAACCAACACCACTCCCAAACCCCCGCGCAATACACAAACACACCCCAAAACACATTCTCTCTTTTCACACACACACACACAACACAACAAATCTCTCTCTCTTTTTCTTTTCTCTTTCTCTCTCTTCTTCACCCCCACCCCTCCCCCCCTACCCCGCCCCGATGGTTGGGTTTGGTGGTTGGTTGGGTTGGATGGTTGGTTGGATGGTGGTGGTTGGGTTTGGTGGTTGGGTTTTTGGAGGTTGGTTGGTTGGATGGTTTGGTTGGTTGGATGGTTGGATGGTTGGTTGGTTGGTGGTTTGGTAGTGGTTTGGGGGTTGGATGGTTGGGTGGTGGGGGTTGGGTTTCTTGGGTGGTGGTGGTTGGTTTTCTTGGTGGTTGGTGGGGGGTGGTCGGTTTGGGTTTGGGTGGTTGGTTTGGGTTTATGGTTGGTGGTGGTTGGGTTGGTTGGATGGGTTGGTTGGTTGGAGGTTGGTGGAGGGGTGGTCGGTTGGTTGGTGGTTTGGGTTTGGTTTGGTTTGGTTTGGTTTTGGGTGGTTTGGGGTTGGATTGGGGTTTGGGTTGGGTTTGGGTGGTTTGGGTTTGGTTGGATGGTTGGCGGAGGGGTGGTCGGTTGGTTTGGGTGGGTTTGGGTTTTTGGTGGTTGGGTTTTGGATGGTTGGCTGGAGGGGTGGTCGGTTGGTTGGTGGTTGGTTTGGGTTGGTGGTTGGTTGGATGGTTGGTTGGTTGGGGTTGGTTGGTTGGTGGTTGGTTGGAGGTTTTGGGTGGTTGGGTGGTTGGTTGGGTTGGGTTTTTTGGTTGGTTTGGGTGGTGGTGGTGGGTTGGTTGGATGGTTGGTTGGTTGGATGGTTGGTTTTTTGGATGGTTGGTTGGTTTGGGTGGTTGGTGGGGGGGTGGGCGGTGGTTGGATGGTTGGTTGGTTTGGATGGTTGGGGATGGTTGGTTTGGGTTTGGGTGGTTGGTTGGGGGATGGGTTGGGGGATGGGTTTGGGTGGTTTGGTGGTTGGTTGGTTGGTTGGATGGTGGTTGGTCTGGTTTGGTGGTTGGTTGGATGGTTGGTTTTTGGGTTGGTGGGTTTAAGGGTGGTTTGGTTGGTTGGGTTGGGGGGATGGTTGGTGGGTTGGGTTGGTGGTTGGTGGTTGGGTTTGGGTGGTGGTTGGTGGTAGTACAGTTTTGTTTTGAAGAGGAGAGGGGGGGAGAGGGGGAAGAGAGGAAAAGGGATAGGGGAGAGAAGAGGGGGGAGAGAGGAGGGGGGAGGGAGAGGGGGAAAGGGAGGGGGGAGAGGGAGGGGGAGAGGGGAAAAAGAGAGGAAGGAAGAGGAGGGAGGGGAGAGAGGGGAGGAGAGAGAGAGAGGAGAGAGGGGAGAGTAAAGAGAGAGAGAGGGGGATGAGTGAGAGAGAGGGGGGGGGGGTGAGATGGGGGGATGAGGGGGTTGAGAGATGAGAGAGGGAGAGAGAGAAGGGGGGTGGAATAATCAATGATCAATGAACAGCCAACTGATCAACAAGGAAAGAAAAGAAAGAGAATGAAAAAACAAAGAAGAATTTACGAAGGAAGGAAAGAAGGAAGCAAGGAATGAGAATAGAGAGAAAAAATAACAAGGCAGGAAGGAAAGGAATGGAATAAAAGGAAGAAAGAACAAAGAAGCGAAGAAGAAAGAGAGGACAGACAGACAGACAGATAGACAGAAAAAAGACAGAAGAAAGAAAAGAAGAAAGAGAGACAGACAGACAAACAGACAGAAAAAAGAAAAAAAAAAAAGAAAAGAAAGAAAAAAAAGAAAAGAAAGGAGGAAAGGAAAAAAAGAAAAAGAAAAACAAGAGAAAGAGAGAAGGAAAAAAAAAGAGGAAAAAAACAAAAATAGAAAGCTAAGAAGGAAAAAGGAAATGAAGGAAAGAAAAAAAAGATGAAAGAAGAACAGAAAAAAAAGAGAAAAAAAGTGTGTGTGCGTGCGTGCGTGCGCGGCGTTTGTGTGTGTGCGAGTGCGCGCGCGTGTGTGTGTGTTTGTGTGTTTGTATGTCTGTCTGTCTCTGTGCCTACCTGCCTGTCTGTCTGTCTCTCTGTCTGTGTCTAGATATATGCGCGCGAGCAAATGTGCGTATGTGCGTGTGCATACCTACCTAGTACCCTATAGTTCACCAGGACACCAGTATGTAAAGCAAACCTTACCTATCGAGATAATCACTGATAGATTGATAAGCTAATCAGAGGTGTAGAGCTGCCCTCTTTACTTCTTTTGTCTTCTGATATACTGGGTAATAATCTCTCTCTATATCTCTCTCTCCGTCTCTCTCTCTCAGTGTGTGTGTGCGCGCGCGTGGGCGTGTGTGTGTGTTTATTTATTTCATTTCTATTCTTTTATTTCGAGGATAATGGAATGGAATGGAATAAGCACTCCTGAGGTGTACTTGTTTCTCGTGACGTGTACTTTTTTACAGTCACTCCCCGTGTGTATGCAGTTTTGTAAATTTGTTCATCCCTGTATGTGTGTGTCTGTGTCTGTGCCTGCCTGCCTGTCTGTGTGTGTGTGTGTGTCTGTGTGTGTTCTGAATATGCGTGTGTGCGTCTGTATATCCGTGTGTGTGTGTGTGCGTGCATGTGTGAGTGTGAGTGTGTGTGTTTGTGTTTGTATGTCTGTCTGTCTCTCTGCCTGCCTGCCTGTCTGTCTGTCTCTCTGTCTGTGTGTGTCTGTGCCTTGTATATGCCTGCGAGCATGCGTGCGTATGTGCTTACATACCTACCTAGTACCCTATAGTACACCAGGACATAAGTGTGTAAAGTAGACCTTACCTATCGAGATAATAATTGGCAGGTTGATAAGCTAATCAGATCAGAGGTGTCCTCTTACTTCTTTTGTCTTCCAACATACTGGGTAATAATTATCTCTGGGTGTGGGTGTGTGTGTGTTTGTGTGTGTGTTTGTGTGTGTGTGTGTTTGTGTGTGTGTGTGTGTTTGTGTGTTTGTGTGTGTTGTTGTGTGTGTGTGTTGTGTGTGTGTGTGTGTGTGTGTTGTGGTGTGTGTAGTGTGTGTGTGTGTGTGTGGTTTGTGTGTGTAGTGTGTGTGGTTTGTGTGTGTGTGTGGTGTGTTGTGTATGTGTGTGTGTGTGATGTTGTGTGTGTGTGTGTGGTGTGTGTAGTGTGTGTAGTGGTGTAGGTGTGTGGTGGTGTGTTGGTAGTGTGGTGAGTGGGTAAGTGAGTGTATGTGTGTGTGTGTGTTTTGTGTGTGCGCGCGCGTGCATGCATGTGTGTGTAGTGTTTGTATGTGTGTGCGTGTGCGCGCGCGTGCATGCATGTGTGTAGTATGTGTGTATGTGAGTGTGTGTAGTGTGTGTGTGCGCGCGCGTGCGTGCATGCATGTGTGTGTGTGTAGTGTGTGTGAGTATGTGTGAGTGTGTGTGGTGTGTGTAGTGTGTGAGTGAGTATGTGTGTGTTTGTGTTGTGTGTGTGTGTGTGTGTGTGTAGTGTGTGTATGTGTGAGTGTATGTGTGTGTAGTGTGTGTGTACACTATTGGCAAACGTATATCCATTATCAGAACTAGGTTTCATAAAGGTGCAAGGTTCCATTTAGGTAGGGTATCCGACTACCAAAAAAAGAATGTATAAAAAAAAATGAAAGAACGATGAAAGGCACAAAGAAGAAAGAAAGAAAGGAGAAAGAAATAAAGGGGAAAAAGCAAAGAAGAGTTTTTAAGGAAGAGAAGAAAGAAAAATTAAGAAACAACAAAAAAACAAAAAAAGAGAGAAAAGAAAAAAAAATCGAACTGAAAAGAAGGAAATGGACAGAATAACTGCACGATTGGGTAAAAACGAAAGTAAGAAAGTACAAACACCAAAAAATGAAGAAAAAAAATTAAAGGAAAAAAACCGAAAACGTCAGTAAAAAATTAATTATCAGTGTGAGCTTTTTTTTCTCTTTTTTTTTTTTTTTTTTTTGGGGGGGGGTATTTTTTAACATTCTTTTATTCATTTAGTTTTGCTTTAGTTTTAAAAATTCTAAAGATGTTACACACACAAATAAACACACTAGTATCATAAGAACACACACACACACACTTTAGAACACACACCACACACACACTCATACACACACCCCCCCCCCCCCCCTAAACACACATACACACACATCCCTCCAATATCAATTATAGTGAACAAACGTTAAATATAATTATGAACGAACCAACACACACAGACACAGACACAGACACACACACAGACACAGACACACAGACAAAAGACACACACACACACACACACACACACACACACACACCCTAAACACACACACACACACACACACGCCCCTAAACACACATACACACACATCCCTCCAATATCAATTATAGTGAACAAACGTTAAATATAATTATGAACGAACCAACACACACACACACACACACACAAACACACACACACACACACACACACACACACACACACACACACACACATAATTTCTGTCTAAAATCACTAAATGTAATAGACGTTAAACTGAAGATATCACACACAACACACATACACACACGCACACACATTTCCTCCAATATCAATTATGTGAGCAAAACGTTAAATATATGAACGAAACCAACGCGCGCGCGCGCGCAACACACACACACACACACACACACAACACACACACACCAACACACACAACATCACCCACATGAAGTTATTTTTGTTCCTACACAGATGGCTTGGTGGGGAAAAAAAGCAAATGGATGCTTTTTCAAGACCAACTCAAAATAAAAAATTGACCTTCACTTCCACACACACGCCGCGCGCGCACGCATACACACACACAGACACACACACACCACACACACACACACACACACACACACGCACACACACACCACCACACACACACACCCCCCCCCACCACACACACACACCCCCCCACACCCACACACACACACACCCTAACACACCCCCCCCCCCCCCCACCCCACCCCCCAACCCCCCAATTCCTACACACACTACCCTACCCCAAACCCTGCCCCCCTCCCCTTCCCCTTCCCTCCCCCTCCCCCCACAACCTCCCCTCCCAAAGCTATGCACTAAAGCACACAGATAGAAATCAATTGAACCATTTTCATGGTTCACCGCACATACCTCATAACCACTTCTCTCTGCAAGCTATCGAAGGCCAGAGCAATCAGGCGTGTCACCCCTTGTCATGTCAATAGCTAAAATGTGTCCCCCCCCCCCTCCCCCCCCCCCTTCCCCACCCCCCTTCAGGGCAGCCAACCGTGTCCGTTAAAATCACCTAAGCTTTGAAAAAGGCAGGTAGACTACAGATTATGATGGGTTGACCGTTTGCGCGCCTTGGCTTCAGTACAGTCCCCCGTTCACCCAGCTGTAAATGGTTGGGTACCTTTCCCTCTTTAAGGTCAGGGAAGGTAAAGCACGAGAGAGAGAGAGAGAGAGAGAGAGAGAGAGAGAGAGAGAGAGAGAGAGAGAGAGAGAGAGAGAGAGAGAGAGAGAGAGAGGAGATGGGCGCCGCCCTCAATATGCTGGCCCCTGGAGAAGCTGAGGTCTCTGACGCCTCGCTCCGCTACGACCACATAGGTTATGGGACACCTTTACTTTTGGCCTAAAGATACTGGTACTATCCTGTCCTCTCTGTATCGGTAAATCTACGCTAGGACTTTACTATTTCTTCCTTGTTTTCTTTATTTTCTGTTGTTTTTTAAAACTTTTTTTGGGATTTCTTGGTTGTGTAGAGCTGCGAGGTTCGCCACCAAATTAATGGTGATTTTTTTTGTGTTGGTATGCGATTTTTTTTGGGAGGGGGTGGGGGTGGGGTGGGGGGCTTATCATTAAGGTATCTGCATTCTGATTTCGGGGTTGGTGTCTAAACATGATATACCTGTGTGGACTGTTTTAGTTAGTTAGATATCTATTTATTTATTTGTTCATTTATCTATCTATTTATTCCTTTGTCTCATCATCTGTTCTTACATACACTCTTCCCGACTCTTCAGAAAGACCCAACGGGTTTTAACGTGTGCGCAAGATGTACTGCGTGCGTTCGCACACGGGGCCTCGGTTTATAGTCTCATCCGAAGGACTTCTTGGGGAGAGTGGAGTCTGCACTGATGTGAACTCCAGAGGAAAATCCCTCAAGGGGCACCTCAGTGGTGGCTGGATCCCAAGCTTCAGATCACGAGCACTACGCTCTAACCGCCAGGCTTCCCCTTCGTCGAACGCTCAGACAGCAACTATTGGTGTCTGTTATATGAGCGAAAATGCGTCACGCTGCCGTTAAGCGCCTGACAAGTCAGACCCAGCGCATCTGACTTCGGCACAAGAGAGAATAGTTATCTTTTAAGTTCTTTCTGGAAAAAAGGCAGGAGAATGGACCAAGAAGGCAGAAAATAGACAAGAAGGAGGTGACAGGAAGAAAAGGAACAAGGCAGAAACAAAGAGAGTGATAGAAAAGAGGAAATTTCTAGCCACAGAATTTCCAGAATGTGGGGATGCTATTTATACTGATAGGCCCCCGGCATCCCC
>CM054164.1:17230549-17238049 GCA_028751875.1 Rapana venosa
GCAGGGTGTTGGGGATGTGAAAATGTTTCTAAGCATATTTAAACAGAGGCTCATCGATATGTTTATTCAAGAATGGTCGTGATAGATATCAACCATATAGATCATTTAAGACTATATTCGAAAAAGAAAGTTATATTCTAGATATGGAAAATTATTGTTTTCGTGTTGCCATCACGCAGTTAAGGTTTAATGTACTCCCACTGAATAACAATGTACATCGATATAGGGAATCTGTTCATGATAAATTCTGTCCATTTTGCAAAAATCAGATCGAAAATGAAAAACATTTTGTGTTATTCTGTGCTAGTATGAAGATTTAAGGGTCAAATTTCTAAAAGAGTCAAAGAACTTCCTCTGCACATGTTATTAGAGCCACTGATCCTATCCACAGATACAATTTATCTAAATATGTGTTTCATGCAAGCAATGGGCGGAAGAAAATACTTTAAGTCTACAAGGTAACCAAATTCTATGATGTTACGGTGGTAAACCATTTAAACATGTTACCTTTGTTATATGCGTTTTTATCAAGAATTCGTGGCATAAATGATCATGTTTTTGGTTTCTCCCTTTTTATACTAATGTCTCTGACTTGATCATTTTCGTAAATGTGAAATTTTGAACTGTGATTTGACAAATATCTTAAAACTTGAAAATGTAGTAGGTTGAGTGTATATTATGATTTTCAGTTAACCAATGATTGTGAATAATAAGATTTGGTGTGCTGTATTAGATATTTTCTTATTTTGTTTTCTTATTTTATTGTGGCCTAAGGCCAATATGCAATTTTAAAACATTTCAGAGTTCAGAGTTCTCTCCTTTATAAAGAGTGTATGATGTGGTTTGATCGTTTTTTAAAAGTATTTTTGTAAAGAGCAGTTTTTTTAAACTCTATAGATGGGCTACTGCTTTCGTTTTAGCAATTACACAAGCAAGAGTTAATGTTTTTTTCTCTTAACAATAATGTTTTTTTAGATATAGTGATAATATCGAGAATAAATTATGTCCATTTTTAAATGAAATTTGAAAAATGAAGTCCCCTTTCTATTGGAATGTTACATGTACTCAAACTTAAGAGAAAAGTTTTTAAGAAAATGTATCAATGTTTCTTGACAGATATGTTCAAAGTAAGAAATGATTTAGTGCAAAACATAGTTTATTTAGCTACTTTTTTTATCCCATTAAAAAAAGGAAAACAATGTTGACTCAAAAACTTTATTGAAAAACTGCTACGATATATCAATATGGATTGATTTTTTCTTAGACAGCATCTTCATTCTATGATTGGGTTATGATTGATTTAGGTTTATAATCAAGAAATAGAATAAATGGTTTTTTTTTTCTTTGTTCAATCATAAATTGGTACTGACATAATCTTTTTTGCATTATTGGCTTGTATATGTTGGTGTTTTTTTCTCTAATCAGTCAAAAATCATTATTTTGTGCATTTGCTTTCCCAAATGATGTGAATGAAATCCATGTTCTATCCCAACCCCAAAACAATGTATTGTGGTCAAGCCAATGTACATTAATCATTTCAGAGTCAGGAGTTCAGAGTTCGAGTTCTCTTCTCTCTTCACACCCCAAAACACACCCACACACCACACACACACACACACACACACATCCCATAAAATATAATATTAATAAAATATATATATATATATTTTTATTATATATATCTTGCTTGCCCCTGTTACAACCACATATTATAACGAGATTTCTGCGTGAAATTCGGGCTGCTCTCCCCGGGGAGAGCGCGTCGCCACAAGAGCAGCGCCACCTTTTTGTTTTTGTTTGTTTGTCTGCAACTGTATTTGTTTCCCTATCAGAGTGGCTTTTTTTCTAAGAATTTTGCCAGGGATAGCTCTCTTGTTGCCGTGGGTTCTTTTACGTGCGCTGAAAATTTTGTGTAACACACGGGACCTCGGTTTACCGTCTCATCTGAAAGACTAGCGCCCAGACCACCACTCATGTCCAGCAGGTGGACAAAAAACACGAAAAGTCTTAGTTTCAATTCCTCCCAACAACACACACACCACTCTCTCTCTCTCTCTCTCTCTCTCTGTCTCTCTCTCTCTTTATCCCTAAGAGGGGGGAAATGGATGAAAAAAAGAAAGGGATGCTTATCTATTATCCTCGAAATAAAAAGAATTGTCATCTTCATTGTTGTCGTTGTCATGGTTAATGGAAGGGGGAAAAAAAAAAGTTTGGGGCCCCAAAGGGGGATTCGAACCACCGCACACTTCCGCCCCGGACTTTTCGCTTTCTGGACAGGCCCCGTTCTTTAAATCTTGCCCCAAGTTCCCCTTTTGACCGAAAGCCCCCTGCCCACGCAACTGTAGAGAAAAATTAGTTGGGCCCACTGGTCAAACACACAGTAGCTTTCCCTTGATTAACGTTTAGCCCCCCCTCCCCGTTCCATGAGAGGAGCGAGAGAGGGGAGAGAAAAGGTGAGAGAGGAGAGAGAGGGGAAGGGGGGGGAGACAGAGAGAGGAGAGACAGGAGAGACAGACTTTACAGGAGAGAAAAGGAGAGGGAGAAAAGGAGAGGAGAAGATAGAGACAGAGAGAGGGACAGAGGCAAAAGAGAGACAGGAGGGGGACAGGGGGCCCAGAGAGAGACAGACAGCAGAAGGCGGGGCTACAGAGACAGAAGGGGGGCCCGGGGCAGTTTAGACAGACACACGGGACAGACGGGACCACAGACGCAAACACAGACGGGACACCACCCCAGCCCAGAAAGACAGCAAAACTGAAACGGGAAAAAACATACAGAGAAAAAAACAGAACACAAAAGGGACGGGAAGGGCAGGACAGACACAGACAAAACGGGCCCTGAAACAGACGGGGGACAAAAAGAAAGAAGACAGAGGAAAGTAAAACACCACAAAACACAAAAAAACACACAGCACCCCACAACACACCCCCCACACACACACCCCACCACAAACACACCCCACACACACCCCACACCACACAAAAGACATACACCCACAGCCAAATACCAACACAAAACAAACAGCAGACCCCACACACAGCACACACACACACAAAACACAAACAGAAAAACACACCCAAAGACACCCACCCCCAAAACCACACACACACAACACACCCCAACACACACACCCCCAAAACACAACACACACCACACACAAAAACAAGGAGGAAAAAAACAGACAGAGACAGACAGACGCAGGTTGGGGCAAACCAGCCACCCCAAAAAGAAACGAGTTTGAGTTTTAACGTGTAAACGGGGGGTTTTTAAAGGGTTTAAGGTGGATCGGTTGTTTTTTAATGATTAATAATAATTAATTTAAAAAAATTAAAAATAACAAAAAACAAAACAAAAAATTTAATAATCTTAAAAATCATAATCAGAACCCATAATGTATGGAATTTATTTTCCGCTGTTGTTTTTGGAGGTAACACACCGCCTGAAAACCCAAAATGTCGGGGGTTTTCGTTTCCCGTTTGGTGCCCGAAACTTTCCCCCCCACCCTGACCGTGAGATTTTTTTAGTCTGGGGTACTGGGTTTTGGGAAAGAAAAAAAAAAAAAACAAAGGGGTCCCGTCTGCAAACACGCTTTTTAGGCATTTTAAAAAACCCCAAGGCAAAAAAAGAGAGTTACCCCCGGAAAAATTCTATCCCCAAAGCCGCTTTAAAAAGATTTAAAGTTTTTTCCAAATCAGGCGGGAAAAAAAGGAAAAAAAAAAAAAAAACAAGGGGGGGCGCGCTCTTGTGGCGATGAAATTCTGCAGGGCCCAAAGAGCAGAATGAATTTCGGCCCGGGGAAATCTGCCATGACTTTAAAGTGGTTGTTTTTTTGGGGTTTAACGTTTAAAAGATAGGGGGAATAATGTTGGGGAATTTTTATCATTTTGCATTTTTTATATATTACTCTTTACAAGAACTGACATCACGAAGTGCCCCAAAACAAATCCATGCAAGATTTGGGGGGCAATGGCTGCAACTGTTAAACATCTACGTCAAAAATTTTTAAAATATCAAAGCCCCTTGGGTTTGGTCCTTAGGAGTGTTGTCCTTAACCGGTTAAAAACCCGAAAAGAAAATAACCTTCTCCCCCCAAACTTTCCCGAAACCTTTTTTGGGGAAAAATTTGCGACCTTCTGGCCCAAATTAAATCCTCCTTTTCTGTCTCTCCACTGGCTTCCAGTCTCACGAGAGTAAAATACAAGAACACCATCCTCTGGTAATAAACGGGCTTCCAAAACGCACCCTCCCACATCTGTGAATGTCTTTTACCCGTACACTCCTTTTGTTCCCTCCCCTTTTTGCTGCAGTTTCCTTGTGCTTACGAATACCTGATTCAAACCAGTCCCGGTTGGCTGTCACTCTTTTTTATTTTTTTTGGGCCCCCCGGCGGGGGAATTGGGCCCCCCCTCTTCCCCACGTCAGAAGGCCCACATTTCCCCCCTTTCAAAACCCCAATGCAAAAACCTCCAGTTTTCCCCTCAGTTTTTCAAATTTCCCCTGTGTTTTTTCTCGTGTCTGTCCTCCTATCACCGCCGACCCCTTTTTCCCCACCTACAAAGTATTTCTTTTCTATTTTTCCCTCAACAAAAAACAAACCTTTTTTTTTTTCTGAAAAAATGTAAACCCGTTTTTTGCCCCAACCCTTTTCCCCCCTCCATAACCATGAAATGGGGTTTTTTCCCGGGCGTAGTCTTTCCGGATGGACGGGGTTTTAATTTTCCGGGGGGTCCCCGTTTATTACCCCAAACATTATTTTTGGGGCACCGTTTTAAAAAAACCCCCCGGCAACAAGGGAGTTGTCCTGGTTTAAAAATTTTGTTTGGGGAAAAAGTACTATGTAGGGAAAACCCAAAAGAGTTGCAAAAAGAAAAAAAATGGGTTTCGCGGGTCTGGTTTTTGGGGACGCCGTTCCCGGGGGGGGAGGAAACCCAAATTTCAACCCAGAGAAATTTTCCCACGGGAAAAGTGAAAATTTTTTTTTTTAAAATATTTAAAAAATACCTAAAAAAAAAACCAAACCCCACAATCAAAACCCAAACCCGCCCTCCCAAAAACAAAAAAAAGAAAACCCCCAAAAAAAAAACCCCCTTAAATTATAATTTTTTTTAAAAATCCCTTCGCAAACAAACCCCCCCCCTTTCCCCTTTTCCCCCCCCCCCCCCCCCCCCCCCCCCCCCCCCCCCCCCCCCCCCCCCCCCCCCCCCCCCCCCCCCCCCCCCCCCCCCCCCCCCCCCCCCCCCCCCCCCCCCCCCCCCCCCCCCCCCCCCCCCCCCCCCCCCCCCCCCCCCCCCCCCCCCCCCCCCCCCCCCCCCCCCCCCCCCCCCCCCCCCCCCCCCCCCCCCCCCCCCCCCCCCCCCCCCCCCCCCCCCCCCCCCCCCCCCCCCCCCCCCCCCCCCCCCCCCCCCCCCCTTTTCCCCCTTTCCCCCCCCAAAAAAACCCCCCCAAAAAATTTCCCCCCCCCCCCCCCCCCCCCCCCCCACCCCCCCCCCCCCCCCCCCCCCAGGCCCCCCCCCCCCCCCCTCCCCCCCCCCCCCCCACCCCCCCCCCCCCCCCCCCCCCACCCCCCCCCCCCCCCCCAAAAACCCCCCCCAAAAACCCCCCCCCCCGGGCCCCCCCCCCCCCCCCCCCCCCCCATCCCCCCCCCCCCCTTTAAAAGTTTGCCCCCCCCCCCCCCCAAATCCCCCCCCCCCCCCCCCCCCCCCCCCCAAAATTCCCCCCCCCCCCCCCCCCCCCCCCCCCCTTAAACCCCCCCCCCCCCCCCCCCCCCCCCCCCAAAAAAAAAAAAAGGAAAAAAATTTTTTCCCCCCAAAAAAAAAAAAACCCCCCCCACCCCCCCCCAACCCCCCCCCCTTAAAAAAAAAAAAAAAAAAAAGACCCAAAAAGGGATTTGAGGTTTTCAAAAAACCGGGCCCTTCCTTTGGAACACTTTTTTTGGGCTTAAAATTTTTTGTCGGTAAAAAAGGAAAATAAACAAAAAAACAACCAAAAAAACCCCACCAGCCCCCCCAACCCGGGGAAACCCAACCACCCAAAAAAAAAAAAATTCCCCCCCCCCGATTTGAATTCCCTTTTACCCTTTTGGGGTATGGAGAATTTCAAACAAATTTTAAAAGGAGGGAAAAAAACCCAAAAGCCAAAAACACCCCAAAAAAATATGAATACCCAAAAGTAACCCGAAAGCAAGATTTTATTGGGGATAAAGATAAGCAAACAGTATTAAAGACTGAAAATATTTTTTTAAATATTTCTTCTTCTTTTCATGGGCCAGGTCTGTTGCAGACATCGGCGTTAAAGGCCTTCCATTCCCCTCTGTTGCGTTCTCCCGATGAGTTTATTGTTGGGGGGTTCTTTCCCCGTTGGGATAACATTTCTTTAAAAAAACATAATTACACATTGAAAGGGAAAATTGAAATGTCAAGAAATACCCGGCCAAAATTTTTTTGGTTTTTTAAAAGGGGACAGGAGAACTTTTCGAAAATTTGAATTTTTATTTGCCTACAAAAAATTAAAAACTGGACCCTGGGTTGAAGAAAAAGTGGGGGGGAAAAAAAACTTGTGTAAATGTTTGAATTGGGGGGAAAAGTCCATGAAAAAAGAAGTTCATCCCACCAAAAATAAACTCCAAAAGGGACCCTTTTCCCAAAAAGCATTCCCCTGGAGTTTCCCAAGCCCAGAGGGAGCACTTGGGGTTGAATGGGTATGCCAAAAGGAAAATGATTCGGGTATTGGATACCCCGTAGGGAGGACTTATTTCATGGGCATCCCAGAGAGAGAGAGAGGGGGGGGAAGGGGGGGGTTAAAAAAATACCCGGAAAAAAACCCGAGAGAGGGAGAGAGAGAGAGAGGGGAGGGAGAGAAAAGAGAGAGAGAGGAGGGGAGAGAGAACGGAGAGGGGAGAGAGAGAATGACAATGAATGGTTTAAAGTTATTTAGCATTTTTGGGGAAGAGAGAGAGAGGGGAGAGAAGAGAGGGGATTGAGAGAGATGAGAGAGAGGGGAGGGAGGGGAGGGGAGGGCGGAGAGAAGAGAAACGGGGGGGAGCGAGAAAAGCGAGGGGAGGGAGAAGAGAGAGGAGAGAGAAGAATGACAATGGGCATGGTTTTAAAGTCTATTTAGCATTGGAAGAGAGATGAGAGAGGAGGGATTTAAGAGAGAGAGGGGGAGAGGAGAGAGAGGAGAGAGAGGGGAAAAAAAAAGGAGAGGGGGAGAGAACGAGGAGAGAGAGAGAACGAGAGAGAGAGAGGGGAAAAAATGGGAAAAAAAATGGTTTAATTTTCTATTTAGCAAAGGGGGAAGAGAGAGAGAAAAGAGAGAGAGAGAGAGAGAGAGAGAGAAGAGAGAAAAGGTGAGAGAGAGAGAGAGAGAGGAGTGAGAGAGAGGAGAGGCGGAGGAGAGAGTGGGGGAGAGAGAAAGAGCGAGAAAAAGGGGGAGCGAGAAAGGGAGAGCGAGGAGGAAAAAAGCGCGCGCGCACGAGAGGGGAGAGGAAAAGGGGGAGGGGAG
>CM054164.1:17250549-17258049 GCA_028751875.1 Rapana venosa
TGAGTTACGGAAACTCGAACGAAACAGAGAGAGATAGAGATAGAGAGAGGGAGAGGATAGAGGGAGAGAGAGGGAGAGAGAGAGAAAGGGAGGGAGAGAGAGGGAGAGAGAGAAGGGAGAGAGAGAGAGAGAGAGAGAGAGAGGAGAGAGAGAGAGGAGAAGAGAGAGGGAGAGAGAGGGAGAGAAAGAGAGAGAGAGAGGGAGAGGAGAGGAGAGAGAGAGAGGAGAGAGAGAGGGAGAGAGAGAGGGAGAGAGAGAGAGAGAGAGGGAGAGAGAGAGAGAGAGAGAGAGAGAGAAAGAGGGAGAGAGAGAGAGAGAAAGAGGAGAGAGAGAGAGGGAGAGAGAGGAGAGAGAGAGGGAGAGAGAGAGGGAGAGAGAGAGGAGAGACAGAGATGAGAGACAGAGAGGGAGAGAGAGAGGAGAGGGAAGAGAGAGAGAGAGAGAGAGAGAGAAGAGAGAGAGAGAGAGAGAGAGAGAGAGAGAGAGAGAGAGAGAGAGAGAGAGAGAGCGAAAGAGAGAAGGTATAGGTGTGACTGTGTGTATGTCTGTGTCAGGAAGTAATGACTAGTCATTAAAACTAAGCAAACTACAATTGCTAACTGTAAAAAAATAACAACCAGCTAACCAAAGTCACCGCCCCCCCCCTCCCCCCCCCCCCCCCCACTCCCACCCCCAGTCAAACTGTCTCCATCACTGCTGTCGTCGGTAGGAGCTCCACGCAATGCCACCACCAGGGTTCTCCATCTTCTCTGTCTCTGCTGAGTTCTACCATCTCCTGTAGCCCTCCTCCCAGACCACTGACCTCAGTGATGTTGGCAATGCAGGATGCTGGTGGTGGTCTGCCTCTTTTCCTTCGGCCCTCAACCGTACCTTGGAGAACTGTCGTCTTCAGATTTGTTTGTGTATTCCTGTTTGCGTGATCAACTTATCTCAGTCTGCACTTATCAATTTCAGCTAACATTTGTCTTTGCACCGAGAGTTCATCAAGAAAGCTTTCTTCAGTTCTCCTGTCTGACCATTTGACTCTGAGAAGTGACCTGCAGAACCCCATTTCAGCTGTGTTAATTTTGTCTCTTTCCAATTTCTGTAGTGTCCAGGCATCCAGGGGACGGGATAGC
This sequence comes from Rapana venosa, assembly GCA_028751875.1. Taxonomy (NCBI): domain Eukaryota; kingdom Metazoa; phylum Mollusca; class Gastropoda; order Neogastropoda; family Muricidae; genus Rapana; species Rapana venosa. Next base: position 17,251,668 of record CM054164.1, read on the forward strand.
TCAGTGGTCGGAGCACTCGCTTTCCCCCAGCCAAGTTTAAGCAGCTCAGCGGTTACCAGTTGATGGGTGACTTGGGCTGGCGGAGTTAAAACCCCAGTTCACCCAGCTGTAAATGGGTACTGCCCTCATTAGGGTCGGGAAGGTCAAGCAGCGAGGAAGGAATGGCGTCGCCAAAGTCTGGCCTTAAAAGAGGGTCCTGCGCTCGCTCCCCTACGACCTTTGGATAGTACTCTTTACCTTCTTTTTTACCAGGCATTCTGACCCATACAGCGATACAGGCTAGACTATTTAAAATCCATTTAACATCTTAATACGCTTCCCCGAAGTAAGGTGGTACGCTTTAGAGAAGGGCAGGATGGTAAGACTACACCGCCTAACAAGGTCAACCGTGAGGTTCTGGTTCGATTCCCAGGCCTCGCCCTTCTTCCCATTTGGAAAAAAAAACAGGAATGTCAAGTCCGGATGAAATAAACGAGCCCCATGTTGAACCCAGGTAGGACATCTTGCACACAACGTAAAAACCGACCCCCTTCGAGAGAGCAATTTTGTGCCAGTAGAAGCGTTCAAAGTAAACAATGCCCACGCACACAGGGTCGTGTATAGACCCATCCCGGAGTCGGTCGGTCGGATCTTAAGAGCTGTATACAGCATCGTTCTAGCAACTCCTGCGACGGCACTGGAGCCATGTGTATCGGCGATTGTCTTTCCAGTGGACCATTCCAGCGACGTGAAGAGGGCAAGGGGGTGGGGGGGGGGGGAGATAGTCTGCTGCATGGTAACAGCCTGCCCTCCATACTGACTTACCCAGGCTTTGTGCTCTGGAGTATGAACACCTAGAGGGCAACTCCACAGTCTGACGAGAATGACGGCTGCCTACGGTAGATTCGCTTCCCAACACTATAACGCAGCTCCCATACCCAGCAACCCCCCCCCCTCCCCCCCCCCCCCCCCTCCCCCCCCCCCCCCCCCCCCCCCCCTCACCCCACCATCCACAACCATCTTTACAAGGATAGTTTAACAGATATATCGACCCCATAGCATGACTTACAAATAATTTACAAGCTCCATGTTCAAACCAATAACCATTCCCTCTTCCTACTCCCACCCCCCTCCCCATTCTCTTCCTGCTACCCCCCCCCCCCCCTTCCTTTTCCACCATCCTCACCCCTACCTCACACTCATCCCTCATCACCAGCCCTAAGTCTTTTTTTCTTTCCTTTTACCAAACATTGTCAGTGTCAAATACCTAGCGTTACAGTGGTAGTGTGTGTGTGTGTGGTGTGTGTGTGTGTGTGTGTGTGTGTGTGTGTGTGTGTGTGTGTGTGTGTAGTGTGTGTGTGTGTAGTGTGTGTGTGTGTTAGTGTTGTGTAGTGTGCGTGTGTGTGTGTTGTGTGTGTGTGTGTGTGTAGTGTGTGAGTGTGTGTGTAGTGTGTGTGTGTATGTGTGAAGTGGGGTGTGTATGTTGTGTAGTGTGTGTGTGTTGTGTTTGTAAGTTTTGTGTAAGTGTGTGTGTGTGTGTGTGGCAGTGTGTGTGTATGTATGGTGGTGTGTAGTGTGTAGTGTGTGTGTAGTGTGTAGTGTGTGTATAATTGTGTAGTGTATGTATATAATTTTGTGTGTAGTGTGTTTTGTGTGTGTTGTGTGTGTGTGTTTGTGTGTGTTTGTGTGTGTGTTTGTGTGTGTTTGTGTGTGTGTTTGTGTGTGTGTTTGTGTGTGTGTTTGTGTATGTGCAGTCTGCGAAGTTAATACATACCATGACTCAGAACGATTGTTCTGGCAGTTAGACAGACAGACAGACAGACAGACAGACAGACAGCTACAGTGTGATAATGCCAATAATGAGATCTACACAGCCATGCCAACCATAAAAGAAGAAGAAAAAAAACACAAAAAAAGAAGAAACAAAAAACAAGAAACACACAAAAATGAACCCACACTCCCTTGCATTATATGCGTATGCTGGCAGGTATGTAAGTCGTAAAGCACGCAGACAAGCTCACAAACGCACATGCAGGAGCGTTGGTTAATGCGTACGTTCGTATGTTTGTGTGTGCTTGCATGTCGTCGTCATTCCCTAAGTTAATCTATGCATAAGTCAAATACTGACAAACGTTTGCACATACACACAGAGTGTTCATCTGGTTTACACACGGGGACTAGATGTAAAAAAAACCAACAACCCCACATAAGTGCTTATTCCATTATCCTCGATATAAATTTAAAAAAACTTTTTAAAAATACATATATTCACCAACAAAAAACTACAAGCATGACTTGACAGGACAAGAAGTAAACTTGTAAAAGGAGTCCCATAACCTATGTGGTCGTAGGGGAGCGAGGCGTCAGAAACCTCAGCTTCTCCAGGGGCCAGCATATTGAGGGCGGCGCCCATCTCCTCTCCCTCGCTGCTTTACCTTCCCTGACCCTAAAGAGGGCAGGTACCCATTTACAGCTGGGTGAACTGGGGGAACTGTACTGAAACCAAGGCGCGCAAACGGTCACCCATCCAAACTGGTAACCACGCTCGATGCTGTTTAACCTTAGCTGGGGGAAAGCGAGTGCTCCGACCACAGAGCTATCCTGTCCTCTTCATTTGGTCTACACGTGTTCTATTCCAGAAAAGTGTCACAACAATACACGAATGCTTTGACAGGACAGCCAGTAAAGTTATGACAGGCCTGTCATACCTTACACATCCCCATTGTGATGGAAACAGTCCGAAAACACACACATACACACACACACACACTGACAGACACACAGACACACGCAGACACAGACACACACACACAGATACATATAACTTATGCATGCACACACGCACGCACGCGCGCCCACACACACACACACATACACACCACACACACACACACACACACACACACACACACACACCACACACACACACACACACACACACACACACACACACAACACACACACACAGGGCACATGAGTGCTTATTCCATTATCCTCGATATAAAGGAATAACCACACACACGCACACACACACACACCTCTTAATACATAACAATCGATATTAAATGCAACGTCAACTGTTTTTGTTTTTCAAATCACACAATCAAGCACTTCCTCACCACAAATTTAAGAAAACTGAAAACAAAAGAAAGAAAAAAATCACACACAAGCGAAACAGCAAACAAAAGAATAAAACAAACACATAAATAAAGCAAAACAAGGATCATGTTTATGCTCAGAGTCAGCAAGAAAGCAATGATCGAGTTTAAGATATAGCGAGTCTACAATTTACTTTCCATTAATTTCCTAAAAACTTCTGTTATCACTATTATTTTTTTCAGGAGGGGGGGGGGGGGGGGGGGGGGGGGGGGAAGGAGGGAGGGGGGAGGGTAGCCTGGTGGTTAGAGCATTGCGCTGTCCGTTTGACGGCCCAGATTTGAACCACCGCCTGTTCACAGGGATGTGGCCCCCCCCCCCCCCCCCCCCCCCCCCCCCCCCCCCCCCCCCCCCCCTTTTTTGCCCCCCCCCCCCCCCCCCCCCCCCCCCCCCCCCCCCCCCCCCCCCCCCCCCCCCCCCCCCCCCCCCCCCCCCCCCCCCCCCCCCCCCCCGAGTTAACATCAGTGCAGACTCCACTCTCCCCACAAAGTCCTTCGGATGAGACTATGAACCGAGGCCCCGTGTGCGAACGCACGCAGAACATCTTGCGCGTATACTAAAACCCGACCTGTCTTTCCAAGGAGTGGACTTTCGTCCTGGTAGGAAGTATCAAGAAATATTACACACACAAACACACACAACAGACACACACATACACACACATACACACACACATATACACACATACACAAACAGACAGACAGACACACACATACACACAGACACACACAGACACACACAGACCACCAGACACACACACAACACTACACACACTTGCACATACAAACCCCATACACACACATACCACACCATACACACATACATACACCACACACATACACACACATACACAACACACACATACACACACACACTTACATACACACACACATACACACACACATACACACACACACATCACACACACACACACACACATACACACCACACCACACACATACACACCCCCACACACAGACACACACACGTACATACACACACACATAACAACACATACACACACATACACACATACATACACATCACCACACACACATACACACACATACACAGACACACACACACACATACACATCACACACCACACTTACACACACACACACACACACTTACACACACCACACTTACACACACACCCAGACACACACATACACACACACACACTTACACACACATACACACACACACACTTACACACACATACACACACATACACACACAACACATACACACACACATACACAAACACACACACACATACACACACACACTACACATACACACATACACACACATATACACAACACATACACACACACACAATACACACATACACACATACACCACCACACCCCACACACAGACAAACACACACACACTTAACACACACACACACACACACACACACACACACACACATACACAGACAGACACACACACACACAGACACACACACACACACAGACACACACACACACATACACATACACACACTTACACACACCACAACACACACAACACACTTACACACACACACACTTACACACACACTTACATACACACACACATACACACACACACTTACATACACACGCACACATACACACACACACACACACACACACATGCACACACAACACAGACAGACACACACACACACAGACAGGCACACACACACACACACACACTTACACACACACACACACATACACACACACATACACACACATACACACACATACACACACATACACACACATACACACACACCACACAAACACACACACATACATACACACACACAATTACACACACACATACACACAAACACACACACACATACACACACACACTTACACACACACATACACACACATACACACACATACACACACTTACACACACACACACACATACACCCTCCCCCCCTCACACACACACCCTCACACACATACACACAAACACACACTTACACACACATACACACACATACACACACACAGACACACACACACAGACACATACACACACACAGACACATACACAGACACACACACATACACACACACTTACACACACACATACACACACACAGACACACACACACATACACACACACTTACACACACACACATACACACAAAACACAGACACACACATACACACACACATACACTCACACACACATACACTTACACACACATACACTTACACACACATACACACACACACTTACACACACACACACACACACTTACACCCACATCACACACATACACACACACATACACACACACACTTACACACACTTACACACACATACACACACATACACCCCCACACCCCCACACACAGACACACACACACACACACACACATACACCCCCACACCCCCACACACATACACACACACACACACATACACACACATACACCCCCACACCCCCACACCACCCACCCCACACACACACCCACACACACACACACATATACACACACACATACACACCCCCCCCCCCCCCCCCACACACACACACACATACACACACACATACACACACACACACATACACACACACATACACACACACATACACACACACACACATACACACACTCACACACACACACACACACACACACACACACACACACACACACACACACAGGTATCGTGCTTAAACATCATCCCCGAAGATGAAATACGGCAACCTCAACGGCGGACACAAACGATCGTGAACGCAAAAATCTCACAACCTCAAATCTCGAGCTGATGCACCGAAAAAAGTGTTTCGTCTAACATTTTGTTGTTGTCTCCCCCTAGTCTCTTAAATACTAGAAACTCGAGGATCAAAAATTGCACTGCTCCAAATTCCTGTTTGCATAACTTTGAAAACGTGTCTCCCTCCCGCTGTTTTTGAAAAAAAAAAAACACAACTCATTGCTCTGGCTGCCTTGACAGAAAAGAATACAATACAAAATGACACAGCCGGGGGAGGGCTCCTATCTCTCTGATCTTTTCAGTTCATGATCTACACCTCCCTCAGGTCGCTGCTGTGCTCTAGTTGTGAAGTAGGCGAGGTAGGTATGTATCCTTTGCCATCAATCTCAACTAGTTTGCTGACAGTTCAAAGCTAGCTTCTCTATTCATGGACTTAAAAGGTTTTTTTCTTCTTCAGTCTGCTCATCTGTAGAGCTGTAAGGAGTGAAAAGGACCCGGTTAGAG
>CM054164.1:17268049-17278049 GCA_028751875.1 Rapana venosa
AGAAGAAGAAGAAAGAAGAAGAAGAAGAAGAAGAAGAAGAAGAAGAAGAAGAAGAAGAAGACGAAGAAGAAGAAGAATTGTGAAGAAGAACAACAACAAGAAGAAAAGGAAAAGAAAAAGAAATGTAATTACTTTCTTACTTCCTTACGAAATTACTTATATACTTAATTACTTATATACTTCCTTATATATTTACTTACTTACCTACTTAGTTACTTACTTACTTACTTACTTACCTACTTACTTCCTTCCTCATTCACTCACTCACTAATGTTCTTACTTATTCACTCACTAACGTTCTTACTTATTCACTCACTCAATGGCTGACAAACAAACTGACTGACTAACACACAGACACTCACTCACACACACTCACACTCACACACACACACACACACACACCACACACACACACACACACCACACTCACACACTCACACAGGCGCACAGGCAGACAGACACATCATTAAACATTGGCCCAAACCAGAGCAGTACCACAATACAGGGACGGGCCACATTGAGTTAGGCCCAGCCTGCCTAGCCCATACTGCCAACACTAATGGCTGGACAACCCAAACCAGATGCTATCTTGGCTACTGACTGACTTCCCCTCACTGGTCACTGAAATGATTAATCCCCCCTCCTTCTGATTTGCCCCCCTAGGAATATTTGTTTTATTTTTTATTTTATTCTTTTATATCTAGGATAATGGAATAAGCACTTATGTGCTTTTTTTTTAAAAACATCCAGTCCCCGTGTGTATGCGGTTTTGTCAATTCTGTCATCTGTTCCCACCGGCACACAATGGCCTACTCTTTCGAAAAGCGGAACAGGATTTAACATGTGCGCAAGATGTTCTGCGTGCGTTCGCACACGGGGCCTCGGTTTGTAGTCTCATCCGAAGGACTTTTGGGGAGAGTGGAGTCTGCACTGATGTTAACTCCAGGGGAAAATATCTCCCTTGAACGGGAATCGAACCCGGGTCGTCAGATTGCCAGCGCAATGTTCTAACCACTAGGCTATCCCGTCCCTTGGCCTGACTGGCCCCACTGATTATCGTTGATGATAAATTCCATTTCATTTATTTCATTAACAAACAAAAAAAGAAGTCATGGCAGATTTCTCTGCGTGAAATTCGGGCTGCTCTCTCCCCCGGGGGAGAGCTCGTCGCCACAAAAGCAGCGCCACCCTTTATTTTTTGTTTCTTTTTCTCCCTGTCTGCAACTGTATTTGTGGTTGGGTGTTCCCCAGCTTAACACTCTGATTGGTGGGGTGGGGTGGGGGTGGGGGGTGTCACCCAGAATATGCAATCTTGGTTTGTTTGTTTGTTTGTTTGCTTGTGTGTGTTGTGTGTGTGTGTGTGTGTGTGTGTGTGTGTGTGTGTGTGTGTGTGTGTGTGTGTGTGTGTGTGTGTGTGTGTGTGAATCTGTGTGTGTGAACCTGTGTGCGCGATTGTTTGTTTGTGTGTGTATGTGTGTGTGTGAATCTGTGTGTGAATCTGTGTGTGTGTGTTTATGCGGGTGTGTGTATGTGTGTGTGTGTGTGTGTGTGAATCTGTGTATGTGTGTGTGTTGAATGTTATCTGCTCCTAACAGTGCGTAATAGCCTATTCTTCCACAAGGAGGGAAGGGTTTCAACAATTAGTGCCCAAGGTGTTCTACAAAACATTCGCACACAGGATCCCGGTATTTTGAGTATGATCTGAAGGACTTTCAGGGAGTGGCTTCAGCACTGATGTTATTAACTCCAGGGAGAAAAAACAAATCCCCTGGAACGGGTGTCTCGGTGGTGGCTCGAACCCGGGCCGTCAGATGACGAGTGTAATGACCTAACCACTAGGCTATCCTGGCCCCCATAGTAAGTAAATCAATGATGTTGAAAAACACGAGCGATACTCCCAGAGATCAAGTAAGTTGTGTACTGTGCACACACAGTACACACAGCATGTAGACCTAAGCTAGTGCCCCAATAAATAATCCGCAATGAAATCGGGCCCTATAAAGGTAAAGGTAAAGGAGTCCCATAACCTATAAGGTCGTAGGGGAGCGAGGCGTCAGAGACCTCACTTCTCTAGGGCCAGCATATTGAGGGCGGCGCCCATCTCCTCTCCCTCGCTGCTTTACCTTCCCTGACCCTAAAGAGGGCAGGTATCCATTTACAGCTGGGTGAACTGGGGGAACTGTACTGAAGCCAAGGCATGCAAACGGTCACCCATCCAACTGGTAACCACGCTCGATGCTGCTTAACTTGGCTGGGGGAAAGCGAGTGCTCCGACCACTGAGCTATCCCGTCCCCTATACTGACCTTCAAACACTCGTCAGACAACGAAAACTGAAGTGGTTTGGTCATGGTCATTCGCGCTTCGATTTGTTTGTTTTTACAATTTTCAGCGCTATATCAATTCCATATATTATTATTATTAAGTCACACGCTCCTCTGGTCTTGCTAAAAACAATCCTACAAGGCACAGAGAGGGAAGGCGGAAGAAGAAGAGGCAGACAAAGGAAGAGATGGGAGGACAACATTCGAGAGTGGACAGACATGGAGCTGAGAGACACCCTGAGGGCGGCTGAGAGATGAGAGGACTGGAGAAAGGTGGTTGACAAAGCTTCGAAGGCGCCCCAAAGGATTCGGAATCTGAGGTGACGAATCCTTAAGATTGCAGTAGTGTTACATTTCACGTAGGTCTATCCTTGGGGGCTGTTTTCTTGAAACAAACATTCTTGAAGGCTTGAAGATAAGTCGCTGGACAACAGGAACGATGTTTTATCTAGGCAACGGTCACATTGAACGTCTGCTTGCATCACTATAGGTACACCTACAAGTGAATGGCCCTCCTTACAAATTGTTCCCCCCCGGGGATATTTTATTACCTCTCGACTGTGTATGAAATCTTCGTTAAAAAATGACCCCTCCCCCCCACCCCATAGAATAAATAAATAAACGAAAAATTAATTCAACTAAATGAATGAATGAATAAACAGATATAAGGTGGATGTCCATTATATCTTGCATACATTTTATTAATAATTCTGTGACAAATAAATAAATGTTAAAAAATTGATAGAGGAATAAATAGCTCGATGAAAACGCACGCACACACACACACACACACCACACACACACACACACACACACACACACACACGCACACACACACACACACGCACGCACGCACGCACGCGCGCGCGCGAAAAGATACTCTAAAAATTTTTTTTGAAACCCCACCTATAAAATAGGAAGAGAGTGAACAAACAAAATAAATGTTTGCTTCCTAAAGGTAATAGAATAAGCACAACAGCTTGTTATGACATCCGGAGAAAGAGAGAGAGAGAGAGAGAGAGAGAGAGAGAGAGAGAGAGAGAGAGAGAGAGAGAGGAGAGAGAGAGAGAGAGAGAGAGAGAGAGAGAGAGACACACACACACACAAAGAAGACATAGACAGAGACAAAGAGAGACAGAGACAGAGACAAAGACACGGACAGACAGACAGACACACAGACATAGCAAGGCAAGGCAGACAGGCAGACAGAGACAGAGAGAGACAGACAGACAGAGAGACAAAGACACACACAGACAGACAGACAGGACAACGACAGAAGACAGACATGGCAAGGCAAGGCAGACAGGCAGAGACAGAGAGAGACAGCACAGAGACACAGATACACAGAGACAGACAGAGACAGAGAGAGACAGAGACAGACATAGAGACAGACACAGAGACAGACAGACACAGAGACAGACAGACACACAGACATGGCAAGGCAAGGCAGACAGGCAGACAGAGACACAGAGAGAGAGACAGCACAGAGACACAGATACACAGAGACAGACAGACAGAGGCAGATAGAGACAGAGACAGACAGACAGACAGACAGAGAGACAAAGACACAGACAGACAGACAGACACACAGACATGGCAAGGTAGACAGGCAGACAGAGACACCACAGAGACACAGATACACAGAGACAGACAGACAGAGGCAGATAGAGACAGACAGACAGACAAACACAGAGACAAAGACACACACACACACAGACAGACAGACACACAGACATAGCAAGGCAAGGCAGACAGGCAGACAGAGACAGAGAGAGACAGCACAGAGACACAGATACACAGAGACAGACTGAGGCAGAGAGAGAGAGAGACAGACAGACAGACAGAGACAAAGACACAGACAGACAGACAGACAGAGAGACATAGCAAGGCAAGGCAGACAGGCAGACAGAGACAGAGAGAGACAACACAGAGACACAGATACACAGAGACAGAGACAGACAGACAGACAGACAGACAGACAGACAGGCAATCAGAAAGACAGATTCAGCCAGTTAACCAAGCAACAAGCTAGTCAGTAAGGTGGGGGAGGGGGGGGGGGGGGGGGGAGGATGATGGGCGGAGGGAAGGAGAACACGAAGACGAAATAATCATAAAACTAGTTATGTGAGCCAGAACAACCCCCGACCATCCCACAAAATAATAACGACCCACATAACAACCGCCATATGTTATCTTGGCAACCATCACTCTTGAAAGCAGAGCCTGGGTTGGTTAGAGCGTGGCGCTCGTGATCTGCTGACCCGGGTTCGAATCCCATTCACAGAAAGAGGTCTTTTTTTTTTTTCCCTGGAGTGCCGATTCCACTCCTTCCAAAAGTCCTTGGATGAGACTGTAAACCGAGGTCCCGTGTGCGAACGCACGCAGAACAGCTTGCGCACACGTTTTAAAAAAAAATCTTTTATATTTATTTTATTCTTTTATATTGAGGATAATGGAATAAGCACTCATGTGCTTTTTTTTTTTACATGCATTCCCCGTGTGTATGCAGTTTTGTAAATTCTGTCACGTTCAATCATGTGCCGCTTTTCGTAAGTGTTGGAGGCTGTGCTGGTGGGAATAAATGACAAGATTTACGATACTGCATACGCATGGGGACTGAATGTAAAATTTACAAAAAGCATATGAGTGCTTATTCCATTATCCTCAAACAAAAGATTTTTTTTTTAAAGAAGAAGAAGAACAGCAACAACAACAACAACGATAATAATAACAACAACAACAAGAAGAAGAAGAAGAAGAAGAAAAGAAGAAGAAGAAGAAGAAGAAGAAGAAGAAGAAAAAAGAAGAAGAAGAAGAAAGAAGAAAAGAAGAAAAGAAGAAGAATAATGATGAGGAGGAGGAGGAGGAGGAGGAGGAGGAGGAGGAGGAGGAGGAGGAGGAGGAGGAGGAGGAGGAGGACGACGACGACGACGACGACGACGACGATGATGATAACAACAACAACAACCATTATCATTATCATCATCATCATCATCAATAATTGATATCAAAGAAGGATGGTGGCAGGATGGTTAAGACGCTCACCTGCCCAACAAATAAACTGATACGTTCTGGGTTCAATTCCCAGCCTTGCCCTTTCTTCCTTCCCAGTTTGACGAAGAAAATCGAAGTGTATGTCAAAGTCCTTCGGATGAGACCATAAACTGAGGCTTTCGTGTTCAAATGTACGCAGAACATCTTCTGCACACTTTAAAAACCCGTTCATTTTTCCGGAAGAGTAGGCCATGTCATACCGGCAGAAGCAGCTGACCAAATGCTGACAAGCACATGCCCACAGCTGTCGTGTTAAGACACCGGCCCCGAAGTCGGAATGCGGCTACCTAGTAGCATCTGGTGATCGGGAGGGCACGGGGTAGAACGGTCGTGACCACACAGCTCTCACAGTTAGGGACAGAACGTCTCGGTGACCACACAACTCTCTCAGTTAGGGACAGAACGTCTCAGTGACCACACAACTCTCTCAGTTAGGGACAGAACGTCTCAGTGACCACACAACTCTCTCAGTTAGGGACAGAACGTCTCAGTGACCACACAACTCTCTCAGTTAGGGTCAGAATGTCTCAGTGACCACACAACTCTCTCAGTTAGGGACAGAACGTCTCAGAGCTCTAGCCCAGGAACGAAAAAAAAAGTTGACATCACACTCCACCAAAAACTAAGATTATTGGAAGGAAGGTGGTGGCAGGATGGTTAAGACGTTTGCCTGCCAACTTAACCGTGAGGTTCTGGGTTCGATTCCCAGCCTCGCCCTTTCTTCCCAGTTGGACCCAAAAAAATCGAACTGAATGTCAAAGTCCTTCGGATGAGACTATAACCGAGGCCCCGTGTGCGAACGCATGCAGAACATCTTGCGCACACGTTAAATCCTGTTCCGCTTTTCGAAAGAGTAGGCCATTGTGTGCCGGTGGGAACAGATGACAAAATTTACAAAACCGCATACACACGGGGAATGGATGTAAAAAAATATAAAAAAGCACATGAGTGCTTATTCCATTATCCTCGATATAAAAAAAAAGAAGTCATCTGAGCGCTTTGATTTGTTGCTTTACAAGATTCAGCGCTATATAAATTCCACACATTATTATTATTATTATTATTATTATTATTATTATTACACCCCTCCTTAACTATTTGCCCCCCTGGCAGATATTTCACTAACACTCTTAGCAGTAAAAGAAAAAATTCGATATAAAACACTAAAGAAAATATGAGAAAGAAAAGAAGAAGACAGACATTATGGCAGGAAAATAGGTCGTATATTAAGCAAAATCTACACCAACGTTTGACAAAACACTGTACCTGGGTGAATAGGACATTTGATTTTCAGCCCTGTGGTTCCATGAAGTCGTGGGTTCGAATCTCGGCGGCATCTGGTAAATAAAGTATAGAGATGTTTGCGATCTCCCAGATCAACTCCAAGTGCAGACCTGTCAGTGCCTTTATTTTTTTCATGTGCATAAAATCACATATGCATATTAAAGATCTCGTAATTCATGTTCAACGTGTGGTGAGTTATGGAAACACGTATGTACCCAGCATGCACCCTGTACCTGAAGAGGGATGGACTCCACTGGGTTCAACTTGCCCGAGAGACCCGACTTGAAAAAATTCAGTGCAATGCTCTGACAACTTTGCAGGGAATTGTGGAAGACTAGAAAAAGAGAAAGGTAGAGACTTCCACGAACTTGAGAAGAAAGTGCACAAACACAATTATTGGTGTTTGCTGCAACCCTTGGGAGGCGAGCTGTCAGAGACCTCACTTCTCTAGGGCCAGCATATTGAGGGCGGCGCCCATCTCCTCTCCCTCGCTGCTTTACCTTCCCTGACCCTAAAGAGGGCAGGTACCCATTTACAGCTGGGTGAACTGGGAGACTGTACTGAAGCCAAGGAGCACGAACGGTCACCCATCCAAGACGTAACCACGCTCAATGATGCTTTAACCTTGGCTGGGGGAAAGCGAGTGCTCTGACCACTGAGCTATCCCGTCTCCAGTGCAAATCTCCAGTAGCATACACATTAGTCAAGCACTCTAATTTTATTATTTTATTATTATTTTTTATTTTATTTATTCTTTTATATCGAGGATAATGGAATAAGCACTTACGTGGGTTTTTTTACATCCAGTCCCCGTGTGTGTGCGGTTTTGTAAATGTTGTCATCCGTTCCCACCGGCACACAATGGCCTACTCTTACGAAAAGCGGAACAGGATTTAACGTGTGCGCAAGATGTTCTGCGTGCGTTCGCACACGGGGCCTCGGTTTATAGTCTCATCCGAAGGACTTTGTCAGTTTGTCAGTCACTCAACGTACTGCCATTATCTCCAGTGGTATACGTTAATTCGTTAATTAACGAAACAGCACCACCTATCCCAAACACAACCACACTCAACGCTGCTTCACTTCAGCTTGGGGAAAAAGCCAGCGCACATTCGATTTATAATCATATTTTGACAAGTTTTGTATAATAATAATAATAATAATAATAATAATAATAATAATAATAATGCATGGAATTTATATAGCGCTGAATCTTGTAAGGCAACAAATCAAAGCGCTTAAAAAAATTATGCGTGTGTATGCGGTTTTGTAAATTTTGTCATCTGTTCCCACCGGCACACAAAGGCCTACTCTTTCGAACAGCGGAACAGGATTTAATGTGTGCGCAAGATGTTCTGCATGCGTTCGCACACGGGTCCTCGGTTTATAGTCTCGTCCGAAGGACTTTGACATACAGTTCGATTTTTTTGTCAAACTGGGAAGAAAGGGCGAGGCTGGGAATCGAACCCAGAACCTGACGGTTTACTTGTTGGCAGGCAAACGTCTTAAACCATCCTGCCACCTTCCTTCTTTCATGTTTGTTTGTTTTTTCATGTTCCAAAATACGATTTTTGTTTTGTTTTGTATTGAAATAAAAACTGTCTTCGACTAACCATCAGCGAATTAAATTTATCCACTTACTGTTTTTTTTTTCTCCCTGGGGGGGCGGGGGTAAAAGAGAAGTAGGTACATACATCAAGCAGAGTGCTACACTGCATGCACCGTGTAGTGTTCGATTTATAATCATATTTTGACAAGTTTTGTATATTATGTTGTGTGGTTTTTTTCATGTGCCCAAATACGATTTTTGTGTTTGTTTGGTATTGACATAAAAACTCTGTCTTGAACTAACCATCGGCGAATTAAATTAATTTTATCCACTTACTATTTTTTTTCTCCCTGGGGGGGTAAAAGAGAGGTAGGTACATACATCGAACCGAGTGCTACACTGCACGCACCGTGTAGTGTTCTGTATGTGCTAACTAATGATGTCCAAGACTGGGAGTGGGAGCCAAGGAATGTACCCACTCAACCCCATCAAAATCAGCTACCCCCTCCCCCACCCCATCCCTATACTCCCCCCCCTACTCGCCCCCCCCCCCCCTCCCACACCCCCTCCCCTCCGCCGCCCCAACACTCATTCATCTGCCTCTTTCTGCATGTCTGTCCTCCCTCTCGGCTCTCTTTTCTTCTCTCTCATTCCATTCGCATTCACATTCTCTCTCTCTCTCCTCTCTCTCTCTCTCTCTCTCTCTCTCTCTCTCTCTCTCTCTCTCTCTCTCCTCTCTCTCTCTCTCTTCTCTCTCTCTCCCTCCCTCGCTCTCTCTCTCTCCCTCTCTCTCTCTCCCCCCCCCTCATCTCTCTCTCTCTCTTTTTCTCTCTCTCTCACTCTCTTTCTCTGTTCGGTCTATCTCTCCATGGGTTCCTGTCTGTTTGCCTGTCTGTCTGTCTGTCTGTGTTTCTGTGTTTCTGTCTGTCTTCCTCTCGGCTCTCTCTCTCTCTCTCTCTCTTCTCTCTCTCTCTCTCTCTCTCTCTCTCTTTCTCCTCTCTCTCTCTTCTCCTCTCCTCTCTCTCTCTCTCTCTCTCTCTCTCTCTCTCCCTCTCTCTCTCTCTCGGCTGTTAGACTATCTCTGCTTCTCTCTGTCCCCCCCCCCCTCTCTCTCTCTCCTCCCCACACCTCCCCTCTCTCTGTGCCAGTGACGCTCTCTCTGTCAGTGTGTCTGTCTCTCTGTCTCTATCCTTGTCTCCCTCTGATTCTTCGATTTCACTTTACGTCTCTTCACAAAATGTGATATTAGACACATTTTTTTTAAAATGTAGGGGAGGGGGGGGGATGGGGGTGAAGAAATTAATGTATCAATTAAATCTACACAGAACTGTAAGAAAATGTAAATACAAATAATTGAGTACAGAATATTTTTTTTTAAATCAATAATCACAACAATGAACCAATTGGACTATGCAATAACGATTTGAAAAAAATTATACATCAGTAAAAGATCACTGAATACAGCTGATGACGATGCGAGGTAGGAACAGGTATGTAACTTTTCAGCATACTGCATATCAATATATCATCAAAAGTTATACTCTGGCCACATATGCATGAAACATGTACAACATATTTTGTCTTAAAACAGTTCAATTCCCATCTACAAGCCAGAGAAACAATTTGTTTTACATGATAAAAATCTGATTGTGTGTGTGTGGTGCGTGTGCGCGCGCGTGCCATTCAGAAGCAAATCACAGGACATACATACGTACAGACACACACACCTACACACACACACACACACACACACACACACACACAACACACACACGCACGCACACAACACAC
>CM054164.1:17308049-17318049 GCA_028751875.1 Rapana venosa
CTTCTTCTTCTCTCTTCTTCTTCTTCTTCTTCTTCTTCTTCTTCTCCTCCTCCTCCTCCTTCTCCTCCTCCTCCTCCTCCTTCTTTGTCGAACGCTCAGACAGCAACTATAATTGTTGTTTGTCATATGAGTGAAAATGCGTTGCGTTGCTGTTAAGTGCCTGACAAGTCAGACCTAAGTCAAGTCAAGTCAAAAACACTTTAATCATCCCATGAAGGGCAATTACAATACTGACAGGCACAGTGATATCTATGATTATCTCACAAGACACAAGAAAAATACATTTCGGATTGTTATAAACATTCCAAGATAGCTTTGAAAAATGATCATACACAAACCCAAACCCAGGTGCGCGCACACACACGAACCGCGTATACACACACACATACACACACACACACACACACACACACACACACACACATACATACACACACACACCAATGTAGAAATAAAAAGGTAAAGGTAAAGGAGTCCCATAACCTATAAGGTCGTAGAGGAGCGAGGCGTCAGAGACCTCACTTCTCTAGGGCCAGCATATTGAGGGCGGCGCCCATCTCCTCTCCCTCGCTGCTTTTACCTTCCCTGACCCTAAAGAGGGCAGGTACCCATTTACAGCTGGGTGAACTGGGGGACTGTACTGAAGCCAAGCCGCGCAAACGGTCACCCATCCAACTGGTAACCACGCTCGACGCTGCTTAACTTGGCTGGGGGAAAGCGAGTACTCCGACCACTGAGCTATCCCGTCCCCCTAATGTAGAAAAACAATGTTGTAAAAACCATTGATTGGAAAAGATATAAACTGCGTCCGACTTCAGCGTGGGGGAGAGAACTGTTATCTTTCAAGTCCTTGTGGGGGAAACAAAGGCAGGAGAATGGACCAAGAAGGCAGAACATAGACAAGAAGGAGGTGTCAGGAGGAACAGGAAGAAGGCAAAAAGAAAGAGAGGGATAGAAAAGAGGGAATTCCTAGCGCAGAATTTCCAGAAGGTGGGGGAAGTGTTTATACTGACACACTCCCGGCATCTCCACAGGGGGGGACAAAGTTGTATTAACATCCTGTGTTGGAAAATTGTTTTATGTTATTTTTTAAATTTATTTATTTATTTTAATTTTATTCTTTTAGATCGAGGATAATGGAATGAGCACTCATGTGGGTTTTTTTACATCCAGTCCCCGTGTGAATGCGGTTTTGTAAATTCTGTCATCTGTTCCCACCGGCACACAATGGCCTTCTCTTACGGAACAGGATTTAACGTGTGCGCAAGATGTTCTGCGTGCGTTCGCACACGGGGCCTCGGTTTATAGTCTCATCCGAAGGTGTACATGCACTGTGTAGCGAGAGCTAAGCAGACAGCTGTTTTCTCACTGTCACCTCACTGGTAAACACGTCATGGGAAAAGTGGGGTTAGCAGCAAGCACAATGTGAAGGAGTAAAAGGAAATCTGAAAATAAATGATGGGCTGATTAAAAGAACAACAACAACAAAACAAAACAACAACAAAACTGACAAAACAGAATGAAGAATATATATATATCTATACAGGTGGGTAAGTAGGTAGGTAGATAGATAGATAAATAGATAGATAGGAAGACAGACAGACTGATAGATAGATAGATAGATAGATAGATAGATAGATAGATAGATAGATAGATAGATAGATAGATAGGTAAGTAAGTAGATAGATAGATAGATAGATAGATAGATAGATAGATAGATACGATTTTTTTGAAAATAAAGAACTAGCTTGTAAAGACATAACAGCAGCTGAATATAGAGGACTATGGATATGAAAAGACAAATAATTATGAACAAACACTAATGTGAGAATATCACAACTGTTCTCAGTAAAGAGAAACAGCTGCATGATGTAGAATCCGTTTTCATCAATCCTACACTCCACCCTGGTGGTTAGTGTCATGCGCTCGTGATCTGCTGACCCAGGTTTCGAATCCCGTTCAAGAGGATTTTTCCTCTAGGGTTAATATTAGTGCCCACTCCACTCTCCCCAAAAGTCCTTCGCATGAGACTATAAACCGAGGTTCCGTGTGTGAACGCACGCAGAACATCTTGCGCACACTTTAAAATCTGTTCAGCTTTTCCGAAGAGTAGGCAAATGCGTGCCAGTGGGAATGGATGACAAATTTACAAAACTGCATACACACGGGGACTGGATGTAAATAAAGCACAAGAGTGCTTATTCCATTATTTTCGAAATAAAAGACTAGATAAATAAATAACAAATAAATAAATAAATAAACAGCACCAATTACCTGTCAAAAGTATTACGTGATTAGAAAACATGCTAACAAGCACGTAACAAGTTGCGTAAAACGTTCCTCATTCAGGTGACTGGCATGAGCACTGCACAGAGACAGCTTCATGGCACAGTCTTACACGCAGTTGTCACGTCGTGTTAACCACGTGATGTCAGCTGGACAGAAATAGAATACACAGAGGAA
Source organism: Rapana venosa (assembly GCA_028751875.1). Lineage (NCBI taxonomy): Eukaryota > Metazoa > Mollusca > Gastropoda > Neogastropoda > Muricidae > Rapana > Rapana venosa. The sequence continues at coordinate 17,310,513 of CM054164.1, forward strand.
GGGTTGCGGTCCCCTCTATATATACTGCTGGGTTTTCTGAGCTCTGAGTGAGTTGGAATTATCAGCCCTCCCTTGTCTACGTTTCTGCACAAAGGTAAGACAACTGTGAGAAAGTCTGCTGTTATAGACTGTTGATTAAGCTAAAAGCACAGCTATTATCTCATTTTTTGGAAAGGTTAAACTTTTCATGATAAACTGAACTGTACCCAGTTAAATTGTAAGTCTCCAAATATAGCCTGCGGCCCTTTATGATTGCAGGTATTCTAATGTTTTGATTTAAAGTAAAGGTAAAGGTGTCCCAGTGCTGCAACCCTAGGGGCTGGTTGGCCTTTGGAGAACATCTCCAACGCTGACTCTCCTTATGCCCACTTGGCCGAGAGAGTGGGGATGTACTGCGGGAAAGGCATCTCCACTATATCAAATTTCTACCCAATTTCCGAAACAGCACCTGCCTCCTCTGCTGTTTTGGAGGTCATCGTTGAACACGACGGACAAACATACATAATGTCGTAGGGGAGTGAGGCATCAGAGACCTCACTTCTCTAGGGACCAGCATATTGAGGGTGATGCCCATCTCCTCTCCCTCGCTGCTTTTCCTTCCCTGACCCTAAAGAGGGCAGGTACCTATTTACAGCTGGGTGAACTGGGGGACTGTACTGAATCCAAGGTGCACAAACGGTCACCCATCCAACTGGTAACCACGCTCGATGCTGCTTTACTTTAGTTGCGGGAAAGCGAGTGCTCTGACCACTGAGCTATATTCGAATTTTACCAAGAAAGAGCAGAATATGAAGTTTCAGTTCTAAAATAAAATAGATGGAAAAATGGTCATGATTTTATTGGCATTTTCATTGGTGATGAATTTTCGTTTTAGATGGTCATGTTTACAATTTTAGAATACAAATGTATAATGACTGTAATATTTCTAGAATATTGAAGTGTAATGACTTCATCAACTATTTTGCATGAATAGCTCACTGTGATAGCAGCAAAGGGCGAACAGTCAATGACATTTATACCATGGCTCTATTTTTCACTTTATGTGGTATCTATGTTATGTTTTTTTTACCATTCTGTCACATGATAGTACTTTCAAAAGAGTGTTTTCCTGAAAGGATTTCAAAACAGCGAACTAAGCAATCTTTGGATGAGTTTACTTACATGCTTGTTTAAGGAACCAGATAATTTTGATACAAAAGTACGTGTACTGCATGAGAGTCACATTTTCTGATGAATGTTGCCAGGGACAGCTCTCTTGCTGCCCTAGGTTCTTTTACACGTGCTAAATGTGTGTTGCATACAGGACTTCGCTTTATCGACTTATCTGAAAGACTAGTGCTCAGACCACCACACAGGATCTCGTAGATGTTTAAATGGGGATTGAATCTCTGACCTCTCGCTTTCTACCTGGAAAAGAATAGAAAACAACGTTCTATGGTAAAGGTGAAAAAGTAAAGGTGTCCCATAACCTATAAGATCGCAGTGGAGTCAGGCATCAGAGACCTCAACTTCTCCAGGGGCCAGCATATTGAGGGCGGCGCCCATCTCCTCTCCCTCGCTGCTTTACCTTCCCTGACCCTAAAGAGGGCAGGTACCCATTTACAGCTGGGTGAACTGGGGGATTGTACTGAAGCCAAGGCGCACAAACGGTCATCCATCCACTTGGTAACTACGCTCGATGCTGGGGGAAAGCGAGTGCTCTGACCACTGAACTATCCCTTCCCCATGGCTACTGTACACACTTTTTATTACTTTTTTTTATATCTCCAAGCTTTTATACCCTGTGTATGAAGGGATGATTGTTCCAGCGTTGCAGGCCAGCTTGGTGATCCCATAAGCTGTGAACGATGAAGACGACGATGTGTCTGACCTTGCTACTATGTGCAGTTTTCGCTGTCACCATGGCCATGTCTGTCCCACACTACCTTCAGTTTGTGAAGGGTAAAATTATCATTATCCCATTTTCGAGAATTTCGGTTTCATCTTTGCCTTTATTCGTGGTTTTATAATGGAGTGAGATATTCCCCAATATGCTGTTCCATATTAACCGACCTGCCCAGATAAGAGGAGTTTTCCCCTGGAGTTAACATCAGTGCAGACTCCACTCTCCCTGTAAGTCCTTCGGATGAGACTATAAACCGAGGCCCTGTGTGCGAACGCACGTAGTACATCTTGCGCAAACGTTAAAACCCGTTCTGCTTTTAGGAAGAAGAGGCCATTGTGTGTCAGTGGGAACGGATGACAAAAATTACAAAACTGCACACACACGGGGACTGGATGTAAAAAAAGCACCTAAGTGCTTATTCCATCGAAATAAAAGAATAAACAAAGTTAATGCCTCGCCCAACTGCGGGACTGATTGTGCCAGAGGAGCATCAAATGCATGCTGGGTACTATTATCCAGACCACTGGCGGAAAGTGACATACAACTTAGTCTATAAAACAGGATCAGATTTACGATGGTTTTACAAGCTCTTGTCTCACATACACGCCAGTTTATGAAGGCGTGGGTTTGAATCACTGGCGAAACTTAAGGGTGGAGAGTTTTACAATCTCCAGTGACATCACTTGAAATGCAGAACTGTCAGTGCCTGAATTCTTTCGCACACGTAATTTATGCATAGAGAAGATCAGACATGCATACTGATCGTCATATAATTGTTGTCAGTAAGTTATGGAAACACAGACACACCCAGGATCCAGTACCTGGAGAACCATAAGCTCTTCTGTCAGATTCAAAGTACGCAGAAAACGTGGCTTGAGAGATTTTGTGGCCTGAGTTAATGATGTTTTCTTGGGAAAAAAATGATCAAGCTTTTCAACGTTTTTCTTTTCTTCGAGTAAAAACTTTGTGTGTGTGTGATTACTATTTCAAGGATAATGGAGTAAACATTCATGTGCTTTTTTTTTCAACCAGTCCCCGTGTGTATGCGGTTTTGTAAATTTGTGTCATCTGTTCCCAAGAGCATACGATGGCCTACTCTTACGAAAAGCGGAACAGATTTTAACGTGTGCGTAAGATGTACTGAGAGCGCTCGCACACGGTGCCTCGGTTTATAGTCTCATCCGAAGGACTTTTGGGGAGAGTGGAGTCTGCACTGATGTTAACTCCAGGGGAAAATATCCCCTTGAACCAGGTCGTCAGATTGCGAGCGCAATGTTCTAACCACTAGGCTATCCCGTGTGTGTCTGTTTTTGTCTATAATCCGCTTCGCACATGTACCTTTTGTATGAATGTTAGTCTAGATACGTGCACTGGGGAGGGACGGGAGGGCCAAGTGGTTAGAACATTGCGCTGGCAATTTGACGACCCGGGTTCGATTCCCGTTCAAGGGGATATTTTCCCCTGGAGTTAACCATTAGTGCATACTCCACTCTCCCCAAAAGTCCTTCGGATGAGACTATAATCCGAGGCCACGAGTGCGAACGCACGCAGAATATCTTGAGCACACGTTAAATCCTGTTCCGTTTTTGTAAGAGTAGGTCATTGTGTGCCGGTGGGAACAGATGACATAATGTACAAAACCGCATACAGATCCCCGGGGAGTGGATGTAAAATTTAAAAAAAGGCAATAAATACTTATTCTATTAAGAGTGGATGTAAAGCAAAACAATAAGTGCTTATCCTAGTATGCTCGATATAAAGAAAAAAACCTGTATGTCTAATTCTTTTGTCCATCGACAATCCCTATTTTCCAGGAGGCGAGATCCCTTGGAGACGTCAAGCCGCTGTCCGTGACTTTGCGGGTAAAGCAGCTGACAGGACTCAGCATACCTACCATACAGTCCAGATGAAGAGAAGTGTTTAGGGGGAAGAACGAGACACTCAAATATTTGGAACGTTCTTAACATTTTCCTTTCGAGTTTCTTGTGCAGCAAAGTAGAAATGTTAATAAAGTTTTGTGAGTGATGATGTCCCTGGTATAAGACGTGGTTAGACCGAGATGGTGTGGCATCTAAACCAGTGCCTGTATTCATTCTTTTTAACAACTTTGGTGAATGTTTTCATAGTAGAGGTTTAAACCACCACCCGACGAAACAGAGTGTCCCACAATTCGTAGGTGTGTCCGAATTTAGAAACATAGCGCTGCGACAGGACTCTGATCACATGGGAGGTGATCCAATTACCTTCCAGTTACAATAGTAGCAGCAGCAGTAGTAACAGCAGCAGCAGCAGCAGCAGCAGCAGTAGTAGTAGTAGTAGTAGTAGTAGAAGTAGTAGTAGTAGTAGTAGAAGTTATAGCAGCAGCAGCAGCAGCAGCAGCAGCAGTAGTAGTAGTAGTAGTAGTAGTAGTTACAGCAGCAGCAGCAGCAGCAGTAACAGCAGCAGCAGCAGCAGTAGCAGCAGCAGCAGTAGTAGTAGTAGTAGTCGTAGTAGTAGAAGTAGTAGTAGTAGTTACAGCAGCATCAGCAGCATCATCATCATCATCAGCAGCAGAAGCAGCAGCAGCAGCAGTAGTAGTAGTAGTAGTAGTAGTAGTGGTAGTAGTAGTAGTAGTAGTAGTTACAGCAGCAGCAGCATCAGTAGTAGTAGTAGTAGTGGTAGTAGTAGTGGTGGTGGTAGTAGTAGTAGTAGTAGTAGTAGTAGTAGTAGTAGTAGTAGTAGTAGTAGTAGTAGTAGTTACAGCAGCAGCAGCATCAGTAGTAGTATTACCATATTTATGCAAATGAACCGCACACATGTGCTCTCTCTCACACACACATACACACATGCACGCACGCGTGTGTGTGCGCGCAGGCACCCCCACCCTCCGCACACAGAATAATTTCATCACACCTACATGCATCCTCACCTCAACTTCACCTATCCCGTAGTCCCTTGGACCGTGGGGGCACTAATGAAGATGTTGCAACCAGCTTCCTCCACTCCCTGCAGTCCTCAACTTTCCGTAGCAAGTCGTTCCACTCAAGGCCAGTCCTCCACTCTCTGATGCTGTCTTCCCATCGTTTTCTCTGTCTGCCTCTTCTTCGTCTCCCTCCTTGTACTGTTCCCTGTAGGACAGTCTTGGCCAGTCCAGATGTTCGTGTGAAATGCCCCAACCATTTTAGTTTGCGTTTTTTTCACTGAATCCAGGAGCTCCTCATATGGTCCTACATGCATACTCATGGCTTAATTCATGCATACAGTGCAATACACAGTCTTTTATCTTTTTAGATCACAACACAGGTCTCGTTTCAATCATGTACAAAGCCACATTATTTTATTGATGAGTGTATAGCGTTATCCCAACAGTGACTCACTACACGCTCTTTAAATCATAAAAATAAAACCAGAAATGTTATTCAAACACAGAATTGGTATCTATCTGAGAGTTGATAATAAAAAATAAAAAATAATAATGATAATAATGATGATGATACTACTACTACTACTACTATAACGCTGAATCCAACATACAAGAAAACCCCAAAGTGCATAAGTTAATGTAGATATCGTGAAGCGTAGAAATATTGTTTGCTTTAATTAAATATATCACTTTTCTTCACCTGACGTCAAAGTTGTCTTTATTCTACGTCAAATAAAAAATGATGTGGGTTTTTCTTCAGGTTTTTTTTCTTCTCTATTCTACTTATTAAGATAGACCGGTTTCGTCAAAAAAATAAAATTGGCAATAAAGCAGTTCTGGCATAGCGATGCATGATTCTTACTTTTTGTCTTGTAAGTGTTGTGTTATTGTGTGTACATGTGCAAGTATGTGAATGTGTATGTGATTCTTTGTGCAACATGCAGATATTCAGACAAGCAAATATGCACTCATACACTCACACACACTCATGGATACCCTTACACGCACCCCCTCCCCCCCCCCCCCCCCCCCCACACACACACACATGCGCGCGAGCGCAAACACACTGCATGAACGGGTGCACATACACATACACACTGCACGCACGCACGAAAACTCACGCGCACATACACACACACACACACACACCCTCTCAAACACAACACAACACATACACACCTACACACACAACTCCCTCACACACACACCACACAACAATACACACATACACACACATCCCCCGCACACACACACACACACACACACACACACACACCGCGCGCGCGCGCGCGCGCGGAATTTACCTCTACATTGTTGTTTTCAACATAACTTTACCCAATACTAATAACCACAATCACAACTACAACATCACCAACATTTACAACAACAACAACAACAAAAACAACATCTATAACTACGGTATAAATAACAACAACAACATCAACAACAACAGACAACAGCCAAGTCATGCTTCTTTAGCAGAGCACACACATGCACACGCACACAAACATATGTGCACACATGCAGCACATATGCCTAGTGTGGGCGCGATATGTATGCACGTGAGCATGCGCACATGTGCAAGCAACTGCTGTGTGAAAGCAAGTGAATTTATGTTAATTCTGGTGTGTGATTTTTCCTTGTTGTTTTAACCTGCGTGTACTGTGCGTCTGTCAGTGTTACACAATGTCATTGGCGTTTCTCTGTCTCTGTCTGTCTGTAAGTCTGTCTGTCTGTCTGTCTGTCTCTCTCCCTCTCTCTCTCTCTCTTGTCTCTCTCCCTCTCTCTCTCTCTCTGCTCTCTCTCTGTCTCTCACTCTCTCTCCTCTCTCCCCCCCTCTCTCTCTCCCTCTCTCTCTCTCCCCCTCTCTCTCTCCCTCTCTCTCTCACTCTCTTTTCCCTCTCTCTCACTCTCTCTCCCTCTCTCTCTCCCTCTCTCTCTCCCTCTCTCTCTCCCCCTCTCTCTCTTTCTCTCCCCCTCTCTCTCTCCCTCTCCCCCTCTCTCTCCCTCTCTCTCTCTTTCTCCTCTCTCTCTCTCCCTCTCTCTCTCTTTCTCTCTCCCCCCCCCCCCTCTCTCTCTCTCTTTCTCTTTCTCAGTGCCGACATCAATCTCCACAAAAGTCTCTGGGATGAGACTATAAACTGAGGTCCCGTGTGCGAACGCACGCAGAACATCGTGCGCACTTTAAAACCCGTTCCGCTTTTCGGAAGAGTAGGCCATTGAGTGCCGATGAGAATGGATGACAAAATTTACCAAAAAACCCCCACCCTACATACACACGAGGACTGGATGGAAAAAAAACAACAACACATAAGTGCTTATTCCATTATCCTCGAAATAAAAGAAGAAAATAAAAAGAAATCTCTCTCTCAGTGTATGTGTGTGTGTGTGTGTGTGTGTGTGTGGTGTGTGTGTGTGTGTGTGCGTGCGTGCACGTGATTGTGTGTGTGTGTGTGTGTGTGGTGTGTGTGTGTGTTGTGTGTGTGTGTGTGTGTGTGTGTGTGTGTGTGTACGCGTGCGTGCGTGCATCAAATCAATTTTTATTTCCAGATGGTATATTGAATAATCAATGCATTTGCTTTTTTTTTTATCAAGCTATCTATCTAGGAACAAAACATTCTTAATGATAATATTGAACTAGAACATTATTACAGCCCTTGACAATAAAATATAGGAAAAAGAACTGTAAAGAAATACACTGGGGAAAAAACACACAAACACGCGCATGCACGCGCTCGCAAACACACACA
>CM054164.1:17323049-17335549 GCA_028751875.1 Rapana venosa
GAAAAAAACTATGATAATCAGTTAATTTTCAGAACTGACACTTTAATCTGAAGTAGGTATGCTAATCTGTTAATTTTCAGAACTGACACTTTAATCTGAAGTAGGTATGCTAATAAGGATCGGTGGTCTAGAGGTAACGCGCCTGTCTAGAGAGCGAAAGTCATGGTCGGAAGTGTGCGGTGGTTTAAATCCCGTTTGGGCCCGAAGCTTTTCCTCCATCCATTAGGCCATGAGTGGTGTTCTGGGCGCTAGTCTTTCGGATGAGACGATAAACCGAGGTCCCGTGTGTTGCACAAAATTATTCAGCGCACGTAAAAGAACCCACGGCAACAAGGGAGTTGTCCCTGGCAAAATTCTTAGAAAAAGCCACTCTGATAGGAAAACAAATACAGATGCAGACCAAACAAAAAAAACAAGGGTGGCGCTGCTCTTGTGGCGACGCGCTCTCCGCGGGGAGAGCAGCCCGAATTTCACGCAGAGAAATCTCGTGACTTAAAGTGGTATAAATAAATAAATAAATAAAACTAAAATCTGTTAATTTTCAGAACTGACACTTTAATCTGAAGTAGGTATGCTAATGTGTTAATTTTCAGAACTGACACTGAAATCTGAAATTTATTATGCCAGTGTGTTAATTTTCAAAACTGACACTGCAATATGAAATAACTATGCTAATGTGTTAATTTTCAGAACTGACACTGCAATCTGAAATAACTATGCTAATGTGTTAATTTTCAGAATTGATACTGCAATCTGAAATAACTATGCTAATGTGTTAATTTTCAGAATTGATACTGCAATCTGAAATAACTATGCTAATGTGTTAATTTTCAGAATTGATACTGCAATCTGAAATAACTATAATCTATTAATTTTCAGAACTGACACTGCAATCTAATGTGTTAATTTTCAGGACTGACACTGCAATCTGAAATTTATTATGCCAGTGTGTTAATGTTTAGAACTGACACTGTGATCTGAAAAAGGTATGCTTATCTGGTAATTTTTTAGTTTTATATTGAATGAACGATTCTTTTTGCATATTTTGTTCTTCACAAATGTGCCGTGAATCTTTGATTCCATGTCATTGCCGCCCCCCCCCCCCCCCTCCCATGCACATCAGCACGTTTCAGTTGATTTAGTTTGTAACCATGTTGATCACTAAAACTGAAAAAAAAATCATGACAAAAGAAAGAAAATGTATTTTTCTACATTGAAATAAAAATAAAAATCTTCACTTAGGTAGTTCCACAACCTATTTAATTTTTATTCTTTTATATTGAGGATAATGGAAAAAGCACTCATGTGCTTTTTTACATCTAGTCTCCGTGTGTATGCGGTTTTGTAAATTTTGTCATCTGTTTCTATGAGATCGTAGGGGAGTGAGTCATCAGACCTCACTTCTCTAGGGCCAGCATATTGAGGGCGGCGCCCATCTCCTCTCCCTCGCTGCTTTACCTCCCCTGACCCTAAAGAGGTAGGTACCCATTTACAGCTAGGTAAACTGGGGGACTGTGCTGAAACCAAGGCGCGCAAACGGTCACCCATCCAAGTGGTAACCACGCTCGACGCTGCTTAACCTTGGCTGGGGGAAAGCGAGTGCTCTGACCGCTGAGCTATCCCGTCCCTTCACTTAAACAAGAGAATAAATCGACGCTCAAATTAGTTATGGGAAGAAAATGACACGTGCTTCATTGCATTCAATAGAAGCGTGTAATGCAAGGTCAAACATAATTATTTTAGCTTCGCGATGAAAATATAATTACAGCTTACAACTTATAAAACTTATTTCAAAGTACAAAGTGATAGAGTAGACTTTGAAGAAGAACGTGACAAAAACAACTGTGACTTTTCTTTTAGAGAAAAGTAAATAATGAACTAAACGCTAAACAGTAAGACATCAAAAAGGGTAAATAGGGAACTATTGCAAAGAAATACATGATATCGTCACAAATTTAAAAGGCAATAAAAAGGCAACAAACTAACAAGCGTGAAAATGTAAACTGAAAATACACATGGCAGAGCAAATCAACCAACATACCCCCCCCCCCAAAAAAAAAAAAAAAAAAAAAAAAAAAAGAAATAGACTCCAGCAAATTTAACGCATCATGGTTCGATAGTCTTGGAGAAAAAAATTGCTACCAACACACCGTGCTGATTGTTTACAAAAGATAAAACATACATGCAGGGAAAACCTGGAGAGAGATGAGTTTCATACAGATGATGATGATGGTGATGATGGTGGTGATGATGGTGATGGTGATGGTGATGGTAGTGATGGTGATGGTGATGGTGATGATGATGATGGTGATGATGGTGGAGATGATGATGATGATGATGATGACGACGACGACGACGACGACGACGACGGTGATGGTGGTGGTGGTGGTGGTGGTGGTGGTGGAGATGGTGATGATGATGATGATGATGATGATGACGACGACGACGATGACGACGACGGTGATGATGATGATGATGATGATGATGATGATGACGAATAGATGGAATCCGTGTAAGTATTAGTATAAATATTGATTAAGATGATACTGTTGTTGTTGCTGTTGTTGTTGTCGTCGTTGTTGTTACTACTACTGCTGCTGCCACTGTCGCTGCTGCTGCTGCTCAATCCTTTTTTTTAATACTATTTGGATGGTGTGTTGTGATGTTGATGAAGAAAACATGGTACAGAAAACCATTTTCTCACAGGAGACAAAAGCCATTGTCACCTCTACTCTTTACAGTAAGAAGCCACAGAGCTATATAAATTCCTTACATTATTATTATTGTTGATATTGTTGATATTATTATTATTATTATTATTGTTATTATTATTATATTCTGCCCTTTTTATTGTTAAAGAAAGATGATCCACACAGTGCATTTTACACCAGGCTTGGGCATAACCTGTCTATAGAAAATGATAAATGGAAACGATTATAATTATAATTATGTTCTAAGTATTGAGGACGCAGGGACGTTTGCAGCTTATATTTTGAAATGATTTCTGGAAAGGGTCAAGAATTGTTGACTGATATGTCATGTTATCTTGTCTATTAATCTCACTTCAGCAAAATTGTAACATATCAACTCGTGAAAATCCTGTGATACAGGTTATAACTCAACCCCCCCCCCCCCCCCTTTTTGGGGGGCATATTTCCATACTTTATGACACAAAAATATTCAGACATTCTTTGCCTCTTTCCTTGCCCCCCTCCCTCCCCATCTCTCCCCACAATTTGTGCATCTTAGCTATAATCCTAAGGCCATGGTTTATTGATGAATAAGAATCAAACGTAATGACACAAGACACACATTTTTTTCATTTAAAAACAAAAAAAATCAATAACATTGCTATCAATAGTAACAGTAATTAGTATACAGTTAAAATAAAACCATATTCTGAATTTATATTTACATGTTTAGATTTTTTGTTTTACAAAATCATAATATTCTGCTATTATTTTTAAACAACTCTTCAGTGGGGGTTTTGTGCAAAAAATAACATAAAGATGAAAACATCATAAAAATATATGTGCTTAAAATACCAACAGTGTGTGATTTAATTTATTTAAACTCATCTGCTCTATCCATCTAGAAATCTGAAGATTTATTTGCAAAATTGATCAAATGACCATAGCGTGTTTAAAAGGTTTTGTTAAACTTAGAAAGAAGACAGCAGTAGCCAAAATGCAACAGGTAGCCCAAAATTAAACGTTGACTTTGTTACCTGTTAAGATGCCATGTGCATGAAATAACTATATCAAGACAACAACAAATCTCAAACGCTGATGCTGGATTCAGAACAATAACAGATTAAACACATCCACCATTTTTCAACACCTTGGAGCTGCAAGCCTGACTTCAGACCTTGCCTTAACTCACTCCACGCTGGACTCCACCAGTCATGACTCCTCCCACCACACCCTCCCCCCTGCTTACCCACCCATTCACCCAGTCCCACAATACCTCAATTCCTCACGGGTGCATACAAGTAAAACCACAGGAGAGGGAATACCTACCTTGGAACAACACCGACAACATTGTGAGCCAGAACGCAGTCCTGTTCGCCAGTCGAATCAGATCTAACGTGCTGCCACTCTTGCTCCTGATTGGTGGGCCGGCCAACGTCATCAACATGGCGGTGTTCATCAAACAAGGGCTCCGGGACAGGGTCAGCCTGCTGCTGGTGTCCCTGTCCCTGGCTGACCTCCTCTACCTGACCGCCTCCACCCTCCACTACAGCGAGGAGTTCTACCTCCAGTTCTCAGGGGTGTTCACCACGGGCGGTCCTTTTCACGCCAAGCTGGTCAACGGCTACGTGACTGGGTTTTTCGGCTGCGTCTTTGTCTCCTTCACCCTGTCGTCCATCATCGCCTGTGAGAGGTGCTACTGCGTTCTCAGGCCGCTCAGCTACCAGTCAGCGCTCCGGACCAGAACCGTGGCTGTGCTGGTCGTGGCTGTGTACGGTGTGGTCCTGGGCTTGTTCTTTCTAGTGGTCACCAGGTACTACGTCTCCTGCGCCTATGACCCTGACACGGGCAGCGTGTCCTTGATCTACACTTACAGAGAGTTCTACACCAAAAACCAGGATGTGATTGACAGCATGGACGGCATCATCTTTGGAGCGGGCTTCCCTATTTTGATGATGGTGGTGGTGACGGCCACAACAGTGACTACCACATGGAAACTTCGTCACATTGTGGCGTGGCGTGCATCATCATCTTCGTCAGAAATGACCAAAGAAATCGGGCTGACGAAGATGCTGATCGGTACGTCTGTTCTACTCATCGTCTGTGCCACCCCGGGGTGTGTCTTCCGTGTCGTCTGTCTCTTCTTGCCTGAGATGAACTCGGGTGGACGGAATCAGAATTTTTACTTTATGTGCATTCGGATCTCGCAAGTGTTCTTCTACATCAACTGCAGCTTCAACTTTTTCGTGTATTTTCTGATGGGCTCACGGTTCAGAGAGACTTTTTGGGCGCTGTTTAGGAGAAACAAAGAGTTGAGGAAACCCGTGCAGTGACATGAATCAACATAGATAGCTTGCCAAGATATCGTAGATATCACCATTGTTTGTTTCATTTCTAAATGCCAGACTCACGACCACAGGAAAGTATGCACACTTGCATAGATTGTCATGTAAATGTTGGTTGTGAATGGTAGTATCTTGATTTGTTTTTTTAACAAGATTCGGCGCTGTATTCACTCCATACATTGCTATCATTGTTATCATTATTATTATTATCATCATCATCATCATCATCATTATTATTATTATTATTATCATCAGTGTCTTATCTTTTACAGCGATTAGTGGTCTAGAGGTAATGCACCTGCCTGAAAAGCGAAAAGTCCGGGGTCGGAAGTGTGCGGTGGTTTGAAGCCCATCTGGGCCTAAAACTTTCCCCCCATCCATTACACGATGAGTGGTTGTCTGGGTGCTAGTCTTTCGGATGAGATGATAAACCGAGGTCCCGTTTGTTATACATAATTATTTAGCGCACGTAAAAGAACCCACGGAAACAAGAAAGTTGTCCCTGGCAAAATGTTGTTTAAAAAGCCACTCTGATAGGGAAACAAATATAGTTGCAGACTGGAAAAAGAAAAAAAATACGGGGTGGCGCTGCTCTTGTGGCGATGCACTTCTCCATGGGGAGAACAGCCCGAATTTCACGCAGAGAAATCTGCCATGACTTTAAGGGGTATAATTTTTTTAAGTTAAAAATTGTAGCAAAGGCAATAAAACAGGCAGCTTAAAGAAAGCTGCAGCAACTGCAGAAACAAGATTTTCTGCTTGTTGAAAACACCCCCAGTGCAATCAAAATTTCTTTTTCTTCTAACACCAGTATGTTTTTTTCCCATTTCTTATATTGCAGGCAGGGTGGTTGTCTTGTTCAATATATGTGTGTTAGCAGCAATAAGAAAGATTGTTCTATAAACTGTTATATTGAGAAGTTCTTTGCTCTGTCATTTTCGAAAATAATATCCACAAATTTGTGGATCCTGGGTCACTACAAGATTACCCTTATCACCCAAACGTAGAGTGTCCATGAATAAAATCACATTGGGAACATTGACAGAGTATTAACAGTGATGTGTGCTTAATCAGAAGCTATTTATTTGTACACTACTTTTGATGACCACCTATATGCTGGCTCTTACATGTTCACAGGATAACAACAGCCAACAGGATGGCCTTCAGTCAAGCACAGAACTTCTTGATTCTCAGGCTTGCAGACTCTGCCCCATTGTAAACTGACCATTACTCTTAACTCTTTCGTTCGCACATGTCTGTGAGTAGTTACCTCCCTTCATTCCCAAGTTTCTAGAAGAGTTTATTTCTGAAAATAATGTACTTGGTTTAAGGTGATTTGAAACTAGACTCTTACATTGTCAACCCTAAATAACATACACAGCTGTTTTAATAAATGAATGCAGTAAATATGTGTTTGCATTTTAAACAAAGTTATTAACATATTGGTAACTCACAGGTGTTACAACAAGTAAAATACAAGCAACTGTGTCAAAAATACAAACAAGCATGCCTATTGAGAACTGACAAACTGTAATATTCTTCAGATGGCATGGCATGTTAATGGTGCACTGTATAAAATGTTGTTGTGTATGTATGTATGTATGTATGTGTGTATGTATGTATGTATGTATGTATGTATGTATGTATGTGTGTGTATGTATGTATGTATATATGTATGTATGTATGTGTGTATGTATGTATGTATGTATGTATATGTGTGTATGTATGTATGTATGTATGTATGTATGTATGTATACAGGAATGCTGTATACACGCTATTTTCTTGTTATGTACAATATTGAAGTGCATTCATAAACATGCGACTATTACTAGTTAACGTTTCTTGATATTGATAAAGCTTGTCATGCATATATGTATATGTAACAATTAAAGGAATTAGAAATTTTTTTTTAAACAAGCCAGTTTTCCAGTTTTCCAGTACATGGGAATCAAGGATAGGTTTAGTGAAACCTGCGTACTATGCGTAGGAAACGAAAGAGTTAATGCAGATCCATAGGATGGATCGGTGGTCTAGAGGTATCGCGCCTGTCTAGAAAGCGGAAAGTCCGGGTCGGAAGTGTGCGGTGGTTCGTACCCCCCGTTTGGGCCCGAAACTTTTTCCCCGGACCATGAGTGGTGGTCTGGGCGCTAGTCTTTCGGATGAGACGATAAACTGAGGTCCCGTGTATTGCACAAAAATTATTCAGCGCACGTAAAAGAACCCACGGCAACAAGAGTTGTCCCTGGCCAAAATTCTGTAGAAAAAAAGCTACTCTGATAGGGAAACAAAACAGTTGCAGACCAAAAAAAAAAAAAAAAAGGTGGCGCTGCTCTTGTGGCGACGCACTCGCTCTCCCCGGGGAGAGTATCCCGATTTTCACGGCAGAGAAATCTCAAGACTTAAAGTGGTATAAATAAAATAAATAAATAAATAAATAAATAAAATGAAATAAATAAATAAATAAACAAAATGGCCACTCATGGCCACGGATGCCAGAAGACTTCTAGAGCCCAGGCTAGCCTTTCAAAATGGCCTCCAGTGATAAACTCTCAATACTCCAGGAAGGTCAAGGCTACCCTTAAAGGAAGGAAGGTGGCAGGATGGTTAAGACGTTTGCCTGCCAACAAGTAAACCGTGAGGTTCTGGGTTCGATTCCCAGCCTCGCCCTTTCTTCCCAGTTTGACAAAAAAAATCGAACTGAATGTCAAAGTCCTTCGGATGAAACTATAAACCAAGGCCCCGTGTGCGAACGCATGCAGAACATCTTGCGCACACGTTAAATCCTGTTCCGCTTTTCGAAAGAGTAGGCCATTGTGTGCCGGTGGGAACAGATGACAAATTTACAAAAACCGCATACACACGGGGACTAGATGTAAAAAAGCACATGAGTGCTTATTCCATTATCCTCGATAAAAACAAAACTCACCTGAGCGCTTTGATTTGTTGCTTTACAAGATTCAGGGCTATATAAATTCCATACATTATTATTATTATTATATTATTATTAATATTATTATTATTATTTATTATTATTATTATTATTATTATTATTATTATTATTATTATTATTATTATTATTATATTACCCTGTCACGTAGCCTACGCTGCAGTTGGGGAGCAGGGAGTCGGAGACCTCAGCTTCTCTAGGGGCCAGTCTTTTGAGGGGGTGCCCATCGCCTCTCCCTCAAGGCTTTACATCCCCTGTCCCTAAATAGGGTAAGGTAAAGGTAAAGGAGTCCCATAACCTATAAGGTCGTAGGGGAGCGAGGCGTCAGAGACCTCACTTCTCTAGGGCCAGCATATTGAGGGCGGCGCCCATCTCCTCTCCCTCGCTGCTTTACCTTCCCTGACCCTAAAGAGGGCAGGTACCCATTTACAGCTGGGTGAACTGGGGGAACTGTACTGAAGCCAAGGCGCACAAACGGTCACCCATCCAAGTGGTAACCACGCTCGACGCTGCTTAACTTGGCTGGGGGAAAGCGAGTGCTCCGACCACTGAGTTATCCCGTCCCCGGGTAGGTACCCATTTACCCACTGGTGGACTAGGGGACTGTACTGAAACCAAAGGGCACACATGCTGACCCATCCGCAAGACAACCACGCAGGGACCTCAGCTCCAGGAGCCTTTTCTTTTCAGGGCGGCGCCCATCTCCTCTCCCTTGCTGCTTTACCTTCCCTGTCCCTAAATAGGCTAGGTACCTATTTACAGCTGGGTGGATTAGGGGACTGCACTGAAGCCAAGGCAAACAAATGGTCACCCATCTGTGAGATGAGACTACAAACCGAGGCCCCGTGTTCGAACGCATGCAGAACTTCTTGTGGACACGTTAAATCCTGTTCCGCTTTTCGGAAGAGTAGGCCATTGTGTGCGGTGGAAACATGACAAAATTTATAAAAACCGCATACACACGGGGACTGGATGTAAAAAAAAAGCACATGAGGGCTTATTCCATTATCCTCGATATAAAAGAATAAATACAATAAATAAATAAATAAATAAATAAATAAAGCAACCACGCTCAGCGTGGCTTAACCTTAGCTTGGAGAGAGAGGGTGCTCTGACCGCTGAGCTTATAGCATCCCCCCAACACTGAGAGTAATCAGAAGATTGATCGTTCTACTGTGCATCCAGTGTAGTGACCAGAGCTGTGTTGTGTGGCTTCATATCTCTCACCGTAGGGAGTTTACCAGCCTGGCCAGTCAGTCAGTCAGTCAGTCTGCTTTCATAAAGAAAGATCACAGGTTAGCCCTCACTTGAATTGGCATACTCGATAACATTCCTCGGAGGTTTGGAAGTGTGGTTTTTTTTTTAACCAAATGTAAATACTTAATTGGAGTCATAGACTGACTGACTGACTGACTGACTGACTGACCGACTGACTGACTGACTGACTGACTGACTGACCGACCGACGGACGGACGGACGGACGGACGGACGGACGGACTGACTGACTGACTGACTGACGGACGGACGGACGGACGGACGGACGGACGGACGGACTGACTGACTGACTGACTGACTGACTGACTGACTGACTGACTGACTGACTGACCGACTGACTGACTGACTGACTGACTGCTGATTTATGTACTTCTTCCTAGTCTTCCTGAGAGGACATTGGTCTTCACAGCAATGTGTTCACTACAATTATCGTCAGGATCATCAATCAATCAATCAATCAATCAATCAATCAGTCAACCAATCAATCAGTCAACCAACCAACCTTTCGATCGATCGATCGATCGATCAATCAATCAATCATTGTGCTGATAACCATGATGACCACATAGGCCATATCACAAGTGTAGCCTTCTCAAGACTCGACGTTTAAGTTAAGAAAGTGCCGCTGTGTAAAAATTAAACAACTAACCTCCTCTGAAGTCCGAGTATGGCTGCCTATAATGGTAAAGTACTCAAAACAGTCACACACGCAAAACGTCTCATTCAGTGTGCAGTTTCAATCTCACAGTAATTCCCAGGTGGGATGATGAGTGAGTCGGAGTGCACATTCTGGGTGACCCCCCAGAGTGTTAAGCTGGGGAACGCCCAACAACAACAACGAACTACTAACCTTCAAACCATGTATTCAGTCATGCAACCGGTTACAAAGGGAAACACTAACTTTCAAACCAACTTTTAGGTCATGCAACCATGTGGTACATGCAATAGAAATATTGAGAAAACATCACAACTAGTCCGCCCTTCGTACTATTCATGCTGCGCTGAAACCAGCTGCAAAGGTCTCATTAAGATGACCAGGACAGTGTGCAAGGAACAAACACACACACACACACGCACACACGCGCGCGCGCGCGCGCATACACACACGCATACACACACACACACGCATACACACGCGCGCGCGTGCGGGGTAGCCTAGTGGTTAGAGTGACGTATTCGTGATCTGCTGACTCGGGTTCGAATCTCGTTCAAGAGTTAACATCAGCGCTGACTCCTCTCCCCCCAAATGTCCTTCGGATGAGATTATATACCACGGTCCCGTGTGAGAACACACGCACATCTTGCGCACACGTTAAAACCCGTTCCGCTTTTTTGAACAGTAGGCCATCGTGTGCCAGTGGGAACGGATGTCAAAATTTACAAAACTGCATACACACGGGGACTAGATTAAAAAAAAGCAATTGTATTATCCTGGAAACAAAAGAATAAATAATAATGATGATAATACATAAGTAAATAAACAAATAAAAATCAATCAATCCAATCAATCAATCTTAGCCAACGCTGCTGCAGTGACTGGGGAGTGTGATTGAAGAATGACTCTGAAGAGAAATCCGTGTGGTGAGGAATATTGCCAGACTCATTGAAACCAGGATGATCTCTATGTGCAGCACTTTTCTTCTTTCTTTTCTTTTTTTCTTTCTTTGCTTTTATTCTTTTATTTTGAGGATAATGGAATAAGCATTCATGTGTTTGTTTTTTTTTTTTTACATCCAGCTCCCGTGTGTATGCAGTTTTTGTAAAAAAATTGTCATACGTCCTTACCGGTACACAATGGCCTATTCTTACGAAAAGTGGAACGAGTTTTAACGTGTGCGCAAGATGTTCTGCGTGCGTTCGCACACGAGACCTCGGTTTATAGTCTCATCCTAAAGACTTTTAGGGGGATGGAGTTGGCACTGTTGTTAAATCCAGAGGGAAAAAATCCTCTTGCAAGATTTTCGAACCTGGGTCAGCAGATCACGAGCGCATCACTCTAACCACCAGGCTATCCTTTCCTCCACTTAACTGTTGGTGGTTGGACGTTCCCCACCTTAACACCCTGACAAGACACCCGGAATAGTCACACTGACTCCCTCATCCCACCAAGCACGCCTTATATATGTTATGTATATATAAAACATATAATTATAGGTTATATTAATATTATATTATTATAAGTTATACAGGTTATATAATATATATAACATATTTAGGTTATAGTAATACATATATTATTATAGGTTATATAGGTTATATAATATATATATATATAACATATATAGGTTATATTAATACATATATTAACCTATATATATATAACATATATAGGGTCAGGGAAGGTTATGTGTTACACATAACTATTTAGCGCAGGTAAAAGAACCCACGGAAGCAAGAGGGTTGTCCCTGGCAAAATTATGTAGAAGACAGCCACTCTAATAATTTTGTGTTATATTAACCTATGTAGGTTATATATATATATATAATATATATATTATATTATATATATATATATATATATTGTATGAAGGTTATGTTATACATAACATATACCATGACCATCCTGTCATGCCGTTCCCACCTCGCTTCCTTCAAGGTCCCCTCCCCAGCCACACCCAGATTCGTCACGTCACGTCCTTAGGGCTACAGGTCCACGGGGAGCCCATCAATTTCAGGCCGCCGCGGGGCCACCAACTAGATCACCCTGCACTGCTGTTGGGTAATTTTGGTGGTCGTCAACGGCGCCTGTTCTGAGCTAATATACGCAGGACACCACCTACTATGTATGTATGTATGTTTGTCCGTCGTGTTCGACGATGACCTCCAAAACAGCAGAGGAGGCAGCTGCTGTTTCGGAAACTGGGCAGAAATTTGATTATAGTGGAGATGCCTTGCCCACAGTACATCCCCACTCTCTCGGCCAAGTGGGCATAAGGACAGTCAGCGTTGGAGATGTTCTCCAAAGGCCAACCAGCCCCTAGGGCTGCAGCACATAAGGACTGTGCGAGTCAAGCCTCCTAGTCAGAGAGTCATAGTTGATCACTAAAGACTAAGCTGTAAAGTGGAATTCCATGAGTGGGAAAGAAAGCCACTGGTCATACAGCCTCTCACTTTGCTGTTGCCCCCAGCGTCAATGGTTTAATCAAGAACTGTGATAAAGCCCAGGCGCTACTAAGCCCCCTACCAACGATAGCATTAGCTCAGTCGCGGAGCCAGACTGGGTGAGTTGCCCACCCGGGGGC
>CM054164.1:17340549-17343049 GCA_028751875.1 Rapana venosa
ATTACTGTGCTTCACTTACAACAAAATAATATTGCAGCCCCCATTATAACTTCAGAAAATCAGTTCCAATCAAAATAGTAAATCTATCATCCAACTAACCTACTTTAACCAGCAGCCAAAACTTCAATGTCAATCTTCCATTCACCCAAGGGATGATGAAGGCAACCTGTACCCTGCTCTGTCCACAAGCTATCTCTGCCAAGACTACTGGCATTTCCTTTCAAAATCAGAACCTTAGTTCCGGATTTCGGCAAAACTCCAAAACTGTAAAACAACCCAAAGTGACTCATAACAGAAATGTAATGAAGTCTTCGTCCTTGTCATTGCCAAGCAGCAATCTGACTCACAGTTATGACTGCCTTTGACTGTTCAAAGTGAACAAGAGCTTTCGTTTAGTTATAGTTCTCACACCTGCATTACTTTGAACGCAAGAAATGATACAAGGAAAAAACATCTTGACATCACTAGTCAAAAGAGAACAAGCACTCCTGACCTGTTCACTTTGCTGGGAGCTCCCAGTAGCACGTTTGAAATAAGCTGAAGCACTTGTCGTGCACGCCTGCCTGACACTTCTGCCACCTGCAGTATGCCTGTTTTACACAGCGGCCACATTCCAGTTAGGTCTTCCATGGCTGGATGACATGGTCCACCCTATCAAAGTGGACCTGTGTGTGTGTGTGTGTGTGTGTGTGTGTGTGTGTGTGTGTGTGTGTGTGTGTGTGTGTGTGTGTGTGTGTGTGTGTGTGTGTGTGTGTGTGTGTGTGTGTGTGTGTGTGCACCTGTTTGCACACTTTCAAGGTGGTTTGTCTTGGATGACCAGCAGAAGATGCTTATGCTTCTCTGAGAAAGTCGACTCTGTGGACTGTGGAGCACCTGACGGCGAGGTCAGCAGCTGATGCCTTTGTGACTGTGCAGATGCCAGGGTTGCTGGACGCTGACATCAACACAGAAAGCAAACGGCAGCTACCATCACTTCTTCGAACATATGGAGGTCCTGTATTTGTCGATATTCTGATCCATCCAATCAACAACCCCCGCCCCCCCTGGTCTTGTTGTATTGTTGACCAAGAAGGGCTGTATTATGTCCACTTGCAGTCATTCAGCTGTAGACCAGATCTTTGGGTTAACTGCTACTTTGTTGGACAGTGTGTTGACCATGTTGTCATCATGCCAGCACACAACAACCAAACCTGCCTTGGCATCCGTGGCGCAGTCAAAAGATCCTCACTCGGTCTTCTCTATCTAACTCACAGGCTTCAGCGGGCAGTCTGTTAGCATGGATCATTCCTGTGCTGGCAATGTGGTTTTTTTCTTGGTGAACAGGTTGGAGTCGCCAATCTATGAAATAATATCGTTGCACATTGACGAAACAAGGGAAAAATCACACCTTATTTGAGCCTGCTGTCCCTAAATAGGGACGCATATCTATGCAAAATCAAATATACAATAATCATTTTCTGACAAAAAACACAGTTTTTTCTCTATTATTCTATAACAAATATTTTCTCTGCATAAAGATGCATAAAAGCTTTAAAAACAAGAAATCTGTATGCTTACATTTGATATTGGTGCACTGCTGCTACAAAAAGTACCTCGGGACAGGCAAATGTCAGCCTCCAGCAAAACCTGCAAGGGTGTTCACTGAGGACAACTGCTTCTTTGTGACCACACTTACCTGCCTTGTTCGTCTAAAGACAAAAATCTGAACAATAACAGAAAAGTTAGTGTAGGGGTGGGGTTCATGAACCAGCCCTAAAAACAGACAGCGGACTTGAATGGGTTAATTTTCATGCTAGAAAAAAAAATTTGTTCCTGCACATATTTCATCTCTCATCAATTATGGCTCTACTTTACGGGATAACGCTTAGTGAAAGCAACTAAATGCGCCTAAGTCGATTGCATAAAAGAGCTATAAAACTTATAAAGCTAAACGCAAGTACATTGATTGGAGCTGACTAAAAAATATTCTACCATTCAAAGCAGATTATTTTACTGAATATTTATGTATGTTTAACATAGTTCACAGAATAGCACCAAAGAAAATTGTTGAAAATTTTGGATAGAAGCAAAAATAGACATAGACACAAGCTGGGCTTTTCCAAAACCTGGGAATAATGTCTAGTTTAAGACCAGTTTAACATACTCTGGGAGAACAATATGGAACAGTTTAGCGCCCTTTCTAAAGTCAGCATGGTCAAAACAAAGCATCAAGAAAGCACTGAAAAAACATTTGATGGAAACAATGTAAACTGTTTTGTTGTTCAGAATTGACTCTGCATAACGTGCCAAATAATACCCTAGTCCACACGTTAAACATGCTTCTACACGCTTCTGACTCAGGGAAAATCTCTCTTCTCACTCTTCTCGACTTATCTGCGGCATTCGACACTATAGATCACTCTATTCTTCTCGCCCGCCTTCAAAAAACGTTTGGTATTATAGGGGCAGCCCTCACCTGGTTCAGTTCATACCTCACAGACCGATTCCAGACAGTTGCAAT
>CM054164.1:17350549-17368049 GCA_028751875.1 Rapana venosa
TCTTCTTCTTCTTCTTCTTCTTCTTCTTCTTCTTCTTCTTCGTCTTCTTCTTCTTCTTCTTCTTCTTCTTCTTCTTCTTATCATTATGATTATTATGATTATCATCACCATTATTATAATAATAATAATAATAATAATAATTATTATTATTATTATTATTATTATTATTATTATTATTATTATTATTATTATTATTATTATTATTATCATTAGCATTATTACTATTATTATCATTATCATTATTACTATTATTATTGTTATCATTATCATTATTATTATTATCATCATTATCATTACTATTATTATTATTATTATTATTAGAAGATAGAGATCAGAGAAGACAGCAGCATCGTAAAAATGCCACCATGTTACACCAGAAGCATGCACACACTAAAAAGTTGAAGCACACACACACACACACACGCACGCACGCACGCACACACGCACGCACGCACACGCACTCACACACACACACACACACACACACACATACACACACACACACGAATGCTTATTCCATTATTCTCGATATAAAAGAATAAAATAAAATAAAAACACATACACACTCAGACAGAGACAGAGACAATGACAAATTCTTTTATTTCGAGGATAATGAATAATCACCCAGAGACACAGAGAGAGAGAGAGAGAGAGAGAGAGAGAGAGAGAGAGAGAGAGAGAGAGAGAGAGAGAGAGAGAGAGAGAGAGAGAGAGGAGAGAGAGAGAGTGAGACAGAGACAGAGACAGAGAGAGAGAGAGAGAGTGAGACAGAGACAGACAGAGACAGAGACAGAGACAGAGAGACAGACAGACACACAGACACATAGACACACAGACAGACAGACAGAGAAACAACATACAAATGGATGACAAACAGACAGACAGACAGACCAACATTGACGGTCGTCACTACTGGGCAGTAATGACGGAGCTGAAACCTCTACAAAGACCACACAGTGTCTTCAGTCACACACAGGTGTCAGCTCTGAGTCACCAGCACTTCACGTCACTTTGCTCTGAAGTGCAAGCACTTGCACTTTGTGTGTGAGTATTTTTCACACGCCCACATCCGCAAGTTGTGGTTTTGTTAAGTTTCATGTACCCCTTGGGGTTTTTTCTTGAAATAAAATCTTGAAAAAATCTTGATATAAACGAAACATACGGTTGTTGTTGCTGTTATTGGTGGTAGAGGTATCATCTTTGTTGACCCAAAGCAGCCCCAGTCTTTCATAGTTTCTTGACATAAGTGATTTGGAGATTTGCGGAAGAAGCATATACGCCTGATATGGTCAATGTAAAGAGCTTAGAGAGATGGGCGCCGCCCTCAATATGCTGGCCCCTAGAGAAGTGAGGTCTCTGACGCCTCGCTCCCCTACGACCTTAGAGAGATGGGCGCCGCCCTCAATATACTGGCCCCTAGAGAAGTGAGGTCTCTGACGCTACTACGATCTTATAGGTTATGGAACACCTTATCCTTTTTCTTTTTTTATAAAGAGCTTTGAGAAATAGTGCCTTTGTTTTAGAGTATGTTCCAAGGCAAAAAAGGAAGAATGGAAATAAACGAAAAGAAAAAGAAAAACAAGGAATAAGACAATGCAGGGCAAAAATTACCAGCTGTTTGTGGTTCACTTGCTACACTGATGAGACACTGGAGATTTAATCACACACACACACACACACACACACACTTTCGCACGCACACACACACACACACACTTGCGCACGCACGCACACACACACACACACACACACACACACACACACACACACACACACACACACACACACACAACACGCTTAGGCAGGGTGGTGAAGACTGGGTGATTATAAAAGAGTATGGATGGATTATGAGGGGGATGGATCTTAGGAAACAAAATGTGTTTCGAGGCTGGATTTGAAAGGACCACATGTAGGCATTTGGCTAAGGGATAGAGGAAGGGCATTCTAGGCTCACCTTCACCTATCCCGTAGTCCATTGGACTGTGGGGGAACCAGTGAAGATTTTGCAACCAGCTTCCTCCACTCCCCGCAGTCCTCTGCTTTCTGTAGCAAGTCGTTCCACTCAAGGCCAGTCCACACACTAATGTTGTCTTCCCATCGTTTTCTCTGTCTTCCACTTCGTCTCCCTCCTTGTACTGTTCCCTGAAGGACAGTCTTGGCCAGTCCAGATGTTCGTGCTAATGGACCACAAAACAGACAAAGCGGTGACAACAGGGGTTTGTTTCAATGTGGATGTTGGAAAGCACAGGGTACCCGCATCTGAGCGAAGGGAAACGGGGTGGAGTGTACAGGTGTAGACAATTGCAGAGATAAGAATAAGTAGATTTGTGGAGACATTTAAAGAAGAGGGGAAAATAATACACTTCACTCTTTGTGAGACCAGTCAGATGAACATTGTAACTAGTCTGATGAATATCGTCACCAGTGAGATGAACAGTGTAACCACTACATGAACAACGTAATCAATCCTGTTGATTATAGCCCCCGCAAAACCAGTCTGATTAGCACTGTCACCTATGAACACTGTAATCAGTATGATGAACAGTGTAACTCAGTCTGATGAACACTGTAATCAGTTTGATGAACACTGTAATCAGTCTGATGAACACTGTGATCAGTTTGATGAACACTAACCAGCCTGATTAACACTGTAAGCAGTCTGATGAACACTGTAATCAGTCTGATGAACATTGTGATCAGTTTGATGAACACTAACCAGCCTGATTAACACTGTAAGCAGTCTGATGAACACTGTAATCAGTCTGATGAACACTGTGATCAGTTTGATGAACACTAACCAGCCTGATTAACACTGTAAGCAGTCTGATGAACACTGTAATCAGTCTGATGAACACTGTGATCAGTTTGATGAATACTAACCAGCCTGATTAACACTGTAAGCAGTCTGATGAACACTGTAATCAGTCTGATGAACACTGTGATCAGTTTGATGAACACTAACCAGTCTGATTAACACTGTAATTAGTCTAATGAACGAGCAGGTACGGCCACACTTTACTTTTATTTTATTTATTTATTTATTATTTTATATCGAGGATAATGGAATAAGCACTCGTGTGCTTTTTTTTACATCCAGTCCCCGTGTGTATGCGGTTTTGTAAATTTGTCATCTGTTCCCACCAGCACACAATGGTCTACTCTTTCGAAAAGCGGAACAGGTTTTAACGGGTGCGCAAGAAGTTCTGCATGCGTTCGCACACGGGGCCGCGGCTTATAGTCTCATCCGAAGGACGATGTATATTGTTCTGGGAAGGTATTCAGCGGTAGTGTTTTCTCCTGGTCCCTGGGAAAACTCGTTGTTAGAATAGCTTTACTTGAATAGTTGTCTGCAAACCCCAAACAGACCCTTGGTTCCACTTTTTTTTTAAAGCTAAGGTTTTGACTGTGAACGTGTTTGACCTCGGTGTTGGCAGTTTGACCCTGTGACACCCGATGGTCATCGTCATTGGTTATCGTGCAATAAAAGAACATTCTCTGATACGGTTTTCTCAATCTATCGTGAATAAAAGCAAATGTTCTCAATTTTTCGTGCAATAAAAACAAATTCTCTGATTCAGTGCTCTCAATCTATCGTGCAATAAAAACAAATTCTCTGATTCAGTGTTCTCAATTTATCGTGCAATAAAAACAAATTATCTGATTCAGTGCTCTCAATTTATCGTGCAATAAAAACAAATTCTCTGATTCAGTGTTCTCAATTTATCGTGCAATAAAAACAAATTCTCTGATTCAGTGTTCTCAATCTATCGTGCAATAAAATCAAATTCTCTGATTCAGTGTTCTCAATCTATCGTGCAATAAAAACAAATTCTCTGATTCAGTGTTCTCAATCTATTGTGCAATAAAAGCAAATTCTCTGATACGCCTTTCTCAATTTATCGTGCAATAAAAGAACATTCTCTGATTCGGTTCTCTCAGTTGCTCTGGTCTCGTGGTGACCTCAGTTTTCTCCTTCTCCATACACGTCTGTGCCTGTTCTGAGTTTGGGTCAAAGCCTCAGGGGCTGGAGGTCTATGGTAGAAGGTCGCTGGAAGGACGTTGTGATGGCCACCACTCCAGGTGGTTGTCTCCCTCAGTCTGACCTGACAACTTAGCTATCATCGTGGTCAGTAGGGTGCTGAGTGGACGGTGCTCTCTGTATGTTGTCTGAGAACACTGACCACCAATAACTGACCAGCAGCAGTACGTGTGGCTGGAATGGAGAGATGGAGATGAGCGCCATGGAAATAGCAGAATAGGATGTCACTCATTTGCAACAGATGAAGCAGCAACAAAGAAAGAAAAGAAAGGTTAAACATAGCCACTTTTGTTACGATGAAAGCCAGAGAAAGTATGAGACATTTAGTATACCTACAGGAGTTATAGTCTTTCTCTTTTGCCAAAGTATAATTGAAACAAAAAAATTTAAAATATAATTAAGCGCTTCGATTTGTTTGGTTTGTTTTACAAGATTCAGCGCTATATAAATTCCATGTATTATTATTATTATTATTACTATTATTATTATTATTATTATTATTATTATTAATTGCATATCAGAACATTGTCCAGAGAGCTCCACACTAATGGTGTTCAAAGAAAGAGGGCCATTTGTAGGCAGTGAATCCTCTTGCCTTCTAAGGTGGCCACACTACATCCAGACCACACCTCACACATAATTATCCTCTGCTGCTGTCTCTTCCCCACGCTTTCATTATGATTAAACCTAAACAATTAAGGTTCTGGACACCTAACTCTACGTTGTTTTTGTGATTATTGAAGTGTAAATGGAAACGATAGTATTTTTTACGGATTTTTTTCCGTATTAATTTCGTAACAGCTCCTAAGTGTTTATATTCATTCACACGTCTTCCTTTCATACCATCATGTAAAGATCTAGTACAGGCCTTGGGTTCTTGCAAAAATCCATTAACATTTCTCTAGACATTCTGACATTTAAGTCAAAACAATTCTTTTTCACCAGAAGAAAAAAATAAACCTCGACTCGTTTAGAAAATGTGAGATGTTTGTGCGTGTGTTCTTGCAGGGGGCCTGTGCTGTGGTCTTGTGCGGGGGACTGGTGGTGAAGTGGGGTCAGCGCTGATGCTGACTCCAGGGGAGGGTCCGCCAGGGGGCGCCTCCTTGGTAGCTCGGTCCTGGGCCGTCAGGTGGTGAGCAGCGGGGTGCTCCGACCGCCAGGCTGTGCCGCCTCCCACATGCCTTGTCGATGACAAAGTCCGTGCTTCTTGTGAGGGGTGGAGGGCTGGGTGGGGGGGTTGCTGCCTCAGACTTTGATCTGAAGCTGTCGGAGAGTGCATGTTCCAGCACTGCCAACATCCAGTTGTCTGGTGGGAGGATGTTCCCCAGCCTTTGCTTCCATTTCACTCCACTGCAGGTTCTTTGGGTGAGGCTGAAGGGTGGAGGGCATGAAGACAGCCGATGTGTACTGTGAGGTTTAGGGGGAAAGGAGAAAGGAAAGGAAGGAAAGGAAGATGATTTCAGATGTGAACTTGGTGACAGTGGCTGCTGTCCGATAAGTGCTAGTGTATGGGTGCATGCGAGCGAGGACATGCACGCTTTACATCA
This sequence comes from Rapana venosa, assembly GCA_028751875.1. Classification (NCBI taxonomy): domain Eukaryota; kingdom Metazoa; phylum Mollusca; class Gastropoda; order Neogastropoda; family Muricidae; genus Rapana; species Rapana venosa. The sequence continues at coordinate 17,356,136 of CM054164.1, forward strand.
GTGGGCATACCTTCTAAACATTGTAACACGCAAAACTGGCATGCATACACATTCACACACAAACAGGGTAGCCCTGTGTTGACGTCATTCAAAATAGAGCCCCTATAATTATTATCTGGAATATTTCAAGCTGCTTCTTGTTCTTCTTGCTCTTCTTCATTTCGAGCTCACCAATGCCTTATATACGATGTGTTACTTTGATGGAGGATGCCCTTGCTGCATTTAGCGGGCGACTCTTTTGCCCTGATGGCTTCCTGTGTGTGTTTGTGTGTGTGTGTGTGTGTGTGTGTGTGTGTGTGTGTGTGTGTGTGTGTGTGTGTGTGTGTGTGTTGTGTGTGTGTGTGTGTGTGTGTGTGTACACAGTGCTGTTTGCACACGGGGCCTGGGTTGGCGGTGTAGTCTGAGGAACAGGCATCGCCGAACCCTGCTCAGGATAGGGGAGGGGCTGGCTCTGGGCTGAACTCCACCCCCAGACCGCTGTTTTTCTCTAGACAGGTCATTTTGGTTCTGGATTACTTCTCATCTATTTCTTGTACAGGTAAATAACACAAGGTGCAGCAGTGGAACACCTGCCAAGCGAGTCAGTGGCCCAAAGTTAGTTACCGGAGAAAGTCTTGTTTTCAGGAGCAGGAGTGTCCATAATATCAAGGGTTGCCTACCACAACTGTCCATCACATTTTCACTTTTTGACATGTGGAGATTCTTTTCAGCATAAACTTTACTACTGCAATAAGTCAAGCTGGTGTGAGCGATATTTTAAGTCATTATTTACCCCCACCCTCCCTAAACCATACTGGTTCATTTAAGTTTCACCCACCCCAGTCCTGCCAATAATGCCCAGAACAGGATAGTCACTTCTTGCAGTGTAAGATTACTACCCATGTTGCTTTTCTGTACCGTCAGACCTGGCCACATAAGCAAGGCCACTCCTGGCAGTACAAGTTCATCTACTGGTCTGATTTGCTCTCTCTGCCCCTACTGTCCATCTCAGTGTGGTCAAAGCTGACCAGCTGTACGTGGTCACTGCTGGCGGGGGGTGGGAAAGTGGGAGTATCTGCCAATCCTAATCTGTCATCTGATACAGAGTGATGAGGCAGCAACGTCCTGCTTACTGAGGAGAGACAGAAGTTTCTAGACTTTCATTTCCATCTGTGTTTGCACAGGAAGAAGCCTGCAAGAAAGTTAAAAAGTCAGGGGTTTGAATACTGCATGTAGTTTATCAAGTTCTTCCTTTTACAAGCAGAAATTGATAATAATGTTTATTGCTATAGTGTGCACTTTGTGCACTATAACACTTAAATTACAACACCCCTTCCCCCCTCCTGCTGACCCCCCTGCCACTTTTCCCCCTCCTGTATAGAAAGAATGTGGTTGACTTGGCTAAACTTTGTGACCTGATCATTCCCATGAGCGTGACACTGCTACTTTAGGAGAAACTAGTGTAAGATCTATGGAAGCTGGTCAATGGGTCGGTACATCAGGGATTCTGGTGTAGGACCCATCGTTAAGCAAAACTAAGGGCGAGTAGACTATGTTTTCAACAAGTCTGTTATTAGTAATGTGAAGACACTCTTTTTCCCAAAAAGGTGAATGGCTGTTAAAATCACCGCCTACAATCCATTTTTGTTGATCACTTATAGTTCTCAGCCAGTCAGTATTTTCATTATCAGGACCTTTAGGTAAATAAACAGACACGCAGTCGATTGTGTGAGATTTCGAAAACTGTACAATAACAGCACATGATGAAACATTTGTTATGTTTGCTGGCACAGGAGACTGTATCATGCAGTATTGTAAACCAACACGAGTATAAATTGCAGTATTCATCTTTCCATCAGAGTGTTGTTGTTCACAAACTGGTGGATAGACAAACTGCTTCAGTTTCGGAAGCTTGCTCTTTATAACATTTCAAGACTGAAGAACAAGAACATGATAATAATTTGACATACCATGTTGGTGTAAGTTATTAACATTTCTAGCAATTAGATCCACAAGTTCACTGCAGTATTGATATCTTATCATTTCGGTGTATTTCCATTCAAAATGTTATACTCAAATATATAAATCTATACAAATAAAGAAGATACGAGAAAAAAATAAAACAAAACATTCCAATAACAAGTAAAATAACAAAACCAACTTACTTACTTTACCTACTTTTACTTTTTCATTCCGCTTGTACTCTGTGGCGTCGCGGGGAGATATAACTGTCTGTCTGCAGCAAGGCGGGTAGCTTGGAGGAGGGACAATCCATGGACTTTCAGTGTTTCTGCCACGGAATCACTCCAGCGTCGCCTGGGTCTACCTCTGGCCCTCGTGCCAGAGTACCTCATGTTGTAAGCACGCAAGGCTGGCTGGTTTGGCGGCATCCGTGTGAGGTGCCCGAACCACTTGGTTCGTTGTTGTTCAATATGGTGAAGGACAAAAACCAACCCTCCCCCCCACCCCGCAAAAAAACCCCACAAAAAAACAAACAGAACAAACTGATCTAATTGCGTTATCACCAAGACAATAACAATGTTCAGAAATAGTGCTACTAAGTTACTTCACCCAAAACTACAGGCCAGATACACAGATAATGCAATAATACAGTCAACAAGACATCAACACGATTTCGTTGTTACTAAAACTACTAAATCCAGTACGAAGTAACCAGGATAGATTGCTTCATTTCATAAATAATATTCCACAATGAAGAAACATTTATATATTTACTTTTCCCCCTTTCCACATGGTCTGGTGAGAAGGAAGAGGTGAAGGTTTTCCAAAGGTTTTCCAAAGGTTTTCCAAAAGGTGAGCACCCAGCATACTTCAGTACCAGTGACTGAGCGCATGGAACCTGTTACACCAAGGGTGTCTGGGACTGTAGGCACGCCATGGTGTCAGTTCCTGCTGCTGGAAGGGAGTCGCCCTGGGCAGTTGTGCAGACCTCACTGTTCTTTTTGGCTTCGTCCAAAACAGCTGTTGAATGTGACGGCCAAGGTTGACTGCCAGGATGGTGGAGCCCTTCATGGTGGGGTGTATCCCATCCTTCAGGTGGCTGGTGCCCAAGTTGTCGCTGGATACAAATGACACTCTCTTCACCCCCAGAAGACCTTTAGCTACCAAGGCATTGAACAGCTGCCTTTTAACTTCTAGCTCATTATCATGAGCCGGTAATAATTTACGAATGACAATGAAAGAGTTTAGACGCTGTTTTAAGATTTGTTTAAACGAGTCAACGAATCTTTTACTTGTAGAATTAGCCACTGCCTTCTCAGATTGTTTACTCCACAATGTAAAACAATGCTGTCAAATGACTTTCCCAGATTTCAGGAAGCAGTCTCCACATTTTCTTGGATATCTTTTATCACGTGGACCTTGTGGTGAACAGCAGAAAAGCCATATGAACGTTCCAGTCATTTTTTACTGGACTCCTCTTAGGATGGAATCGTGCAAGAACAGAAGATCTGGAAAACCTTCAGAGTTCTTGACCTTTTCTTTTGCTCTGTGTGTGTGTGTGTGTGTGTGTGTGTGTGTGCGTGTGTGTGTGTGTGTGTGTGTGTGTGTGTGTGTGTGTGTGTGTGTGTGTGTGTGTGTGTGTGTGTGTGTGTGTGTGTGTGTGTGTGTGTGTGTGTGTGTGTGTGTAAGAGATATTATGGTCATCAGATGGTTTCAACAGTCAGTTAATACTCGTTTCTTGATACTTCTTTTTCTTAAATTCCTGTTAGTTTTTACTTTATGTTCATCCAGATTTTACCATGGAAAACTCCAGTGCTGCATTGACAACCCCAGTGTTGACTGATTTATGGAATGATACCACCACACTCGATGGTCATGCACGCACTACCGAAAAGCATCATAGAGAATATACTATCTACATCATTTCAAAAGAATTGCTTCGCTATGTCAATCCTGTCGTCCTTCTGTTTGGCTTGTTTGGCAACATCATGACCATCGTCATCATGCGCAGGATGAAGTCCGGGGACTCCACCATCAACCTCTACTTCATGGCGCTGGCGGTTTCGGACTTGATGTATCTTGTGCTGGTGCCACTGGATAAATGGATCGGTATAGTGTTTCGTTTCAGACTGCATACGTTAAATGCTGTGTCCTGTAAACTGACCACCTGGCTGTACACGGGGGGCATGGTTGTCAGCGCTTGGCTTCTGGTCTGTATGACCGTACACAGGGCGCTGTCTGTCGTGTGGCCGCATCGTGTCAACGTGCTGTGCACACGCCAAAGAGTCCGTCTGGTGATTTTGGGAATCGTCGTGTTCTTCGCTCTGGTGTACTCACATTATCTTTATGGACATTATTCAGTTTGTAATTCTCGCGGTGACCATTGTTGGTGTAGGCTGCAAACTACTAACAGTATCTATATGTATTTTGCTTCAAACATATTAATTTACATTGACTTTGCATTTTACACTTTCTTCCCGTTCATCATCATGGTTGTGTCGAACTGTGTTCTTATCTGGAAACTCAGTCAGTCAGTCAAAGCAGCCGGCAAAGTCCTCAGCCAAGGAGACTCTGAACAAGTTCAAGCTCGTGAAAAAGCAGCCAGGTCTGTGACCGTGACTGTCGTGGTGGTGTCCCTGGCTTTTCTGGCCTTGACTCTGCCAGTGTCGTTGAACTACATCTTACTGTTTTATCAAATATTCTATGAGAAAACAGTATCGGGCTATGAGGCAGCTTTGAGTCATTTCCTGGGTGCTGTGTACATCATTCTTGGAGACTTCAACTTCGCCATCAACTTCTACCTGTACTGTCTGACGGGCAGGAGGTTCAGGGAGGAGTTCGTCAAGATCATGTGGTGTGGGAGGCACAGAGGACGGCGTGGTGCTCAGCAGTGACTGGAGGTGTCCGTGAGCTGTCCACACCTCAGTCATGCTCACCGCATCCTGGGTTTGGACTTAAAGCATATGGAAGAAACATGTTTTGAAAAATGCCACCGCTACAGATTCACGTGAATAAAAAGGAAAGGAAAATGTTTGTAGAAACAAACAGTAAAGCAATCGGTGCGTGAGTGTATGGGTGTGTGTGTGTGTGTGTGTGTGTGTGTGTGTGTGTGTGTGTGTGTGTGTGTGTGTGTGTGTGTGTGTGTGTGTGTGTGTGTGTGTGTGTGTGTGTGGTGTGTGTGTGTGTGTGTGTGTGTGCGTGCGTGCGTGTGTGTGTGTGAATGTGTATGTGTGATATTCGGATACTGTATTGTAATATTTTTCTGTGATAAATGTTTTCATGTCTAAACTTATGCAGCTCTGTTTAAAGAAAAGTTGATTGATAGTTTTGTATACAATACTTTAAGTTTATCACAAACAAAAGTTTGCAGGAAAAATGTTGTATACTATTGTCAAGCAAAAAATATGAAGGGTTGTCTGACAGAACTGTTTATCAACAATGTTTTCACTTTTTGGCACGTGCAGACATTTTTTAGCATACATTTTACTACTACAATAATTCATGTTGCTGTTGATATTTTGGTAATTATTTATATAAAAAAATTGGTTTATAAAAGTTTTCACTCATCCCAGTCCTGCCAATAATGCCCAGAACAGGATAGTCACTTCTTGCAGTGTAAGACTACTGCCCTTGTTGATTTTCTGTACCGCCAGACCTGGCCACATAAGGAAGGCCACTCCTGGCAGTGCAAGTTTATCTACTGTTCTGATTTTTTCTCCCTGCCTAAACTGTCTATGTCGGGATGGTCAAAGCTGGCAGAGGAAATGTGGCTGCAGGCTACCTTGTTTTGATCCTGCACAAACTGGTCAGCTGTACATGGTCACTGCTGGCGGGGCGTGGGAAAGTGGGAGTTTCTGCCAATCCTAATCTGTCATCTGATAACAGAGTGATGTGGCAGCAACATCCTGCTTACAAAAGAACTTTACAGAGACAGAAGTTTCTAGACTTTCACTTCCATCTGCGTTTGCAGAGGAAGAAGACTGCAAGTAAAGTTTGAAAAGTAAGGATTTTGAATACATAAGTTTATCAAATTCGTTTTTTTTACAAGCAGAAATTGAAATATGAAAATGTCTATTTATATGTGCACTTTGTGTACTATAATATTTAAATTACCTCCCCCCCCTCCTGCTGCCCCCCTTCCCTCTTTCCCCCCTCCTGTATAGAAAGAATGTGGTTGACTTGGCTTGGCTAAACTGTGGGACTTGTCTCAATTGACCAGCTCAACGAGTTAGAGAAAGTGCTATATGCTGGACAGCTGAGCTGTTTGTACTGCATTACCAAGGTGTGGGGCATGGCTTTGTTGGCATCCCCCCTCCCCCTGTTTAAAGCTGAGCTGATACGATGTCGAAGGAAGTCGCAAGTCCACAGTTAAGCCCTGCTGAGTGCCCGTGCCCCTTTCCTGTGTGTTAGAGGACTAATCAAGCCCCAGACCTGGAGCCAACAAGGCTGCATAGCCTCTCTCCTCTTTTCTGCCATAGCATCCAAACTGTCTGATAGGGACTATGCACCTAGAGTGTGACGGTCTGGTGTCAACACTTCAACGTGACTACAGATGGTTTACATGTCAGTGTCCTAGAACATCACCTTCCCCACCCCCTTCTGGTCACCCATTCCTCTTCTTCTTTCAAGTGAAATTAGCTGGCCTTTGTCAAGGAGCGTGAAGAGAGCAGAGTACAGTTACCTGACCAGTGTCATGAGCATGTCATATGATGAGTGGTGACCTCCTTATCACTCATCACACGTTATATGACAGGCTACTTCTTTAGTGCCTGTGGCACATAACATGAAGAGCTGTTGCTTCTTGATAAAGTATGTGATGTAATTTATCAGCTGTTATCCCTTATCCATCTGGAAAGACCGAAACATCTCTCTCAGGATTAAGGTTAAGCTACTGCATGCACTGGTCATCTCCACATACCTATATGCATGCGAATCCTGGACACTGAATGCAGATCTACAAAGGAGGATCCAGGCTTTGGAGATGAGATGCCTCAGAAGACTCCTTGGCATTTCATACATGGACCACATTACCAAAGAAGAAGTCCTACAAACCATCACCCAACAAGTAAAGAACTACGAAGACCTGCTGTCAACTGTCAAGAAAAGGAATCTCAGGTGGTATGGACATGTGACAAGATCAGATGGGCTCTCTAAGACCACACTGCAAGGAACAGTGCAAGGGAAGAGAAGGCGAGGCAGGCCGAAGAAGAAATGAGCAGACAACATCACTGAATGGACCGGGAAGAGCTTCTCCGCAATCCAGGCATTTGCCCACAACCGCCGGACAAGGAGCCAACTGGGGCAACGTTTGTCACTGCAGTGCCCCTACGACCCCAGAGGGGGTTATGGGAGCGGATGAGATGAGTTGAGACCCCTCGAATGCACTATTATCTCTGTGCGTCCTGTCCTATAGCAGCACAGATGCTGAATCCAGCTATGTCTGTGTGTCCTGTCCTATAGCAGCACAGATGTTGAATCCAGCTATGTCTGTGTGTCCTGTCCTATAGCAGCACAGATGTTGAATCCAGCTATGTCTGTGTGTCCTGTCCTATAGCAGCACAGATGTTGAATCCAGCTATGTCTGTGTGTCCTGTCCTATAGCAGCACAGATGTTGAATCCAGCTATGTCTGTGTGTCCTGTCCTATAGCAGCAGATTGTTCAGATCCTGATGTTAAAATGTGCAGCCCTCAGATGGATGGAAATGAATCGACTAGAGAGTGATCGAGACCCCATGATGGTGTTCGTGGTGTCTTTGTGGATGAGGAATCCAACTCTGTGTTCATGTTTGTCTTCACTGCCACTGAAGGAGAGTTTGTGGCCTTCAGGGATAGAGGTTTCTCCAAAGTTTATCCAGTGCATCTCACAGAGTCCAAGGATGTTCCATCCGTATTTTCCATTTTGTATGTAGGTTCTTCCACTTTTCCTGGTGCTCTCAGTGATCTTACGTTCCATGTGCCAATAGTGATGCTGTTTGTAGCACGCAGTGATGTTGAACCACCAGTCACGTACTTTACACCTCCCTCCTGCTGGTCAGCAACACAAGGTGTGGTCCTTTTCCTGTATGGAAATGTATGTATCCATCCATCTATACGTACGTACATACATACATACATACATGTATCCTTATACCAAGCCGGTATGGAATCAGCATTGGCTTTCATCTTCATGTCGTTTCTTTTGGGCAGTGTTGCATGGCGGAGCCCATCCCTCTCCATGCCACAGAGAGAGAGAGAGAGAGAGAGAGAGAGAGAGAGAGAGAGAGAGAGAGAGAGAGAGAGAGAGAGAGAGAGAGAGAGAGAGAGAGAGAGAGAGAGAGAGAGAGAGAGAGAGAGAAACAGACAGACAGACAGACAGACAAAAAAATACAAACATACATCCATCGATCGCTCAATCGATTCCTCCATCCATCTATCCATTCATTCATCCATCCATCCATCCATCTATACGTACGTACGTACATACATACATACATGTATGCATGCATGCATGCATCCATCCATACATCCATATCTATCTATCTATCTGTCCCGTAGTCTGACGACCGTGGGGGCACCATCAAAGACTCAACAACCAGTTCCCTCCATTCCTTTCTCTGTTCTGCCTTTCTCAGGGTTTTGTTGAGTTCTAGGCCTGTCCATTCGCTGATATTATCCTCCCAGCTCTTCCTTGGTCTGCCTCTTCTTCTTCCTCCTTGGACAGTGCCTTGTAAAACTGTCTTTGCAAGTCCTTTGGATCTTGTGACATGCCCATACCATTTAAGTTTACGCTTTTTCACGATCGTTAGAAGGTTCTCATAGGGTCCAATGGTTTGCTGGATTCTGTTATGCACGCTTTCGTTGCTTATGTGGTCTTTGTAGGAGATGCCAAGGAGTCTCCGAAAGCATCTCATCTCCACCGCCTGTACTCTTTCTTCTCTCTATATCTGCAGTCAGGGTCCATGATTCACAGGCATACAGAAATATGGATATGACAAGGGAGCGCATTAGTCTGATCTTGGAGATAAGTGAGATATTTTTCTCTCCAGATGGTGTTTAGTTTTTACAGTGCTGTTGTTGTCTGTGCAGTCCTGCATACTACTTCTGGCTTGGATCCCTGGTCTGATACAATGGCTCCCAGGTACTTGAAGCTTTGAACTGTTTCCAGCTTCTGGTCATTAACCCTGATATCAGTGCTAATGCCGTTGGTGTTATTAGTCATCAGTTTGGTCTTCTCTGCACTGATTTCCATGCCGTATGTTTTGGAGGCCTTATTCAAGTGTTCTGTTAGGCTGGCAAGCTCTTTTTCTGATCCTGCTATTCCATCAATGTCATCTGCGAAGCAGAGGTTTGTGATCGTTCTGCCACCAATGCTGACTGATCCTTCATGATGTTCCAGTGCATCAGCCATGATTCTCTCAAGGAAGATGTTGAAAAGAGTGGGTGAGAGTAGACAGCCCTGCCTTACTCCAACTGTTGTTCGAAACCATTCTCCAATGTTGTTGTTCTTGTAGTACACTGCACTGGTGGCCTCGCTGTACAGCTGTTGGTGTTAGAATGGGATCAGGTTTGCATTGATGCTGTACAAATTCATGGTTGCCCACAAAGCTGCATGCCACACTCTGTCAAATGCCTTCTTAAAATCGATAAATACGTGGTAAAGGTCTTGTTGATGTTGAAGGTACCGCTCACATAGTATTCTGAGGTTGAATATCTGTTCGGTTGTGCTGCGCCCTGCTCTGAAACCTGCTTGTTCCTCAGCAATGATGGTCTCTGCTTGTGGCTTCAGTCTATTCAATATTATCTGCAGCATGACCTTGCTTGGGTGATATGAGGCTGATTGTGCGGTAATTATGGCATTGTTAAAGATTTCCTTTCTTGGGGAGGGTGATGATGAGTGACTGTGTCCATGGTGTTGGCCATTTTCCTGTCTGCCAGATCTTGTTGCAGATTCTTAGTAGGGCGCTGATCATGGCTTCCCCTCCAGCTTGAACCAACTCAGCTGGAATGTTGTCAGCCCCTGCTGACTTCCCCTTTTACAGCGATCTGACTGCTGTTTCCACTTCTTCTCGGAGGATAGGGTGACTGTCTGTGTCTTTGCTTGCGGGTACATTAAGGACTTCTGGATCTCCTGCGGTTCTATAGTTATACAGGTCGGAGCAGTATTCTGTCCATCTGTTCAGAATATCCTGGTCGTCAGTGAGACACTTCCCATTTTTGCCTTGGATTGTTAAACCTTTTCCCTGTTTTGTGCTAGTCATGATGAAGAAGAAGTTATATGGTTACCTGCACTTGTTTGTTTTCCTCTACCCTTTTGTAATAAATATAGTACTATTGGTCAAGGTAAAGGAAACGTGTCTCTTGGGATCTTGGGATCCAATTACGGACTACTTTTATCAATTCTTTATATATATATATATATGTGTGTGTGTGTGTGTGTGTGTGTGTGTGTGTGTGTGTGTGTGTGTGTGTGTGTGTGTGTGTTTGTGTTTGTTTGTTTCATTATGTAGAGATATACAAACAGAAAAGAAGCAATACTAATTCTGAAAAAAATGGGTTGCACATTCTGTTTTGGTGTACTATATTGAACAGATCTCGGTGTTTACAATGATAAATAACAAATGAGTTGTTTTTTTAAATGGAACATTATATTGTAATACTAGAAGAGTCAATGGAGAAAATTATGGAATTAGCATAAACACACAAAATGCTGTATACATTAAAGACATGTTGACATTATACGATGTAATATTTTTACAAGAAACACATTTAGATCAAAAAGCTGTAGAAGACGTAACTCTACCAGGATATATGTCTGTGCACTACTGCAGACCAAAGAGAAATAGATCTCTCAGTGCTTCAGGAGGTATTTCACTTTTTGTGGGGAAAAGACACCGGAACAGTTTAATAATGTTACCACTAAATAGTTCAGATGTGTTGACACAAATATGTGCACACATGCAAAAGTAAGGCATGTCTTAATTTTGGTTTTTATGATAAAAAAAAATTAAATTATGTCTCTTTTCTAGAAAATGGTCTTTCCAAAATTGTATTTCTGCAGTGCGCGCGCGCGTGCGTGCGTGCGTGCGTGCGTGCGTGTGTGTGTGTGTGTGTGTGTGTGAAGTCAAATTTTTATTTCGAGATGGAAAATTGAATGAACAATGCATTTGCTTTTTTTTCATCAAGCCATCTATCTATCTGTGTGTGTGTGTGTGTGTGTGTGTGTGTGTGTGTGTGTGTGTGTGTGTGTGTGTGTGTGTGTGTGTGTGTGTGTGTGTGTGATATTTATACTTGAAGTTATTCTTGGAACGTTTATACCAATATGAAATGTAGCTTTCTTCTGTCTTTCAAGATTAGGATACGTATCAATGTGCCTGCCAGTATTGCAATTGCCCTTCACTTTATAATCAAAGTATTTTTGACTTGATTTGTGTGAGTGTGTTACAGACTGCGTTATTGTTCTCATTGCTTTTTTTTGTGTTTATATATTTTATATGGGATTATCGATGTTAGTTAGGAAAGGAAGAGTGAGGAGTGTTAGCATGTTAGCTTAGAGATTTTGAATGGTGACTAAAAGTGTAATAAAGTGTTGTGTTCGTATGTTTGCCTCTGTGCTTTGTTTCGTAAGATTGCTGCAGCTGCTATACCATTTTTCCAGACAGATTTAAAGACAACGAGCCAGTCACACCAGTCCGAGCTTATCCTTTTTGAGGGTAGACTTGGTAAGGGCTTTTTGGGTTGTTTTATAATTTGTTGTTTGTGTAACAGATAACTACTAGGAGTGTTGAGAGTCTGCCAGCTGAGGTGGACTGTACACACTGAGAAACTAGGTGATCCTTCAGTGCTGAACAGTCTACTGACGGGTGACACGGTGTGCATCACTTCACTCTGTTGTCTCTACACACACAGAGATACACACACACCGCGCGCACACACACACACGCCGCACGCACACACACACACACACACACACACACACACACACACACACACACAC
>CM054164.1:17373049-17393049 GCA_028751875.1 Rapana venosa
TTTGCTCTAATAGTTGCTGGTTTTAAAAGTTGTCTATGTTTGCTCTAACGGTAGTTGCTGGTTTTAAAGGTTGTCTGTGTTTGCTCTAATGGTAGTTGCTGGTTTTAAAGGTTGTCTATTTTCGCTCTAATGGTAGTTGCTGGTTTTAAAGGTTGTCTATGTTTGCTCTAATGGTAGTTGCTGGTTTTAAAGGTTGTCTATGTTTGCTCTAATGGTAGTTGCTGGTTTTAAAGGTTGTCTGTGTTTGCTCTAATGGTAGTTGCTGGTTTTAAAGGTTGTCTATGTTTGCTCTAATGGTAGTTGCTGGTTTTAAAGGTTGTCTGTGTTTGCTCTAATGGTAGTTGCTGGTTTTAAAGGTTGTCTGTGTTTGCTCTAATGGTAGTTGCTGGTTTTAAAGGTTGTCTATGTTTGCTCTAATGGTAGTTGCTGGTTTTAAAAGTTGTCTATGTTTGCTCTAATGGTAGTTGCTGGTTTTAAAGGTTGTCTATGTTTGCGCTGGCCTAGTTTGATGTTTCAGGGTTATCTTTGTTTGCAATGGTGATAGATTGAGGTTTTACAATTATCTTTGCTTGCATGGGTGTAGTTTTAGGTTTAAAATAGTATCTGTGTTTGCACCAGTGGTAGTTTGAGGTTTGAAAAGTTGTTTGAATTTGCACTGGTGGTAGTTTGCGGTTTTAAATGTGTTTCCACTGGTGGACGTTTAATGGTGATGAAAGTTATCTGTTACCAGTCACTGTGGCAAAGCAGATACGCCTCGGATTATGGACTATAAGGTCACGAGTGATTATTCAGACTGTGGAGGGCTCTTGCCCAGACTCTTGTTTGCTATGGGCTCATAGGAAAGACTGGGGCAATTAAGTTGAGCTTTATCCATTTTACTAATGCGAGTTTGAGACTGTTACCCAATTTACCTGACAGACACTGTATGTATCTATCGGGCCCAGTTGATGCCTGGCTCCAGTATGATAGAAAGCTAGCATTTGGCCCTGTCAAGAAGTCTCAAAGCATGCACTTCCATAGCAGCAGTAATATTTCTAGGATTTTAACAACTGTCTGTCTTTGAAGTGGTGATAGTTTCAGATTTAAAAAAAAGTTGTCTGTCTTTATAGTGATTGCATTTCAAGGTTTTTAAGAGTTGACTGTGTTCACATTGGTGGTAGTTCTAGTTGGGTTATTTAATTGTCTGTGTTCACATTGGTGGTAGTTCTAGTTGGGTTTTTTAATTGTCTGTGTTCACATTGGTGGTAGTTCTAGTTGGGTTTTTTAATTGTCTGTGTTCACATTGGTGGTAGTTCTAGTTGGTTTTTTAATTGTCTGTGTTCACATTGGTGGTAGTTCTAGTTGGGTTTTTTAATTGTCTGTGTTCACATTGGTGGTAGTTCTAGTTGGGTTTTTTAATTGTCTGTGTTCACATTGGTGGTAGTTCTAGTTGGGTTTTTTAATTGTCTGTGTTCACATTGGTGGTAGTTCTAGTTGGGTTTTTTAATTGTCTGTGTTCACATTGGTGGTAGTTCTAGTTGGGTTTTTTAATTGTCTGTGTTCACATTGGTGGTAGTTCTAGTTGGGTTTTTTAACTGTCTGTGTTCACATTGGTGGTAGTTCTAGTTGGGTTTTTTAATTGTCTGTGTTCACATTGGTGGTAGTTCTAGTTGGGTTATTTAATTGTCTGTGTTCACATTGGTGGTAGTTCTAGTTGGGGTTTTTAATTGTCTGTGTTCACATTGGTGGTAGTTCTAGTTGGGGTTTTTAATTGTCTGTGTTCACATTGGTGGTAGTTCTAGTTGGGTTTTTTAATTGTCTGTGTTCACATTGGTGGTAGTTCTAGTTGGGGTTTTTAATTGTCTGTGTTCACATTGGTGGTAGTTCTAGTTGGGTTTTTAATTGTCTGTGTTCACATTGGTGGTAGTTCTAGTTGGGGTTTTTAATTGTCTGTGTTCACATTGGTGGTAGTTCTAGTTGGGTTTTTTAATTGTCTGTGTTCACATTGGTGGTAGTTCTAGTTGGGGTTTTTAATTGTCTGTGTTCACATTGGTGGTAGTTCTAGTTGGGGTTTTTAATTGTCTGTGTTCACATTGGTGGTAGTTCTAGTTGGGTTTTTTAATTGTCTGTGTTCACATTGGTGGTAGTTCTAGTTGGGTTTTTTAATTGTCTGTGTTCACATTGGTGGTAGTTCTAGTTGGGTTATTTAATTGTCTGTGTTCACATTGGTGGTAGTTCTAGTTGGGTTTTTTAATTGTCTGTGTTCACATTGGTGGTAGTTCTAGTTGGGGTTTTTAATTGTCTGTGTTCACATTGGTGGTAGTTCTAGTTGGGGTTTTTAATTGTCTGTGTTCACATTGGTGGTAGTTCTAGTTGGGTTTTTTAATTGTCTGTGTTCACATTGGTGGTAGTTCTAGTTGGGTGTTTTAATTGTCTGTGTTCACATTGGTGGTAGTTCTAGTTGGGTTTTTTAATTGTCTGTGTTCACATTGGTGGTAGTTCTAGTTGGGTTTTTTAATTGTCTGTGTTCACATTGGTGGTAGTTCTAGTTGGGTTTTTTAATTGTCTGTGTTCACATTGGTGGTAGTTCTAGTTGGGTTTTTTAACTGTCTGTGTTCACATTGGTGGTAGTTCTAGTTGGGTTTTTTAACTGTCTGTGTTCACATTGGTGGTAGTTCTAGTTGGGTTTTTTAACTGTCTGTGTTCACATTGGTGGTAGTTCTAGTTGGGTTTTTTAACTGTCTGTGTTCACATTGGTGGTAGTTCTAGTTGGGTTTTTTAACTGTCTGTGTTCACATTGGTGGTAGTTCTAGTTGGGTTTTTTAACTGTCTGTGTTCACATTGGTGGTAGTTCTAGTTGGGTTTTTTAACTGTCTGTGTTCACATTGGTGGTAGTTCTAGTTGGGTTTTTTAATTGTCTGTGTTCACTGTCTTTGCCTAAAGACACATTCACCAAGATGAAGCCCATCTTTACCAACAGAAATATAAGACTCAGCACCAAAATCAACACTCTGAAAGCCTACATATGGTCCATCCTTCTGTACGGATGTGAATGCTGGACGCTGACAAAAGACCTCGAAAGAAGACTTGAAGCAGCAGAAATGTAGTATATCAGAAGAATTATGAGAATATCATGGACTGAAAAGAAGTCAAACAAAGAAGTAATGGAAATGGCCGGGTACAAAAGATCCCTACTCAAAACCATCAGAAAAAGACAACTACAATTTTTGGGGCACATAAACAGAGCTGATAGAATAGAAAAGCAAATATTGTGTGGAAAGATTTGTGGTACCAAAGACAGAGGAAGACAACGCACAAAATACACAGACAGTCTGAATAGCTACGCAACGAGGAAAGAATCCCCCAACAATGAACTCATCAGGAGAACTGGCAACAGAGAGGAATGGAAGGCCATGATCGCCGATGTCTGCAACAGACCTGGCACATGAAGAAGAAGTGTTCACATTGGTGGTACTTCTAGTTGTGTTTTTTAATTGTCTGTGTTCATATTGGTGGTAGTTCTAGGTTTTTCTATTTTTTAAATTAGTGTTCACTTTGGTGGTAGTTCTAGGTTTTGGAAAATCTTCTGTCTTTAAAGTCGTAGTAGTTTTATATAAATAATATGTGTCTTAAAGTGGTGGTAGTGGGTTTTTTCAATGTCTGTCATTGAAGTGGTAGAAGTTTTAGATTTTGAAAAGTTTGCTGTTTTTGGAGTGATTGCAGTTCTAGGGTTTTAATAGTCGTCTGTATTTAGACTGGTGGTAGTTCTAGGATGTTAAAAACCCTCTGTGCTTAGCGTATGCACTGTTGGTAGTTCTAGGTTTTTGTTTTATAGTGTCTGCTTTGAAGGGCTGACAGTTCTAGCTCTTTAAAAGTCAGTTGTGTTTGAAGTGGTGGTAGGCCTAGGTATTGAAAAATATGAGGTTCCCCTTTTGGTAGTTTTAAGTTCGTTAAAGCTGTCTGTGTTTGAAGTGATGGTAGTTCTAAGTATTTCAAAAAAGGGGTAGCACTGGTGGTAGTTTTAAGTTTGTTAAAGCTGTCTGTGTTTGAAATGGTGGTAGTTCTAAGTATTTCAAAAAAGGGGTAGCACTGGTGGTAGTTTTAAGTTTGTTAAAGCTGTCTGTGTTTGAAATGGTGGTAGTTCTAAGTATTTCAAAAAAAAAGGAGGGGGGGGGGTGTAGCACTGGTGGTAGTTTTAAGTTTGTTGAATGTGTCTGTGTTTGAAGTGGTAGTAGTTCTAGTTTTTAAAAGAATATGTGTTTTGAAGTAGTGACTGTTCTAGGTTTTTTGTCTATTGGAAGTCAGTGATGCTAATAATGCAGTTGTTGACATGCAACTGATGGCAGATAATTTACAATCATATTGATTTGCCACCTTGGATTCATCTGCCTCTCTTTGTTTTATTGAATGGATGTGCAGGAGCTGAATGTATCTGCATCTGCTTGTGTTATTGACTGTATAGGCTCGAATTCAGCTGCTTCTGTTTGTTTTATCCCATGAGTGTGCATACACTGTGTTTACTTGTCTCTTTGTGTTTTATTAACTGTCTAGGCTTGGATTCAACTGCCTCTGTTTTATCACATGAGTCTGCATACACTGTGTTTAGATGTCTCTTTGCGTTTTGTTAACTCTATAGCCTTGGATTCAACTGCCACCGTTTGTTTTACTGACTGGAACCACTCGGGTTCATCTGTATCTGTGTGTGTTACCGACTGTCCACTCCCAGATTCACCTGTCTCTGTGTGTTTTATTAACTGTCTACTCTCGGATTCATCATCCTCTGTGTGTTTTATTATCTGTCTACTCTCGGATTCATCCTCCGCGGTGTGTTTCATTGACAGCAACCTCTGGGATAGATCTGCCTCTGCTTGTGCTATTGACTGCCTACGCATGAATTCATCTGTCTCCGTGTGTTTTATTGATTGTCTACGCTCGATTTCATCTACCTCTGACTGTTTTCTTGACTGTCTATGCTCGATTTCATCTACCTCTGACTGTTTTCTTGACTGTCTATGCTCGATTTCATCTACCTCTGACTGTTTTCTTGACTGTCTATGCTCGATTTTATCTACCTCTGACTGTTTTCTTGACTGTCTATGCTCGATTTCATCTACCTCTGACTGTTTTCTTGACTGTCTATGCTCGATTTCATCTGCTTCTGATTGTTTTCTTGACTGTCTACCCTCGATTTTATCTGCTTCTGATTGTTTTATTGAGCGGCTACCCTTGATTTTATCTGCTTCTGATTGTTTTATTGAGTGTCTACCCTCGATTTTATCTGCTTCTGATTGTTTTATTGAGTGTCTACCCTCGATTTTATCTGCTTCTGATTGTTTTATTGAGCGGCTACCCTTGATTTTATCTGCTTCTGATTGTTTTATTGAGTGTCTACCCTCGATTTTATCTGCTTCTGATTGTTTTATTGAGTGTCTACCCTCGATTTTATCTGCTTCTGATTGTTTTATTGAGTGTCTACCCTCCATTTTATCTGCTTCTGATTGTTTTATCGAGTGTTTACGCTCAGTTTCACCTACCTCTGACTGTTTTATTGACTGACCCTTGGATTCATCTGCTTCTGTTTGCTTTATTGACTGTCTACGCTCGAATTCATCTGCCTCTGCTTGTTGTACTGACTCAGATTCATCTGCTTCTGTTTGTTTCATTGACTGTCTACGCTCAGATTCATCTTCCTCTGGTGGTGGCATTGATTGGCTACTCTTGGATTCATCTACACTTTTATGTCTTTTGGACTTCTTACTCTTGGAATTATCGGCCTTTTTATGTTTGTTGGAATGCTTACGCTTGGATTTGTCTTTCCTTACATGTCTTTTCGAGCTGCTGGGCTGAAGCAAACCCTGCTTTCTTCTCAGGGACTGGCTACGCTGGGATTCATCTGACTCTATTTCGTAAACAATGTTCTTCAGTGCTCTCAATTCTTGCATGCTGTAAGTCCTGAAATCACACACACACACACACACACACACACACACACACACACACACACACACACAACACACACACACACACACACACACACACGCACACACACACACACACACACACACACACACACCACACACACACACACGTGCAGCAGTATATGTATGCGTTCAGTTTGGTGCCACAGAATAAGTGGGAAACTTACCATACCAAATCAACCACAAAAGTCAACATTTAGTTACAAACATAATTGAAATCAACTGTGATCTAATTAACAACCAGGCTTAAACTTGAAAGTATATCATTGATTTAGAAACCCCCCCCAAAAAAGCAGTTCTTTTAAAATTGTTACCTTTGCTAATAGATTTGGAATTGTAGATCTCACGTGAAAATCAAATTAACCAGCAGTGAAGCTCACCCAAGTAAATGACAGACGTGACCAGCCGCCATGGCGCAGTGGTTAGCGCCTTGGGTTACGGACTGGAAGGTCGCGGGTTCGATTCCCATAAGAGTCATAGGGATTTTTCGGACTCCGGCCGGCTCCTACCCAGAGTGAGTGTGCTGTGGGCTCAGTGGGAAGACTGGGACCACACAGTCGAGCTTCATCCACTTAACAGATGCGAGTTTGAGAGTGTTGCTCAAATTACCTGACCAGCACTGCAGGTGTCTGTATCTCTCGGGCCCGGTTGACGCCGGGATATATTATGATAGTAAGCGTAGAGTACAACCCTGTCAAGTTGTCTCAAAGCATATGCACTTCCACAGCAGAATCATTACGTCATCCTCATTGTCATTGATCATCATGCATTAAAAAAAAATTGCCTCTGATTCGGTGGTCCCAGTTTCTCTGGTCTCATGGTGACCTCAGGTTTGGTTTGCCCATACACTTCTGTGCCTGTGGTGAGTTTGTGTCAAAGCCTTGGGGGTTGGAGGTTCGCGGGGGACGGTCGTTGGAGGGACGTTGTGGTGGTTGCCACCTGGGGTGGGCAACTCACTCAGTCTGGCTCCGCGACTGATTTAATACTGTCGTTAGTAGGGGGCTTAGTAGGTGGTGTCTTGTGTATGTTAGCTCAGAACAGGCACCACTGAACACCACCAAAGTGACCCAGCAGCAGTGCAGGGCCCCTCTGGCTGGTGGCCCCACGGCGGCCTGATAGTGATTGGCTCCCTGTGGACCTCTGACTCTGAGGATGAGACATAACAAATCTGGGTATGGCTGTGGCGGGGAGATTGGGATGAGCGGTGTGGGAACAGTAGGACGGGGGTCGTCAGAAGATGAGGCAGCAAAAAAAAAAAATGACAGACGTGAAGAAAGGCCACAAAAGCACACAGTGAGAAGAATGAAGAATTTCATTAGTCATGTTTCGCTTTGACACCATATGTCTTGAAGAGGGCCTACAATTATTCCTGGAAATTATCGAGATCACTTGTTTTACCTGTGTGCTTCAGCTTTAACTGCAGCACCCAATGATACCGACATGATCCTCCTTCTCCATTTGCTCCGTCTTCGCTGTACTGCCTTGCTGACTTCATGGATTCTCATGCTACAGGATTCGGTGATGCTGCCAATGACAGAAGCTGGTGGTCTGCCTTTTCTTTTGTTTTCCCTCGGTCCTGCCTTTGAAGACAGTCTTAATGAGGTCAGTATCTTGGTTTCAGTGCATTCGCATACATATCTTAACTACTTTTCATTTGTTAATGAAAGAAGTTTTGTTGTTGTTGTTTTTGTTGCTCCCAGTTTGTGTAGCACGCTCTGGTTTGTTCTTTTCCCAGTCATAGTTACCATGAGCAGTCTTTAAAAAAACAAAACAATCCCAAAACAAAACAAAAACAATCTCAAACGCTTCAACAGTGTTTTGTCATCACATTTTATTGTTGGCTTTGACTGGCAGCCATAAAGCGTGACACGCCATACGAAGTATTTCTTCATTTTCACTTGTAGATCTGTAGGGAATGCTGCAATATTTCTAGATGTTAATTTGTTGCCTCATTCTTCTTTTAGTCGTGCATTTTTCTGATTCTACGTCTGTTGTCTGAAATACAGCCAGCGCTAACAAAAATTGCACCACATCTTCATAGACTTTAAATAGACGTTGGACCGTGTATGGTACGACGCATTATGGGCCACAATGAAGAAGTACAACATGGGACAAAAGATCATCCAGACCATCAAAGAGTTATAGCTAATGCCACCAGCACAGTGAGAGTCTTTCAAGGCTGTCTCCTATCGCAGACACTGTTCAATGTTTTCCTTGAGCACATAATGACTGATGCCTTAGAAGATCACACCGGCACAGTCAGTATTAGAGGGCGGACAATCACCAGCCTCAGTTTTGCCGATGACATCGACGACCGGTAGGAAACAAACAGGAACCAGCCAACCCAGTGTACCACCCGGTTGAAACATCCCCCAGATACGGCATGGAGATCAGTGCCGAGAAGACAAAACTCATGACAAACAATACCCAGCCAATCACTACCAAGATTACAGTCAGTTGAAAAGAACTTGAGGTTGTAGATCACTTCAGGTACCTTGGAGCTATTATTAGTGAAGAAGGTTCAAAGACCGAAATCCTCGCAAGAGCTGCACAAACAGTAGCAGCAATGACAAAGCTGAAGACTATCTGGAAAGACCGAAACATCTCTCTCAGGACCAAGGTCAAGCTACTGCATTCATTAGTCATCTCCACATAGCTGTATGCATGCAAATCCTGAACAATGAATGCAGATCTACAAAGGAGGATCAACGCTTTAGAAATCAGATGCGTCAGAAGACTCCTTGGCATTTCATACGCGAACCACATTTCCACAGAAGAAGTCCAACAAACCATCACCCAACAAGTAAAGCACTACGAAGACCTGCTGACCACAGTCAAGAAAAGGAAGCTCAGACGGTATGGGCATGTGACAAGATCAGATGGGCTCTCTAAGACCACACTGCAAGGAACAGTGTAGGGGAAAAGAAGGCGAGGCGGGCCGAAGAAGAAATAGACAGACAACATCCCTGAATGTGCCGGGCAGAGCTTCTCCACAGCCCAGCCCACACCCGCCCCACATGAAGCCAGCTGGTGCAACGCTCGTCACTGCAGTGCCCCCTCCACCCCGGGGGTGGGGGTCTGTTACAGGAGCAGATGATGATGATGATGATGATGATGATGATGATGTCTGTTGTGCATGTTCTTTCATTTCTTTTGACTGAGCTCTTTAAAGTCTTTAACATTTCCTAAAGGCATTTTGGAAATATCTAGTTCATGCTCTGGCAGCTGGATCTGGTAATGTAGAGCACTTTGGTTTGGCATTGACCTTGAGACCAGCTCTTCTTCCTTGTGTAACATTTGTTTATACTGATAATGATGTTGGATGCTAGTGCTGTGTCATCAGCGTAGTGCAAATTTGTCATGTTTACGCTATCTATCTTTAGGTCCTTGTCTTCAAGATCAACTATTACAAGTCAGGATGCATACTTGTCTAAGTCCTTTTGAAAATTTGAAAGTTTTACATTGGTCATTGCCCCATCTGATAATGCCCTTTTGTTTTTCATGTAGTAAGGAACTGAGGGAGATGATGTGGTTTGGAATGCCCATTTTATACATTGTGATGAAAAAAGATGCTGGTGAATCATGATGTCAAAGGCTATTCTGTAGTCTATGAAGGTGACAAACAGTTCTTCATTTGTAGGCTTCAGCTTCTTTATGTTGTTTTTAGCACAAACAGCACGTCTCTTCTAGTTCTCTTTATTCTATAACCTTCTTGACAATCTGACAGCTCAAGTTCTGCTTTTTTATGTTCATTCTATTTAGAATCATGATCAGCAGAATCTTATTTGCAGAACAGGCAAGGACTATTGTCCTGTAGTTATTGCAGTCTCTAGCATTTCCATTCTTGTGGATCATGACAAAGTGTGGGACTTCAAGGGTTGACATGACTTGTGACTTCCAGTCTGCTGGCCACTGACTGGTTTTCCAGATGTTACAACATAATGTAATGTATGACCCTCAGCCCGCCTTTCTGAGTGCTTCAACAGTTCTCCCTGAATGTTATCAAGATCTGTTGACTTTCTGCATGTAAGCTCTTTGGTGGCTGTCTCAACCTCACCAAGGAGAAGTTATGGCTGTAACTTAGAGCTGTTTATGTTGAAATTAAAGTCTCGATCAACGTTAAGGTATATTTTCTTTTTTGCGAGCTGAACAATGCTTTGTTGTTTTCGTGTAATCTTTTTAGAATATCTTCTGGCTTAGGACAGTTCCATCTGCGGTCACAACACTTTGAATTTGTTTTATTTCCAAAATTAACAAAAGTCACAGAGCATATTTTTTGGATAGAAACATTTCTTGACAATAGCATGTACATTGAAGTAATAGTTAACTGTGAACTGTTTTCGAAACAAAGCATAATTTATAATTCTATTGTTTTCTTCCAACCAAATATCCAAGTGGCTGCTTTTCACAGTAATCTAACATCTGGTAATTGCCCAGGGAAAAAATCTCTGTAATCATCTACATTGGTAATACCTTGTTTTTTTCTCTCTCTTCAATGTAGGAATTGCACAATGCTTTATCCTCTGTTTGGGATGCAGTGCTTCCTTCAACCTTGGAATAAATGTTTCTGGACATTTGACACAAATGATGCAACCTACTTCCAGTAATTCTGCAGAGACTCATTAAAAAAACACTCGACTTTTCAGGTGTAGCCTATTCAGAGCACACAGGGCTTTTACTTCTGAGGTGTGGCTGGCTATTTGGCACACACCTTTTCTTTATTCTTGAGTGCACTTTGGCCATCAGCACATCTCACTGTCTTCAGCCTGAAGACAAAACGTTTTTGAAATACTGTAGCTAATTGGTGAATCCTGATGATATCACTAGTTTAATGTTTGCCATATTTTTCCCTTTCCAGAATTTAGTAATGACTGAGTCTGATACATATCGTTTTCCCCCTCTCCTTCAGTGCTTTTTTTTTTTAGCTGAGTCTTTTAATATATGCACTAAATTTCAAGGTAAGATACATGCTTTTTCTCCACAGCTTTTTTGTCTTGAATGCTTGAGGATTCTGAAGTTTGGGCTTTTTAATTTAAGTATTATTGAATTTTGACGAATCATTCCGAAAACAGCTGTTTACAGCCATCGCAAGATTTGCTGACTATGACTTCAGGAGCTATGCCCAACACGAAGCCATGCCAGACAATGAATATCTGATTTCAATACTTCTGACAACACATTTTAATGTTATCTTGAGCGCCAGTACTCTGTATTTTTGCTATTATGTTTTGTTTTGTTACCATGGGGACTGGATAGCTCAGTGGTCAGAGCAATGGCTTTCCCCAGCCAATGTTAAGCAGCGATGAGCGTGGTTGCCAATTGGATGGGTGACCGTTTATGCGCTTTGGCTTCAGTACAGTTCCCCCAGCTCACCCAGCTGTAAATGGGTACCTGCCCTCTTTAGGGTCAGGGGAGGTAAAGCAGCGAGGGAGAGGAGATGGGCGCCGCCCTCAATATGCTGGCCCCTAGAGAAGTGAGGTCTCTCACGCCTCCCTCCCCTACGACCACATAGGTCATGGGACACCTTTACCTTTGCCTTTTTATAATTACCCTCTGATGGGTTCAGATGATGTAATAAGTCTTTAAAGGTCAACATTGGTGATCAATGATCAAATAGATTCATTTCACAGACTCTCTAATATCAGGGGAAACAACACACGCGTTAGTTTGAAAGTAAATCGTAGCCAACCGTAACATAATCAGCAGTGTATGATCTTGTAGTTTATATGAAAGAGTAACTAAATCAACAATATAAAAATCGGGTCATTGTAAAACTACATAATACGATGTGCTGTAGTTCTTTTCATGGGATGATCTATAAGTTGTAGAATGGTTTACATTATCATATCGTCATAAATAAGAGTTATTTTCTTAACCCGTCTTGAGTTGAGATGTTCATATAGAAGGAAATTAAAACTGCAGTCTATTGTTCCAGCACACCCCAATCAAAGCCATCTATACTGTCATCCAGACTGATGAGTTGAACGTACACAGGCACAATAAACAGTGCCAACTAGCATTTCATATTTACATTGATCAAATGCAAGCTTTTTCTTTATCATCACAATCACACCTTATGCATATTAACCATATACAGATGTATGTCTTATTTGTTTATGATAAATTACCAGCAAGAAGCTGATTCGAAATCATAGGCAGCAACAGTTTCTGTAACATAACGTGATGTATCCAACAAACTGAGCCTTATCCTAGTTTGGTAAAAGACCAGCCACATTAAAATGCTAAGCTGTTATGCCTGCATTCAACTTGTGAAGTATTTGCTTGATACCAGGCTGGTACCGAGTAGAAAGACAGCCTCTATGCTCTGACCTGCAATGTCCCGCTCTGAATGCCGTCACCTGAACTGACGCCACCCTTAACCTTAACCTTAATTCTCTCTGTGCCAGGAGGCACACAAGGCTTGAACATCATTCCTCCATTGGTTCCGGTCTGCAGCTGTGCGTCGTGCGGCGTTCCACGTGCTCCAGCCTGCTCCGTTCCGCTCTACTTCTACCATTCGTCGCCATGTTGTTTTTGGGCGTCCCCTTTTCCTTCTCCCTTCAGGTGTCCATCCGAGGGCAACAGCACAGTCGTCACTCCTGTCCTTTCTTAGGACATGTTCGATCCAGTTCCATCTCCGTCTTCTAATCTCCTGGCTGATTTTTTCTGCTCCTGCTATTTCCAAGACTGTCTTGTTGGAAATGTGTTCTTGCCATCGGATCTTGAAGATCCTCCTCAGACATTTGGTTTGGAAAATGTCTAGTTTCTCTTCTTCTCGTTAATTTCTGTAGAGAAGAAATGACAAAACAAGGCTCTTGAAAAGGGATACTTTGGTTTTTCTGCCGATGTCTCCCATTTGCCAGATGTTGGATAATCGTTTCATCTGCGCACTGGCCAGTGCTACTCTCTTCTTGACGTCTGCTGTTCCTCCTCCGTCTTTGGTGACGTTTGCTCCGAGATAGGTGAAGTTCTCCACCTCTTCAACTTCCTGATCTCCAACCCTCAGACCCTCGATGTTCCTGCTGTTTACTTTCATGGCTTTGCACTTCTGTCCATTCAGATTGAGTCCAACCTTTGCTGCGTTGTCTTCCAGTCTTGTAGTTTTGTGTTGAAGATGGTTCATGGTTGACGCCACACCAGCATGTTATTTCTGCTCTTTAACGCAGAACTCCTGAGCACAGTCTACCTTCTTTCTTGGCAGTTCTGTTCCTAATGCACGGACTAGACAGGTTTCAAAGAGTCTGCTACTCTTGGCCGATGGCTCCTCGGCTGTGAGCTTGCTGCTTTCCTGACTCTTGACCCCGAGCAGGGCAGTCAGCAGCACCACATTGCATGTGGTGTTTTTCTGCAAGTTCTGTTGTGTGTGTGTGTGTGTGTGTGTGTGTGTGTGTGTGTGTGTGTGTGTGTGTGTGTGTGTGTGTGTGTGTGTGTGTGTGTGTGTGTGTGTGTGTGTGTATGTGTGTGTGTGTGTGTGTGAGTGAGACAGAGACAGACAGACAGAGAAAGAGAGAGAGACAGACAGACAGAGAAAGAGAGACAGACAGACAGACATACAGAGAGAGAGAAAGGGGGGGGAAGACAGACAGACAGACACAGAGAGAGAAGACAGAGAGACAGAGAAAGAGAGAGAGACAGACAGACATACAGAGAGAGAGAAAGGGGGGGGGGGGAAGACAGACACACAGACACAGAGAGAGAAGACAGAGAGAGAGAGAGAGAGAGAGAGAGAGAGGAGAGAGAGAGAGAGAGAGAGAGAGAGAGAGAGAGAAGAGAGAGAGGACAGAGAGGAGACAGACAGAGAGAGGAGATAAACAGACAGACAGACAGAAAGGAGACAGACAGACAGGCAGAGAGAGGAGATAGAGAGAGAGGACACAGGCAGACAGACAGACAGACAGAGAGAGAGAGAGAGGAGACAGACAGACAGACAGAAATGCAAAGAGTGAATGAAAGAGAGAGAGAGACAGAGACAGAGAGAGAGAGAGAGAGAAACACACACAGAGAGAGAGAGAGAGAGAGAGAGAGAGAGAGAGAGAGAGAGAGAAACAGAGACAGACAGACAGACAGACACAGAGAGAGAAGACAGAGAGAGAGAGAGAGAGAGAGAGAGGAGAGAGAGAGAGAGAGAGAGAGAGAGAGAGAGAGAGAGAGGACAGAGAGGAGCCAGACAGAGAGAGGAGATAAACAGACAGACAGACAGAAAGGAGACAGACAGACAGACAGAGAGAGGAGATAGAGAGAGAGGACACAGACAGACAGACAGAGAGAGAGAGAGAGGAGACAGACAGACAACAGAAATGCAAAGAGTGAATGAGAGAGAGAGAGAGAGAGAGAAGAGAGAGAGAGAGAGAGAGAGAAGAGAGAGAAGAGAGAGAGAGAGAGAGAGAGAGAGAAAAGAGAGAGAGAGAGAGAAGAACTCGAAACTCGAATGGTTTTTCAGTATAGGCCATAGCCCCTTACTGAAGGGGGTACAATACACCAGTTTCAAAAGCCAAACAGGGGCCCGGGTGTTCCAAAACTTAATCTGTAAACATGAAATTTTTAAATATGTAGATCAAAGTAAAGCACAAGATAACTTTGACAGTAAAGGGTTAAAAATAACCTGAAAAGGAAAATCTTCGTTTTTTTGATTAAGTCATTTCAGTTGTGTCATCGATTTATAAACTTTATACAAATCAGCAGATAACCAAATATAATCATTACACTTTTACCCGTGTCTGATACACACATAACAACCATGATCAAATCCAAAAAATTTTAAATCAAATTAGAATACATACATTCAGACTTATACACTTATTTATCATATATTTGACATATTTACACACTATGCACTCACTGTAATACTAAAACAATGAGAATCTTTACTACGATATCTGGGACAAAAGCTACAGTCCAATTTTAATGAAATCTCTTTTCTTCAATACATGCACATCTGAAGCTCTAAAATCTTATCCGCAACTATCTTTCAGCCATAAGCAACCCCTTTTAAACATCAAAATGATTTTCTAGTAGTAGATAAACACAAGCACATAATACACCCTTTTTCAAACCTTAATGACCTTTTGATAAAATTGAACATATTTAACATTACTTCAGTGATGTTTTATTTCCTTTATGTATAACAAAAGTTCCTTCTTGATCCAACAATTATCTTTCTGGACCTTTTTTCGTTAAGAAAATTGAATAGCTAGCTGGGTTATATGTACTGTAATTGTAAGAAAAACAACGAAAACCCAGTTCAAACTATAAATTTCCCACAAGAGTTTCCATTACAATATCTGGTAACCAACATCATAATGTAACAAAAACTTTTTTTTTGATCGTTTATCTCAGACACCATCCTATTGACATTCCAATGCCGAACAGTAAGCACAACATGGATTTAATTTTGATTTGATTTCTCTCTCTCTCTCTCTCTCTCTCTCTCTCTCTCTCTCCTCTCTCTCTCTCTCTTTTCTCTCACACACACACACACACACCACACCACACACACACACACACACACACACACACACACACACACACACGCACGCACACATCTTTTAGCGTTATCATAATCAAAACTTTTTTTTGTTACACATAACATATCATTTCATTTTTAAGATCGTGCATTTGAATTTGAATGGCTAGAAACAGGACTGATTCAAAACACTTTACGTGGGCACTGACATTAGGTGGCAACGTTGACACAGTTACCTGTCAGCACCTGTGGGTCAAGCCCGGGCCCAAAATTCAGAGCAGCTTGCACGTGGAGGAGAGGGGGCAAAATTTAATGCAGGGGGTTTGACTGATTTACATTTGCTCCCTCTGACTAAAAAACAGAAAACCCAGTGAAAAAAAACAACAACCACCAGAGACTGATAATTAGCATATTTTAAAAGTTGTTAAGTAGGCCAGCCAGAATGCTAGACCTATTTGTAGGATCTGGACTTTCGTCTAGATAGAGTTCTTACCATCAATGATCAGATGATCAAAGACCATGAACGCTCTTTTACCATCTTTTCTGGCATCCTTCAAATGGGGAAAACAAGTTTTCTTTCTGATACCCACGCACACGTGGAGTGAAGTCTTCTCCAATAAAAGACATTGCTTCCACGGAGTTTGCGTTTAGCTTTCAGAATCATCTCCTTATCCCTGTAAAATGTACATCTACCTATGATAGGGAGTTAGGGTTTCTATTCAAACGATGGATCCTGTCAAACTCCATGCCCAGACTCAGTCCTAGTTTGTCAGTCAGTATGTCTTTGATCAGTTTTCACAGTCGTCACGAGTTTAAATTGCCCCTGTCTTGGTTTTGCCATAGAAAAGGATGTTGTTTCTTTTAGACTGCCCTTCCAAGTCATCATCTTTTAATTCCAGCTTTTCCACCTTTTCACACTTTTTTCATTTTGTTCTTTCAGTCTTTGGTTTTCCTGTTTCAGTTCAGTAACAGTCTCTTTCAATGATGCCATTTTCAATTCAGGATACCTGCACATGTGTCTTTGACTTGCCTCACCTCTTCCTTCAGTTCTTTAAAATGGGTCGCTTCCTGCGGGTTTGCTGCGGATGTCCTCACGTAGGCTCCCGACTTGTCCTCTTAGGAGATGAGAAGCGGAACCAGCACCCGGTGTTCAGCGGGGTTTGGCGCGGGACTGTCCCTTCCTTCCACTGGGTCCAGGTCCAGGGTTAAAGGCTCCACTTTCGCCACAACCGATGCAGAAAACCCAGTACAAATGGCCCGAGGAGCAAAACCCTTTACCGTAATACCTTTCAGGCAGCCTGGCCCAATTCAATGTGGGAATATACAATGATTTCTCAACATTGCACGTCGAGAATGATTGAATGAAGGTGGCACAAAGCAGCCACACATGGCCTGAAACTAAAGCAACCTCTGGCATGATATCTCCAGCACTCACAGTTAGGCAAAGGCACGGGAAAATGCCAAATTTACATTTAAATGCGGAGCTCATTCAACAGCTGTTTACATTTCAAATACCGAAGCGTTCCAAAGAGAGAGAGAGAGAGAGAGAAGAGAGAGAGAGAGAGAAGGGGAGAGAGAGAGAGGAGAGAGAGAGAGAGAGGAAACACAGAGAGAGAGAGAGAAACAGAAGAGAGAGAGAGAGAGAGAGACAGACAAAACAACAGACAGACAGACAGAAAGGAGACAGACAGACAGGAGAGAGGAGATAGAGAGAGAGAGGACACAGAAGACGGGAAGACAGAGAGAGGAGAGAGAGAGAGAGAGGGAGGAGAGGGGAGAGAGAGAAGAAGAGAGAGGAGAGAGAAGAGAGAGAGAGGGCACAGACAGACAGACAGAGAGAGGATAGAGAGAGAGAGGACACAGACAGACGGGACAGACAGACACACAAGAGAGGAACAACAGACAGAAAGGCAGAGAGAGGAATGAAAGAGAGAGAGAGAGCAGAGAGAGAGAGAGAGAGAGAGAGAGAGAGAGAGAGAGAAGAGAGAGAGAAACAAAGAAACAGAGAAAACAGAGAGAGAGAGAGCGAAGACGAGAGAAAAAACAGAGAGAAGAAGAAACAGAGAGAGAGGGGAGAGACAGAAAACAGAGAGAGAGAAAACAAGAAGAGAGGGTTTATCAGTTCATACTTACAGCTGCTCATCATTTCATATGTTCTGAAAAAAGGAAAACAAACAAGGAGGCGTTATATTTTTTGATATATATAAAAAACAGTCTGTCTGTCAGTCTGTTCATTTTTCTGTCCCCACACACACCACACACACACACACACACATTTATATATTTATATTATATATATATTTATATATATATTATATAAAATGCTAGCACGCACGCACCCCAGTTTTTTTAAAAACACGTGAACGAAAACTATTTCCTAATTTTATGTTTTACTATTTCCTAAAAGTTCCAGCATGAAAACTAGGCAAAGTGAGTGATTCTGTGAACTACATGTGGAAACAAAAGGAAGGCCTTCAGAGACATGCTGCTACACACAATCCTCCTTGCTTTGTTCGGAAACAGAAACAAATCACGTCGCCACAAGAGCAGCGCCACAGATAACTTTTTTTTCTTTAACTTGTCTGCAACTGTATATTTTTGTTTCCATATCAGAGTGGCTTTTTTCTACAGAATTTTGCCAGGGACAACTCTCTTGTTGTCGTAGGTTCTTTTTCGTACAGGGAGCCTATCAATATCAGGCCGCCGTGGGGCCACCAGTCAGAGGGGCCCTGCACTGCTGCTGGGTCACTTTGGTGCTGTTCAGTGATGGCTGTAAAACACGGGACCTCGGTTTATTGTCTCATCCGAAATAATAACACTCAGACCACCACTCATGGTGTAACGGATCGGGGTAAAGTCTCTGGTCCAAACGGGATATGAACCACCGTACACGTCCGACCCGGACTTTTCGCTTTCGCGCGTTACCTCTAGGCCACCGATCCACCTAGTATGTCTAGTAGCTTCTGTAAGGAGGGCATGTTTCTCAGGATTATCTCCAGTCCCTAGAGAAGAAGCACCCATTGTTTCCCCTCTAATGCATTCAAACAGCCAGTACAGAGCAGAACACTGGATTTTTTTCCTCTCCAGGATGTTAAACCTGTTTTGGGGTTAACACAGGAGGAGTACACAGTTGTTCAACTCACACTGACGTTTCTGAAAGAAAACATTGAGTGGAAGGAAGAGATTGAGATACGGTAAGGCGAAAGACAACATAGACCATAATGTCCTCTCACTGGACCCATGGGTATTTCTGTATTTGGCCCAATGAAGAAGACTAACTTGTTTAAGTCTCAGAGCCAGCAAGGTGGTACCCGCCTTTTATAAGCAGCAAATTAAACCACACAACAAGGATTCACAGCATCCTTCGAAGAACTCCAGGAGGGTGTAAGGACATTCCCAGATATCCCCCACATCAACATCCTAGCAAAGAATCAAAGTGACGACACACACACTGGTATGGGGGGTGGATGGAGCTCCCTTAGCTTGCCTGGAACTGGGCTAAAAGGCAGTCCGTCGGCCAGCAGGATAAGTTCCCGGCCTTAAAGGTTGTAAGTTTCGCTCATAGTCAAAAGTTTTTTCTGGCTTTACCAGTCCGGATTAGCAATAGATTCTTCTGGAAAATTGGGATCATTCATTGAGCTTTACCCACTCAACAGATATTATACTGAGAGTATTGCTCAAATTGCTTGACCACTACTGCAGGTAGCTGTATCTCTCTCAAGACTTGCGAAAGGCGATGTATGTTATGATAGGAAGCGTATAGCACAGCCCTGTTCAGAAATCTCAAAGCAAACATAGCTCCATGGCAGCATCATTCCTTCATCCTCATTGCCATAGATGGTAATGCAGTCATAGTAACATGTCACAGGATCAGTGGTCCTGGCTGCTCTGGCCTCGTGGTGATCACAGCTTGCTACACCCCTGTGCCTGTGATGGGCTTGTGTCCCAACGTTGGAGGCTGGAGGTTCACGGGGGAGGGTGGTTGGAAGCACGCTGTGGTGGTCACCTCCCTGTGTCGGTGTCCTGCATTATCTGGCCAGCACCAAGTTTGCTGTCGTCATTAGGCGCTGAGGAGGCGGTGCTATATTGTATGTTAGCTCAGTACAGCATCCTAACAGCACCAAAGTGACCAGCGCAGTGCGGGGGCCCCTCTGACTGTGCCCACGGCGGCCGATATTGATGGCTCCCTTGGATTTTCGCCCCTGGGATGAGACATAACAACTGGCTATCGCGGTGGGGGGAAGATTGAAAATGAGCGGCGTGGGAACACAGGACGGGGACCCCCCAACAAACCCCCAACCCAAACAAACAAAAACAATTTACAAACAACATATTTGTAACGTTTAGCTTGGAATGCAGGACAATAACGTCACGGGGGGATGAAGCAGCCCAACGGGGTATTACCAAAAACGCCGTCATAAGCCGGAGTCTCATACTTTTAAACAGCAAGTTTTGTTTGATTGGGCGGGAAAGGGATTTTCAAATAAATAGCATTTTAAGGGAGCTGTACACCTTCCGCATGGAGATTTTGGGGATGCTTCCATAGCCATTTAAGGCCCCCTGATGGTGACCAGAGTCCA
>CM054164.1:17400549-17403049 GCA_028751875.1 Rapana venosa
TGATACTAAAAATAATATTAATGATGGTAAAAATAATAATAGTAATAATGATAATAAAAATAATAATAATGATGGTAATAATAATAATAATAATAGAATATAGTAATAATAATAAAATAATAATAATAATAGTAAAATAACAATAATAGTAATGATAGTAATCATAATAATAACAAAGATAATAGTAATAATAATAATAAATAATAATAATAATAATAATAATAATAATAATAATAATAAAAAAAAATGATGATAATGATAAAAAATAATAATAATAATAATAATAATAATAATAGTAATACTACTACTACTACTACTACTACTACTACTAATATTAATAATAATGATATGGCATTTATATAGCGCTGAATCTTGTAAAGCAAACAAATCAAAGCGCTTGCACTCAAATCATTTACACACATAAATAATTAGAATTAACATAGATCAAATTTATGCTCATACAAGACGCATGCACATACTCACAAAAACATGCGTGCGCGCGCGCACGCACACACGCACGCACGCACGCACACACCACACACACACACACACACACACAACACACACACACACACACACACACACACACACACACACACACCATATTTAGGTAGGGTGGGGGAGATGAAGGTGGCTGTTGAAAAGTAGGAGCAGACACGAGGTGAAGACGTCAGGGAGGAAGTAAGTGCGTTTTGAGGCTGCATTTGAAAGTGTCAAATGTAGGCTTTTGGCGAAGTCAGAGAGGGAGGTCATTCCAGGTGGATGGACCATAAACAGAGAAAGAGCGTGGGCCAACAGTGGTTTGTCTGAATCTGGGTGTTTGGTAGCGCAAAGTGTCAGCGGCTGAACGAAGGGAACGAGATGGAGTGTACAGGTGAAGACAGTTACAGAGATAAGAGGGTGCAGATTTGTGGAAACATTTGAAACATAGTATTGATCTTATACCTCACTCTTATCGCAAAAGAGGAGTGGTGTGTTCAGATTTTGTCTTTCTTAGGACTAGTGGAGCTGCAGAGTTTTGTCTGTCTGCATCTGGCTTTTGTCCTTATCACCTGTTTCTCCTGTCCATTGCCATCACTACTACTGTCATTTCTGACTACCATGACCTCTTTTATTAAACCAAAATCAGTGAGAATGACACCGTTATATTTTACTGAAACTTGATAATAATAATAATAATAATAGTAATAATAATAATAATAATAATAATGTATGGGATTTATATAACGCTGTCGACTCGATGCTGTAAAGAACTATTCAGCTTCAATCTGACGAACGCGTCTATGATACACCAACACCCTGATGCAATATGAAAAAGAAGGTAAAGGTGTCCCATCACCTATGTGGTCGTAGAGGAGTGAGACATCAGAGACCTCAACTTCTCCAGGGGCCAGCATATTGAGGGCGGCGCCCATCTCCTCTCCCTCGCTGCTTTACCTTCCCTGACCCTAAAGAGGCAGGTACCCATTTACAGCTGGGTGAACTGGGGGAACTGAACTGAAGCCAAGGCGCGCAAAAGGTCATTCATCAAAGTGGCAACCACGCTCGACGCTGCTTAACATTGGCTGGGGGAAAGCGAGTGCTCCGACCACTGAGCTACCCCGTCCTGCAGTGTAAGAATGTGTGATACACTGCACTGAGATATCAGATACACGTGACTCAAAAGACAAGCTGTGACACATTAGATACACGTGACTCAAAAGACAAGCTGTGACACATCAGATACACGCGACTCAAAAGACAAGCTGTGACACATTAGATACACGCGACTCAAAAGACAAGCTGTGACACATCAGATACACGTGACTCAAAAGACAAGCTGTGACATCTCTTTAGGATGACACACACAGACACTGGTGAAGTTAACACACCGCTGACCCCCTTACTTGTGATTTTCATTCTCACTTTCTTTAGTTCCCCAGCTAGAGCTCCAATGTTTACCAATAGGGAGGACTGTGTGTTTGTGACCGTTTTTGCTGACGGTGTAGCGAGCGGCATTCCGACTTCGGAGATGTCTGCAGGTTTCAACAACTCACCGAAAACTGACATGAATTACGGAATCTTTAACGCGCATGTTTGATCTTCTGCATGAGTGTGTTGTTGTTGTTGTTGTCTTCAATTTAACATCTGTTCACTCTTAGTGATATTAGACGAGGGATGTGGAAAATGAAGAGGAAGTTAAAACAGAGAAGGGAATGGAAAGAGAAAAGACTGATTAGGTAACATGTGTGTTGGTATTTTCATGCAACAAAAAGGGGGGGGGGGATCTTAAACATGAGTAAAAATTTTAATTCAACAAATTGTTAACATGAAAAACTATAAAGTAACTACAAACAAATACTCTAATGGGGGTGCAATAGACATTTAACAATGGCAAAGGCTAATTTGGATTTTTAAATACTGTTTCCACAGACTGATCACAAAACGTGGGGGAAAAAAGGTTTTACAATTGGACACTCAAAATGATGTGAGTGTTGGAAATATTTTCCCCCAGAGACAC
>CM054164.1:17408049-17413168 GCA_028751875.1 Rapana venosa
GGTGGAAACAGATGACAAAATTAACAAAACCGCATACACACGGGGACTGGATGTAAAAAAGCACATGAGTGCTTATTCCATTATCCTCGATATGAAAGAATAAATTAAAAATAATACCACTCACTCAGTATTTTTATAATGAAGCTAGCAAGCAGCCTCCTATGTTAGGAGGTCCTCAACACAAAAGAAGAAACATCAAGATCTGCCCAAGACCTACCCACCCAACCCCTGACGTGTTTAGAGCTTTCCACTGATTGGCTAGTGTCCCCCTTACATGCACAAAAACTAGCAACAACCAATCAAATTGCAGACATCAATGTCCTCAAAATAGGAAACGAAAGAAGACAGAAACTGCGGTGAACCTTCAAAACCCAAACTGATCAGGTTCAAGGTGATTAAACCCTCGCATGCCTGAATAATCCTTACGCTATCTCATGTATTTGCATCCGAACACATGCACAATACTAGTATATCACGCACGAGCAAACCCTTTTCAAACAAGGCACAGAAAATGAAGGTCCACATGGTGTTGTTTTCTTCTAATTCGCGAGTGTGTGTGTGTGTGTGTGTGTGTGTGTATGCGTGGTGGTGATGAGAGAGAGAGAGAGAGAGAGAGAGAGAGAGAGAGAGAGAGGAGTATAATTTTGGTTATATTCTTTAGCCCATTGTTTGTATAATAGACCACTTATGTGACATGACAGTCATTAGATTATCTCCCATGCAATGGAGACTTGTCACAGCATCAGCATTGTGTTTCTAAATTGGGGACACACCTGTGAATTGTGCCACACTCTGTTTTCTTAGGTATCGGTAGTTTTTCAGTAACAGGAATGGAGACTTCCCAATACTACTATTGTCATGCTGAGGACCATATCAAGAAAGAACAACTTCCAGCTGCTGTTTTCACCTGAGTCTTCTAGTGCCTTGTTGGTAAGAATTCTTGTTCCACTTTTCCTTACCCTGCCTTTATCCTTGCCTCTTGTTGCTATCGCAAAATTAAAATGTCCCTCCTAAATCTTCTAAAATTATTGTGATATAAGCTCAAATTGGCTGATAAAGATACGTTAACAAAACTAGACCTTAAAGGGGATATCAGACTCAGGAGAGCATTAGGCTACGCCCTCACTGTCCTACTGCACATGCCAGGAATGACTGTATGACAAGAGGAAGTCAGGGGAACCAAAATCAAGGAAGGTCACCTTGTAAAACAAGGGTGTTAACTCTTGCAAAATATTGGACTAACGGTATAAGGGAGATAGCTAGGAAGGCGGAAAATAACCAACCGTGGTTAGCGCCTTGGGTCACAGACTGGAAGGTCGCGGGTTTTATTTTTATTTTATTTTTTTATATTGAGGATAATGGAATAAGCACTCATGTGCTTTTTTTTTACATCCAGTCCCCGTGTGTATGCGGTTTTGTAAATTTTGTCATCTGTTTCCACCGGCACACAATGGCCTTATCTTCCGAAAAGCTGAACAGGATTTAACGTGTACGCAAGATGTTCTGCATGCGTTCGAACACGGGGCCTCGGTTTATAGTCTCATATGAAGGTTCGATTCTCATAAGAGTCATAGGGATTTTTCTTACTCGGGCCAGCTCCTACCCAGAGTGAGTGTACTGTGGGCTCAGTGGGAAGACTGGGACCACACAGTCGAGCTTCATCCACTTAACGGATGCGAGTTTGAGAGTGTTGCTTAAATTACCTGACCAACATTGCAGGTGTCTGTATCTCTCGGGCCCGGTTGACGCTGGGATATATTATGATAGTAAGCGTAGAGTACAGCCCTGTCAGGTAGTCTCAAAGCATATACACTTCCACAGCAGCATCATTACGTCATCCTTATTGTCATTGATTCCCCCGAGGGGATGCATAGCATCACCACATTCTGGAAATTCTGTGCTAGAAATTTCCTCTTTTCTATCACTCTCTATGTTTCTGCCTTGTTCCTTTTCTTCCTGTCACCTCCTTCTTGTCTATTTTCTGCCTTCTTGGTCCATTCTCCTGCCTTTTTTCCAGAAAGAACTTAAAAGGTAACTATTCTCTCTTGTGCCGAAGTCGGATGCGCTGGGCCTGACTTGTCAGGCGCTTAACGGCAGCGTGACGCATTTTCGCTCATATAACAGACAATAGTTGCTGTCTGAGCATTTGACGAAGAAGAATTGTCATTGATAATCATGCAATAAAAAAAGACTCTGATTCAGTGGTCCCAGTTGCTCTGGTCTCATGGTGACCTCAGATTCGGTTTGCCCAAACACTTCTGTGCCTGTGGTGAGTTTGTGTCAGAGCCTTTGGGGTTGGAGGTTCACGAGAGACGGTCGTTGGAGGGACGTTGTGGTGGCTGCCACCTCGGGTGGGTATCTCACCCAGTCTGGCTCTGCGACTGAGCTAATACTGTCGTTAGTAGGGGCTTAGTAGGTGGTGTCCTGCGTATGTTAGCTCAGAACAGGCACCACTGAACACCACCAAAGTGACCCAGCAGCAGTGCAGGGCCCCTCTGGCTGGTGGCTCCACGGCGGCCTGATAGTGATGGGCTCCCTGTGGACTTCCGACCCTGAGGATGAGACATATGTGGCGGGGAGATTGGAATGAGCGGCGTGGGAACAGCAGGACGGGGGACGTCACGGAAGATGAGGCAGCAAAAGAAAAGGAAGGCAGACAATAAGCAGGAAACAGTAGGCAGATGAGTAACAGCAGACACGAGATAGAGATTTACAAAGGGACAATGGTCACAGAGTATTCATAAAATAGAATGTCTGTTCAACTGAGGGAGACTAGGGCATCCCCACAGGAGAACAGTTGTTTTAACAACAGGGGCATGAACTAGACTCTTGCCACAATCAAGGCTGCACTCTAGCGGTGTCTTTTACCTCTTCCTTTTTACAAAGTATTCCATACATAAGGATGGAGACTGTA
Organism: Rapana venosa; assembly: GCA_028751875.1. Lineage (NCBI taxonomy): Eukaryota > Metazoa > Mollusca > Gastropoda > Neogastropoda > Muricidae > Rapana > Rapana venosa. Next base: position 17,410,964 of record CM054164.1, read on the forward strand.
CGAACCTACTTCAACAATAGCATGACATGACCTGTCACAGGTAGTTTTTTTACCTTATATTTGATTAAAAGAAATATTTTGTAACAGCAATAGAAAAATAATAATAAACATTACTTTGAAATGTAACTTCTTTTTAAAAAAAATCTTTTATATCGAGGATAATGGAATAAACACTCATGTGCTTTTTTACATCCAGTCCTCGTGTGTATGCAGTTTTGTCAATTTTGTCATCTGTTTCCACTGGCACACAATGGCCTACTCTTCCGAAAAGCGGAACAGGATTTAACGTGTGCGCAAGATGTTCTGCATGCGTTCGAACACGGGACCTCGGTTTATAGTCTCATCCGAAGGACTTGTTTGTTGGCTTACACTCTCCAAGCTGCAAAAGCTAAGGTTTTATCATACTTGCTAACTTAGGTGCATCAAAATGCAAGCACACACACACACACACACACACACACACACACACACACACACACACACACACATTGTACTTACTGCAGACAGAATCAGGGTCGCAGACAGTTCCTGTCATACAATGATGTTGGTTTTCTCCAATGCATATATGCCCGAGATCGATCACTGAACAGAGGTAATGAAGTTCATGAATCAATAGGCTGGTTTTGCCAGTTAGGAGTGTATCTAACGAAGACAGACTAAAATGGTGTCAAACTGGTCAGCTAAAGTGACAGCTGCTGTTTTTAGCACCTATCAGATTTGTTTGTAGGCTGACTGTTGATCAGCTACTGACTTCAGCAGGCACCAGACTATCTATCCTCTGCAACTTTGCTGTTCAGAAGGACAATACAAAGCGAGCGTGTCCATTCCAATCTGTCCAGAGTAGATCTCTACATCGATGATCACAGTTCTACGTGATATCCTGTCCATTCTGCTGTTCTGTGCCTATAACTACTTGCCAAGTGGAAAATACGATTTGGGCAACGGTCTCAGTCTCCACCTATGCTTACTGACCTGCCTCTGTTATTGCCTATTATGGGAGCTGTGTGAATGTCTTCACTGTGGCCTGGTCACTAAGCAGTTGTCGCAAGATCTAGTAACTCATCTCCTGAACCACGTGTCTTGCAGCCTTGAGAGCTGCTTGCCTTGTTGAGTTGTTAATATTGTTGGGAATTCAAAGGTAAAGGTGTCCCATAACCTAAGTGGTCGTGGGGAAGCAAGGCATCAGAGACCTCAGCTTCTCCAGGGGGCCAGCATATTGAGGTCGGCGCCCATCTCCTCTCCCTTGCTGCTTTACCTTCCCTGACCCTAAAGAGGAAGGCACCCATTAACAGCTGGGTGAACTGGGGGACTGTAATGAAGTCAAAGCGCGCAAACGGTCAACCATCCAAATGGTAACCTGGCTTGATGCTGCTTGACCATGGCTGGGGAACAGCGAGTGCTCTGACCACTGGGCTATCCCGTCCCCGTTGGGAATTTACCAGCTGACTGTTCTTGCTGTCAGCCACACTAGTGTCCCTCTCATCACGCCTGATACCAGTTGTGAGATATATAGGCAAACATCGAATACAAGGCTTCTGTGTCGGACTTTTTCATGTGCCTCTCCACATTATGCAGTCGTATTCCCACGTCCAAAGACTTATTTTGTCCTTTAAAGGAGAGAGCAGATTGCTATGCTATGAACTTCTCAATAAGGAATACAATCTAAAAACATTATTTTAAAACATAATATTTTAATGTAAGCCTTTGAATATATTGAATTTCTCCGTCTCTGAGATAATAAAGTGTTTGAATTGAATTGGAATGAACTGAATTGAGCTTTACAGACAAAAAAAACCTGACAGCTTTTGGCCTTGTGTGAATCGTACTTGGCATGAGTGGACAACGTGGTTCGAAAGACAGTAGTCATGCTGATTAACTTGGACTTAAACAGCTCTAGGATACTGAGGCTTTCCAAACAGCCCTAAGGTTGTGCAGTGCAACGGTAGTGTCTCGCAGTGTTTCCTGTTCCTTTGTTGCAATTTTGCAGGCTGATATATATATATCCACTTTTCTTTTAACTATCCACCAGTTGCCTTGCAAAGTATTTATAAAATGCCGATGCGATGGTTATTTGTTTGGACCAAGTTGGTCGTAAAACCCCTTTGCTTGCATTCTGATCCGCAACACACTTGTGCGTACCACCGGCCAACCGCGTACAACCGCAAATCCATTGACGGAAAGTGAAAAAAAGCATAGGACAAAGGA
>CM054164.1:17413668-17443488 GCA_028751875.1 Rapana venosa
TAAATAAAAAAATTTAACAACAATCACCCACCATGAGCAACAATATAACAAATGATCCCCCCCACCATGAACAATAACAAACGATGATAACAGAAAAGCATTGGAAAAAAAGGGGGGTGGGGAGGGTATCGGGGGGAAGGGGAAATACACCTTCAATCAATAGAGAAATAAAAATTTTTTTTAAAAACAAACAATTTTTTCAAACAAGTAAGAACCCCATATGTTACGAATTCAAAAGCCCATAATCAACTGATTAGCAAAACTAAAAAAATATCAAACTAAAACAGAAACGCTTAAAATAATAATAATTCATCTCAAACTGCAAAAAAAAACAACTCCCGATAAAATCTTTTGATTTAGACAAGACAAAGGGCAGAGGAGGGGAGGGGAAGTGAGAGGAGGGGAGGAAGGAGAGGAGGGGAAAGAGGGGAGAGAGAGAGAGAGAGAGAGAGAGAGAGAAGAGAGAGAGAGAGAGAGAGAAGAGAGAGAGAGAAGAGAAGAGAGAGAGAGAAGGACACACTATCAGCTATCGGGCCCTACCATAAAAAGATTTTTTTTTAAAATTTTTCCCCCTTTCCCCCTGTTTAAACATTGCAGATTATTTACTAGCTTGCATAGATTCCTTATTTCTTTGCAAAATTTAGGTGCCCTTTCCTGCCTCCCCCCCCCTCCCCTATACAGTGTTGACTGTAGAATTTCTAGTCACAGTAAGTTTTAAATTTTGAATTTTTGTTTTGTGGGGAAATACCATTAGTGCGGTAAATGAAGATGGTTTTATTTTGCCGTTTTTCGGTTGTTTTGGATTTTTAGTCAATTCCTAGGCATTCATGCTTTAAAGGGTTTTTAGCTGTGCTTGAACTGATTTTTTTTTTGAACATTTAAGGTTTTGGGGAGTTTGTTCCATAAGTCACACCTGACACAAAACTTGTTTTGAAAAGTTATTTCTTGGTCTGGGAAATTTTATAATGTTATGTCTGGTTCTTTGTTTTTGAAGTTTGGGTGATCTTGGAGGGCATTTCCATTGATACTTTTGGGACAAATAGAGCTTTATTTAGTAAAGTTTTTTTTGAAGTTAGGAATTTGGGTTTTTCTTATAATCTTTGAGGTTAGGGGCTTGATTTTAGTAGAACAAGTTTCAGTCTTTTTTATATAATCTATGAATCAATTTTAATTTGTATCACTGCAGCTGTCCCAAAGGATGAAGCTAGTCAACTATAGGAAAAATTTGGCCGCAAAAAAAGGTTTGCGAGAGGGGTTTATTCAAAAAGTTTTATTTTTCTGTAACTGAAGTACTTGTAAAAAGACTTTTCCTAGGCCATCACATGTGGGAAAAGTGTGTGTGTGTGTGTGTTGTGGTGGTGTGTGTTGTTGTGGTGTGTGTGTGTGTGGTGTGGTGGTGGCATCCCTGCCTGTTGTGTGCGAGCAAGCACGCGCGCGCGAGCGCATTGTTGGATACTGCAAGGGGAGAAAAAAAGAGAAAACGCGTTTTAAACAAAAAAAAAATGTGGCAAATTTACAAATGTTACAAAAATTTTTCTGCGGTTTCCCTTTGTTTGCACCATCACGTTTTAAAACACATTCACCTCAAAGAGTTTCGGGAAAAAAAGCAGTTTTTCCCTCTACCTTCTTTTACAGAAAGGGTTTCCGCCAAATAAGCACACACACAAACAGAGCTCTGCCCCCACACGATCTCTATCAAAAGGCTTTAACAAAACTACACACACACACACACAACACACACAACACCCACACACACACACACAGGGGCACTGTCTCAACACAGATCTTTAAAAAAGGGTTTTAGCAAAAGTACACACACCGCGCACAGCAACACACACCACCACACCACACACACACACACAACACACAGCTATCCCCTTTCAACAAATCTTTTTCAAAAGGGGTTTCAGCAAAAGTACACACACACAACAAAACCACACCACACACACACACACACCACACACACACAACCACAACAACACACACACACATATAAACAGAAAAAGAAAATGAAACAAGGAAAAACAACTTAAACAGCATCCCCCTTTTTTGCAGTAAGGGGTCAGCATACAGTAATCTGGATTGAGCAGGTTGTTCCTCTGTCCCTCCTGGAAAAAAAACAGGCCCCCAGAGCGAGAAAAAGGGACAGTTTGGAAACCAGCAAGGATGAATGCGGGAAAATCGGTATAGTTGGACATTTGGTGTAAGAAATGAAGTGAAGACAGGGGGAATACGGTAGAATTGGACAGTTGGTGAAGAAATGCAAGGAGAACATGGGGGAATATCGGTATAGTTGGGAAAATTGGTTAAAAATGCAATGAGAGACATGGGGAATATCGGTAATTTGGGACAGTTGGGTAAGCAATGCAAGTGAGAGACATGCGGGAAATATCGGTATAGTTGGACATTGGTGAAGCAATGCAAGTGGAGAATGGGGAAATTCGGTATAGTTTGGGACTTTGGTGTAAGCAATGCAAGTGAAGACATGCGGAATTCGGTATAGTTGGACAGTTGGTGTAAGCAATGCAATGGAGACATGCGGAATTTCGGTATAGTTGGACATTGGTGTAAGCAATGCAATGGGACATGGGGGAATATCGGTAAAATTTTGGAATTTGGTGTAACAATGCAAGGATACAGCGCCTCGAGGGTTTTCGGTTTGCTTTTGTGTCGTTGTTTTTGTGATGCTGTTGGCATGTAAGGAGGGGTTGTAGGGGGGGTTATTTTTACACTGTGTTACATTGACTGCTGTTGAGGGATCTCGAATCGGGGCAGGTAGTGCCCCTTTTTTTTCTCTGCATGTATTAGTATTTGTATTATGTTTTAGTAGTATGTTTTTTATTATGTATGCATGCTGATGCCTGCGTGGGCGTGTGTGTGTGGTTTAGGGTATGTATGTATTTTGTATGCTTGCGGCGAGCGTGTTTGTGGGTGTGTTGTGTGTGTGTTTTTTGGGGGGTTGTGTGTGTGTTGGGGTGTGTGGGGTGGTTTTTGTGTGTGTGTGTGTGTTTTTTAATGTATGTAATGCTCGAGCGTATGTGTGTGTGTGCGGCGCGTGCATGTGTGTGTGTGTCTGTGTTTGCGTGCGTGCGTGTGTTAGTGTGTGTGCGTGCGTACCGTGCGTGGCGCGCGCGCGCGCGCGCCGCGTGTTTTTGTTTTTTGGGAGATGTTTTTTTCCCTTTTGCCTTCGGCAAAGCATTTTCTTTTAAAAAAAAGACATACAGAAAACCCCGAGTCATGTTTTTTGTAAAGAAAGGCTTGACAGCAGTATCCCCAGACCCTGGTGGGGGTTATGGGGAAAAGAGAGTTGAGACTGGGGAAAAATCAAGTCCATCAAGAAACTTTTTTTCCCAAAGGACATTAATAAGCAATCTTTGCTTTTTTTTCTCATTTCCCTCTATCTAAAACAACATTTATAATGAAAACTGAAATACCATTATTACAACCCTTTTCCAAAAAATGCTTTTGTGCGCTATTTCTCTGCACTGTAAATGAGTGTTTTTTTGTTATCTTGGTTCCCAAGACTCATTCACACTAAATTTTGCAAGGTCCTCTTTTCCTAAAGGGCGGGGTCCCCCGATATTTTTAAGAAAAAACCGGGTTTTATGCTTTATGTAGCCCCAATATCCAAACTTTTGAAGTAGCCTTTGTTCATTGTGAGCCCAACATTGTACCCGTTTTTCAGCTGCATTCTGGCAAAACCAGCGTTTTCAATCGATAATTTAATATCGCTTCGTTTATCCCCCCAAAACCATAACCTGTAAATAAAGGGTCCATAACAAATAAAGTGATGGTTTTAAGACATCACATGGCTTAAACACCTGAATAAAAAATAGTTTTTAATCAAAAACAAATTAAAACCCTTATTACAGACAGTATCGCGTAAACTCATTGTACATCAGGGCGTCAATTAGCAAGAACAAATTAAGAAAACAGTGTGTGTGTGGTGTGGTGTTGTGTGTGTGGGGTGTTGTGTGTGTGTGGTGTGTGTGTGGAGGGGGGGGTTGAGAGAGAGAGAGATCGAGACAGAGCAGACAGCAGAAGACAGACAGACAGACAGACGACGAGAAACCGAACTCTAACTCGAATTGTTATTGAGAGTAAATGGGGAAACCGGGGGTTTTTTATACTCTGCTCTAAAAAATAGTCATCGCAAACTTTTTTATCAACATTTTTTAAACCCACACCACACACACACACCACCACACACACAACCCCAAAAAGATTCAAAAATGACCATGATTTTCAAAAAGACGAGGGGAGGGAGAGGGAGAGAAGAGAGAGGAGGAGAGAGAAAGGGGAAAAGAGAAGAGGAGGAGAGAGAGAGAGAGAGAGAGAGGAGAGAGAGAGAGAGAAAGAGAGAGAGAGGAGAGACACACACACACACACCACACACAACACACACAGAGACAGAGAGAGCGAGACAGAGAGAGAGGACAATTTTTGGGGGAAATAAAACTAATGAACCCACACAACCTTAACACACACACATCACAAAACCATACACACACAAACACACACGCGCGCACCCACAACCCCACACAAAACACACACACACAGCAAACGTACACCCCCCCCTCCCCCACACACAACACACTACCGCATTCACACACACACAACACACAACACAGGCACACACACACAACACACAACACCCACCACACACACACACAACACACACACCACCACACACCCCACAACACAACCACCACTCATCCTTTCTGAGAGGCCATCTTGTCCATACACGCCCCCTTTTACAGACTGCAGCATGAAAAATGGGACATCCTGCCCTTTCTAGCTCGCAATGAAAACAACTGTATTACATAATAAAAAGGTCAAGGTAAAGGAGTCCCATAACCTATAAGGTCGTAGGGGGGCGAGCGTAGAGACCCCACTTCTCTAGGCCAGCATATTAGGGCGGGCCCATCTCCTCCCCTCGCTGCTTTTTCCGTCCTGACCCTAAAGAGCAGGTACCCATTTACAGGGTGAATGGGGAACTGTAATGAAGCCAAGGCGCGCAAACGGCCCCAACCCAAAGGGAACCACCCGAGCGTTTAAATTGGTGGGGGGAAGGCGTTGCTCCACCACTGAGCTATCCGTCCCCCCAAAAACTAAAACCCAAAAGTCCATCACTCTTCGAAGAAGCTTAGTAGTGCAAGTGCAGTGTAGGATTTAAAGGGCCTGGGGTTTTTTAGTTGTTGTTGCTGTTTCTGTTTTGTGTTGTTTTTGTGTTGTCGGGTTTTTGGGTTGTAGTTGTTGTTTTGCCGTTTTTTGATATTGTTGTTGTTGTTTGTTCTTTGCTGTTGTTTTTGTTGACGCCCTTGTTGTTGCGTTTTGGTTTTCTGCCTTTTTGTTTTTGTTGTTTTTTGTTTGTTGTTTTTTGTTGTTGTTGTTACTGTTGCTACTGCGTTGTTGTTTGTTGTTGTTGCCGGTTTTTTTTTTTGTGATGTTGTTAATGCTGTTGTCGCGTCGTTATTTTGTTGTTTTCGACGTTTTCGTTGTTTTTTTGTTTAAATTTTTTGCAGTTGTTGTTATTTTTTTGCCGGTTTTTTGTTGTTGTTGTTATATTTTTACTGCCGTTGTGTTTTTGTTGTTGTTACTGTTTTTACGTCGTTTTCGTTTTTGTTTTTACTGTTGTTTTACGTTCCCCCAAATTTAACACTTTTGGGGGCATCAAGAATAATGCAATATGTGTTCAATCATTCCAAGGTGGGGTTTTTTAGTTTTTTTAGAGTTTAGAATAAGGCGAGAGGGGGGGGGGTGGGAGGGGATAGGGTTCCATTATTTTTTTTGAAGACTGTTAGAGTGAAGTTTTAGGACTTGTGCTGCTGGGCTTTCTCACTGAACAGCAAAAGGGGCCAAGCACTTCGTTCTCTGACAAGAAAGTATATTAGATTGTAAAGAGAATAATAAGCAAAAGTGATCCCTGCCTGTCTGTTTATCTGTCCCCCTCTTCTCAAAAAACCCCCCCCTCCCCTAAAAAAGTGGTTTTTTTAGCTATACTTTTCAAATGGGTTTTTTTTAAAAATGACATATTCACACAATAACTATCCAAGCAAGCGAAGTCAAATAAGATACAATAATGATTATTATAATAGCGATACAATTATAACAACAATCACCCATCACCATGAGACAACAATATAACAAATGATCCCCATCACCATGAGACAATAACATAACGATGATAACAGAAAAGCTTTGGGAAAGGAAATGGGGGTGGGGAGGAGTATCAAGGGGGAAGGGGAAATACACCTTCAATCAATAGAGAAATAATAATTTTTTAAAAAACAAACAATTATTCAAACAAGTAGAACCCCTATATGATACAGAATTCAAAAGCCCATAATCAACTGGATTAGCAAAACTAAAACAATATCAAACTAAAACAGTATCGCTTATAATAGTACTAATAATCTCATCTCTAACTGCAATAAAAACAACATCCACGATAAAATCTATTGAGTTAGACAAGACAAAGGGCATGAGGAGAGGAGAGGAAGTGAGAGGAGAGGAGAGGAGAGGAGAGGAGAGGAAAGGAGAGAGAGAGAGAGAGAGAGAGAGAGAGAGAGAAGAGAGAGAGAGAGAGAGAGAAGAGAGAGAGAGAGAGAGAGAGAGAGAGAGAGAGAGAAGGACACACTATCAGCTATCAGGTCTACCATAAAAAGATTTTTTTTAAATTTCCTCCTTTCCACCTGTTTCAACATTGCAGATTATTTACTAGCTTGCATAGATTCTCTTACTTCTTTGCATAATTAGTGTGCCTCTTTCCTGCCTCCCCCTCCCTCCACACATATACAGTGTGTGACTGTAGAATTTCTAGTCACAGTAAGATATACTTGAATTTTTGTTGTTGTAGGGAATACCATTAGTGCTGGTAAATGTAAGTATGGTTTATTTTGCCGTATTAATCATGGTTGATTTGCATTATTAGTCAATTCCTAGGCATTCATGCATTAAATGGCTTTTTAGCTGTGCTTGAACTGATTTTTGTTTTTGATACATTTAAGCGTTTTGGGAGCTTGTTCCATAAGTCACTACCTGAGCACAAGAAGCTTGTTTTGTAAAGATTATTTCTTGGTCTCGGAAATGTTAGTAGATGATTATGTCTGTGTTCATTGATTTTGAAGCTATTGGTGATCTTTGGAGGGGCATTTCCATTGATAACTTTCTGGACAAATAGAGCTTTATTTAGATAAAGTCTGTTTTTGAAGGTTAGGATATTTGTTTTCTTATAATCGTTGATGGTTAGGGAGCTTGATTGTAGTAGAACAAGTTTCAGTGCTCTTTTATATAATCTATGAATCAATTTTAAATTTGTATCACTGCAGCTGTCCCAAAGAGATGAAGCATAGTCAACTATAGGCAAAATATGGCCGCAAAAAAAGAGTTTGCGAGAGTGGTTATTCAGAAAATGTTTTATTTTTGATAACTGAAGTAGCTTGTAAGAAAGACGTTTTCCTAGCGCCATCACATGTCGGTCCAAGTGGGGTTGTGTGTGTGTGTGTGTGTGTGTGTGTGTGTGTGTGTGTGTGTGTGTGTGTGTGTGTGTGTGTGTGTGTGCATGCCTGCCTGCTTGTGTGCGAGCAAGCACGCGCGCGCGAGCGCATGTGTGTGGATACTGCAAGGGAGAAAAAAAAGAGCAACGCGTTTTAAACAAGAAAAAAAATGTGGCAAGTTACTACTGTTACAATCAAGTTTTACTGCTGGTTCCTTGTTGTGCACCATCACTGCTTTCAACACATATCACCATCAGAAGAGCTTCAGGAAAAGTAAGCAGTGTTCTGCCCTCATCACCTATCTTTATCAGAAAGGGCTTCCGCCAAAGTAAGCACACACACAAACAGAGCTCTGCCCTCCACACAGATCTCTATCAAAATGGCTTTAACAAAACTACACACACACACACACACACACACACACACACACACACACACACACACACAGAGCACTGGTCTCAACACAGATCTTTATCAGAAGGGCTTTAGCAAAAGTACACACACACGCGCACAGAACACACACACACACACACACACACACACACACACACACACACACACAGCTATGCCCTCAACACAGATCTTTTTCAGAAGGGCTTCAGCAAAAGTACACACACACACACACACACACCACACACACACACACACACCACACACACACACACACACACACACACACACACACACATATAAACAGAGAAGAAAATGAACACAAGGAAAAACAACTTACAGCATCTCCCATTTTTGCAGTAAGCGGTCAGCATACAGTAATCTGGAGTTGAGCAGGTTGTTCCTTCTGTCCCTCCTGGTAGAAAAAGCAGGCCACCAGAGCGAGAATATAGGACAGTTTGTGTAACCAATGCAAGTGATAGACATGCGGGAATATCGGTATAGTTGGACAGTTGGTGTAAGCAATGCAAGTGAGAGACATGCGGGAATATCGGTAGAATTGGACAGTTGGTGTAAGCAATGCAAGTGAGAGACATGCGGGAATATCGGTATAGTTGGACAGTTGGTGTAAGCAATGCAAGTGAGAGACATGCGGGAATATCGGTATAGTTGGACAGTTGGTGTAAGCAATGCAAGTGAGAGACATGCGGGAATATCGGTATAGTTGGACAGTTGGTGTAAGCAATGCAAGTGAGAGACATGCGGGAATATCGGTATAGTTGGACAGTTGGTGTAAGCAATGCAAGTGAGAGACATGCGGGAATATCGGTATAGTTGGACAGTTGGTGTAAGCAATGCAAGTGAGAGACATGCGGGAATATCGGTATAGTTGGACAGTTGGTGTAAGCAATGCAAGTGAGAGACATGCGGGAATATCGGTAGAATTGGACAGTTGGTGTAAGCAATGCAAGTGATAGACATGCAGCACTCGAGTGGATTCGGTTTGCTATTGTGTCGTGTGTTGTTGCTGCATGCTGTGTGGCATTGTAAGGAGTGGTGTTGTGAGGTGGGGTGTAGTTTTACACTGTGTTACATTGACTGAGCTGCATAGATGGTAGTCTCGAATCAGGGCAGGTAGTGCTCCTCTTTCTCTGCATGTATGTATGTATGTATGTATGTATGTATGTATGTATGTATGTATGTATGTATGTATGCATGCGTGCATGCCTGCGTGCGTGCGTGTGTGTGTGTGTTTATGTATGTATGTATGTATGTATGTATGCGTGCGAGCGAGCGTGTGTGGTGTGTGTGTGTGTGTGTGTGTGTGTGTGTGTGTGTTGTGTGTGTGTGTGTGTGTGTGTGTGTGTGTGTGTGTGTGTGTGTGTGTGTGTGTGTAGTATGTATGGTATGCGTGCGAGCGTATGTGTGTGTGTGCGTGCGCGTGCATGTGTGTGTGTGTCTGTGTGTGCGTGCGTGCGTGTGTGTATGTGTGTGTGCGTGCGTACGCGTGCGTGCGCGCGCGCGCGCGCGCGCGCGCGTGTGTGTGTGTGTTTGGAGATAGTGTTTTACCTTTTGCCTGTCAGGCAAAGCATTTTCTTTTCAAACAAAACTGATCATATCAGAAAACACCGAGTCATGTGATTTTGTAAAGAAAGGCTTGACAGCAGTATCCCTACGACCCTGGTGGGGGTTATGGGAACAGATGAGTTGAGACGTCAGGAGATAAGTCAAGTCCAGTCAAGTCAAACTTTTATTTCCAGATGGTACATTAAATAAGCAATGCATTTGCTTTTGTTTCATCAATCCATCTATCTAAGAACAACATTTATGAATGATAATACTGAAATACTACATTATTACAACCTTTACCAATAATGCCTTTTGTGCGACATATTCATCTGCATCTGTAAATGAGTGTTTTCTGTAGTATCTTGGTATCATCTCAAGACTCATTCCAGCACTACACATTATGCAAAGGTGCCTCTTATCCTAAGGACGTGGGTCCCACGTATACTTTGTAAGAAACAGCGGTTTCAGTGCTTGATGTATGCCTCACATATCCAAACTTTCTGAAGTAGCCTTTGTTCATGCTGTGAGCCCAACATTGGTACCACGTCTTATCAGCTGCATTCTGTGTCAAAACCAGCGTTTTCAATCTGATACATTTACACTCATCTGCTTTCGTTTATCCCACAAATCCATAACCTGTAAATAAGTGAGTCCATAACAAAGTAAAGTGATGGTTCAAGACATCACATGGCTTGAAACACCTGAATAAAAAGTAGTTTTAATCAAGAACAAATTAATATCCCTTATTACACTGACAGTATCGCGCTAAACTCATTGTACATCTAGGTCATGTCAGATTAGACAAGACACAATTATGTAAAACAGTGTGTGTGTGTGTGTGTGTGTGTGTGTGTGTGTGTGTGTGTGTGTGTGTGTGTGTGTGTGTGGAGGGGGGGAATTGAGAGAGAGAGAGAGTCAGAGACAGAGACAGACAGACAGACAGACAGACAGACAGACAGACAGACAGAGAACTCGAACTCTAACTCGAATTGTTTATTGAGAGTAAATGGGTAAGCTCGGGCTTTTTTATACTCTGCTCTAAAAAATAGTCATACGCAAACAGTAATTATCAACATTTTCAAACACACACACCACACACACACACACACACACACACACACACACACAATAGAGATCAAAAGTGACCATGATTTTCAAAGAGAGCGAGCGAGAGAGAGAGAGAGAGAGAGAGGAGAGAGAGAGAGAGAGAGAGAGGAGAGAGAGAGAGAGGGGAGAGGAGAGAGAGAGAGAGAGAGAGAGAGAGAGAGAGAGAGAGAGAGAGAGAGAGAGAGAGACACACACACACACACACACACACACACACACACAGAGACAGAGAGAGACAGAGACAGAGAGAGAGGAGCAATTGTGTGGAAGTACAAACTAATGAACACACACACACACACTTACACACACACACAGTCACACACACATACACACACAAACACACACGCGCGCACCCACACACGCACACACACACACACACACACAGTCATACGTACACCCCCCATCCCCACACACACACCACACACTCACGCATTCACACACAAAACACACACACACACACAGGTCACACACACACACACACACACACACACACTCACACACACACACACACACACACACACCCCACACACACACACACACACACACACTCACTCACTCACTTACTGCAGAGGCCATCTATGTCGCATACACTGCCCTCTCTACAGACTGCAGCATGAGAAATACTGGTACATCGCTGCCCTATGTCTAGCTCTGCAATGAACACAACATGTATTACATAATAAAAAGGTAAAGGTAAAGGAGTCCCATAACCTATAAGGTCGTAGGGGAGCGAGGCGTCAGAGACCTCACTTCTCTAGGGCCAGCATATTGAGGGCGGCGCCCATCTCCTCTCCCTCACTGCTTTACCTTCCCTGACCCTAAAGAGGGGCAGGTACCCATTTACAGCTGGGTGAACTGGGGGAACTGTACTGAAGCCAAGGCGCGCAAACGGTCACCCATCCAACTGGTAACCACGCTCGACGCTGCTTAACTTGGCTGGGGGAAGGCGAGTGCTCCGACCACTGAGCTATCCCGTCCCCCATAATACTAATCCAAATGTCCATCACTCTTCGAAGAAGCTTAGTAGTGCAAGTGCAGTGTATGTGATCTAAAGGGCCTGGTTTTCTTACTGTTGTTGTTGCTGTTGCTGTTGTTGTTGTTGTTGTTGTTGTTGTCGTGGTTGTTGTGGTTGTAGTTGTTGTTTCTGCCGTTTTCGATATTGTTGTTGTTGTTTGTTTCTTTGCTGTTGTTACTGTTGCTACTGCGTTGTTTTTTGCTGTTGTGGTTACTGCCGTTTTCGTTATTGTTGTTGTTTGTTTGTTGTGTGGTTGTTGTTGTTGTTACTGTTGCTACTGCGTTGTTGTTGTTGTTGTTGTTGCCGTGTTTTTTTTTGTGATGTTGTTAATGCTGTTGTCGTCGTCGTTATTGTTGTTGTTACTGACGTTTTCGTTGTTGTTTTTTGTTAAGTTGTTTCTGCAGTTGTTGTTATTTTTGTTGCCGTTGTTGTTGTTGTTGTTGTTAGTATTATTACTGCCGTTGTCGTTGTTGTTGTTGTTACTGTTCTTACAGTCGTTTTCGTTGTTGTTGTTACTGTTGTTGTACGTTCCCCAATTGAACACTTTTGGGGTCATCAAGAATAATGACAATATGTGTGTCAATCATTCCAAGGTGGGATGTTTTTACGTTGCTTAGAGTATTATGAATAAGGCGCGAGAGGGGGGTGGTGGTAGGGAGAGGGATGAGAGGTTCCATTATTTGTTTTAGAAGAGCTGTTGAGAGTGAAGTTTATAGGACTTGTGTCATGCTGGCTTTACTCACTGAACAGCAAGGAGCCAAGCACTTCGTTCTCTGACAAGAAAGTATATTAGATTGTAAAGAGAATAATAATGTCAAACGTGATGCTCTCTGCCTGTCTGTTTATCTGTCTCTCTCTCTCAATGACAAAGATTTTAGAGACTTTGTCATTGTCATTGCCATTGTCTCTCTCTAACCATTTAATGCGCGATTCTCTCTCTCTCTCTCTCTCTCTCTCTCCTCTCTCTCTCTCTCTCTCTCTCCTTATCTCCCCCCCCCACACACACACACTCACACACACACTCACACACTCACACAGACACACACACACCATATACACACACACACTCACATACACACAAACGCGCCACACACACACACAACACACACACAACCCACAAACACCACACACACACACACTACAACACAAGCGCAGTACAACAAAAAGGATGGTTCATTATACCAGAAAATCTATCAAAAAGAGTTAGATAATTTATATAAATATATTTTTGAAAATGGTCTGACATTTTCAACAGAAAAAAAAGCACATTATGCTGTTTAACAATGGCAGTGATCCAGATACACTACCAAGTTTAGGATTGGAGGGGAGCTAATTCAGTACACAAATACTGTCAAATTTTTAGGCATTTTACTTACATCAAAATTGACTTGGAATGCTCATATTGGATACATTTTAACAAAAGCAAGAAAATGTATTAATTTTCTTAAAATGGTTACCAGACAGTCTTGGGGACAAGATATGGTCACTCTGAAATGCTTAGCTACATCACTTATACGGTCAAAGCTGTCTTATGGACAAGAAGTCTTTTTTAGTGCTCCCAATTATTTACTGAAAAAACTCCAAAGTGTAGACTGTAAAGCATATAAACTTGCACTTGGTGTACCATTCCACACCTCCACCATAGGAACTTATAACGAAATTGGGGAACTTCCCCTAGCTGAATACCGACAACTTTCATGTGCCAAATATGTTTTACGCAGCACAACAAATGAAAACTTTGTTTCTAGTGAAATAAAAGTCGAAGCAAAAACAAATTATCCTAAAAGGGCTAGACATATTTCGTGTTTAACGCCTATTGGTACTTATGTATCAGACCTTTTTCAAAAGTCTGGACTTAATCATTATGAATTAGAAATGCAGAAAGAAGCTTTGCCATGCCCTTCGTGGGAAATAAATAAAGCATATTTTGATATAGAATGTGGGAGGCACCGTGGTCGAGTGGTTTAGGCAGTCAACTCGTGATCCAGAGGTCGCGGGTTCGATCCCCGCTCGGCTCGGTGTTGTGTCCTTGGGAAAGACACTTTACTCCTATTTTCCTCACTCCACCCAGGTGTACAAGTGGGTACCAGCTCTGCTGGGGAAGTATCTGGCGACAGACTAGCGTCCTGTCACAGGGGTGGTGAAAAAACCATCAGTTCGCTTAACGCTACAGAAACCGGGATAAGCTCCGGCTCTATGGGCCTTCTGGCTCGGAAGAACATACTTTTGATATAGAATGTACTAATGAAAAAAAGAACGAAAACCAAAATATCATGGTTGCAGATATCCAATCACATATTGAAAATAAGTATACTGACAACTTAAAAGTATATACAGATGGGTCAGTTTTAGAAAATAATGAAGCTGGTTCAGCATTCGTTATACCAGCTCTAAAAACAGAGAAATCATACTATCTAGGTAAACATCATTCAATATTTACAGCTGAACTTATTGCAATTCTTATGGCTCTTAACTATATTCTTGATTTTGCATTTCCATCATTCTATCTTACTTTGTGTAGATTCTAAGTCGGTACTGTATGCTATCAAATCCCCAAATTCCAGGAAAGTATCCAGAATCATTTTTGAAATTAAATATATCATAAAACCTTTTAAGTTTAAGAAGTATTCCTGTCTCCTTTTGTTGGGTACCTTCGCACGTTGGAGTTTTTTCAAATGAGTGGGCTGACATAGCTGCAAAAAGGGGGCAAGACATCATTTTGAATCAATAGAACTGCATGTTCCATTATCTCTACAGGAGGGATACCGTTTATTAGAAAAGACGTCGTGGAGTAAGTGGAGAGAATCAGATCAACTCAAGGAACGATCTTTAAACAATTGCCTGACTAATGGCCTTATTCATGTTACATGACTCCTTCTCAAACACATTTAAGTATCGCAACCAAAGAAGAGTTAATGCACTATATTTTCGATTAAAATAAATGCATTTATAACAAAATTTTGTAAAAATGTGAGGTGCCTCTGTGGGGAACATATTTCCAACACTCACATCATATTTGAGTGTTCAATTGTAAAACCTTTTTTACCCACATTTTGTGAGCAGTCTGTGGAAACTGTTTTTAAAAATCCAAAATTAGCCTTTGCCATTGTTAAATGTCTATTGCACAGCCCATTAGAGTATTTGTTGTAGTTTTTTTTTTATAGTTGTTTCATGTTAACAATTTGTTGGATTTAAATGTTTACTCATGTTTAAGATTCCCCCCACCCCTTTAATTGCATGAAAATACCAACGCACATGTTACCTAATCAGTCTTTTCTCTGTACATTCCCCTCTCTGTTTTAACTTCCACTACATTTTCCACATCCCTTGTCTAATATCACTAAGAGTGAACAGACGTTAAATTGAAGACAACAACAACAACACTACAACACACACACAACACACCACACACACAACACCCACCCCACCCCCACACACACACGCACACACGCACACACACACACATACACACACACGTGCACTGTGTCAAGTGTGGACTACTCACTGCATCTATGATGAACAGGATCACAAATACGTCTGGGCCCACACTCCTGTTTTGTAGTGTCACATCTGGAGTTCACCTTGAGGCCTGCACATGTCATTGGCCGTCAGTCAGGCAGACCCGGAGCCAAGTGGACAGGGCGACAGAAGGCTGACCCTAGTGACTTTTAAAATCACGAGGTTCAGTCCCGGTAGCATTCAGAGGACTGGTTATGACAGTCTACGTGTTGTCCATCCATACCTGGCAGTGCTTTACTTCAGTGCAAGAACAGTGTTTTCGTTAAAAACAACAACAAAAAAGTAAAAACAAAAAAAACCCCACCCAAACTTCAACATGATGTGTGATTTTGTTTTCATTTCACTGTTCCTATTGCGTCATACTGCATTGTCTCGTAAAGTGCTATAAATTATTAGGGTGTATTGCATCGTAATATGTTGCACTATATCATGCTAGATTGTTTCATACTGTGTTGCATTGCATTTTAGGGCATTGTCAAGTCAAGTAATTATATGTTGGTAGTACTATGCTGACATGTGTTATGTGCCCATTACCTATGCCCACTATACTTTTTAAAAAGTTATCTCTAATCTACAAAAACAAGTCTGTGACGCTAATGTAAGTACTAATGAATTTACAGTTGATGCCAGCGATGTTAAATTTGTATTGAAGAGATGGAAGGAAGAATGGTGTGGGTGTGGATGGTCTTGGTGGACTGTTGTTGAAGGCATGTGCTGAGCAGTTGTGTCATGTTTTTAGTGTTCTGTTCTCTTAATCTTTGGAAACGTGTTGTGTACCCAGTCTCTGATAAATCAAGCATTTGTCCTGTTCCCCAAAACAGCCCAAAGTCTCCAAATTGCTACAGACCCCTTGCTCTCACATCAATAGTCAAGAAATGTTTCGACTGTATTATCCTAAACCACATTCTTCTGTGTATTTTCTCTAACCTAGATCCTTTCCAATTTGCGTATAAATCAAACAGGAGCACGCGTGGTGCTACTCTCACTTTCTTGCATAATGCCTACTCTCATCTGGAAAAACCTGGCTCTTTTGTTTGCAGACTTTTAATTGACTTCTCCTCTGCCTTTAATACCATCCAACCACATCTCTTAGCGCTCACTTAATGTATGTTCTCGCATCATTCTTTGGGTTATGAACTTTCTAGTGAACGAACACTCGTGTGTTTGATTTATAGAAGCGATATCAGCTGAAAAGTCATCCTCCACTGGTTGTCCTCAAGGCACTGTTCTGTCTCCTATCCTTTTCACTCTATATACTAATGACTGGACTGGTTCTGACATTACACCATGGATTAAATATTCTGATGATTCTGTTCTTGTAGATCTGTCCAACTCTCATCTTATGTATTGTAGTATAGTCGAAGAGTTTTCATCCTGGTGAAAAAGAAACTATCTGGACTTGAATGTTAAAAAGACTAAAGAAATGTTAACTGACTTCCGTAAAAAACCGAGAACCTGTACCAGATCTTCATATTGATGGTATAAAAGTTGACGGATTCATGAATAGAAGTACTTAGATACTGTCATCGATGATAAATTAAACTTTACTGCTAACACAGATATGATAAATTTATTTACTTATTATTAATTTTGTTAATGCTTTATATGTCCTATATTGTAAGTTCTATAGTAAAATATGTCATGATAATCCCCCCCCCCCCCGCGCGCATACGAGCGCGCGCGCGCGCGCGCTCGCGCGTGTGTGTGTGTGTGTGTGTGTGTTTGGTGTGTGTGTGTGTGTGTGTGTTGGTGTGTGTGTGTGTGTGTGTGTTGGTGTGTGTGTGTGTGTGTGTGTGTGTGTTTGTTTGTGTGTGTGTGTGTGTGTGTGTGTGTGTGTGTGTGTGTGTGTGTGTGTGTGGTGTGTGTGTGTGTGTGTGTGTGTGTGTGTTGTGTGTGTTGTGTGTGTGTTGGTGTGCACGCATGCACCCTCGCTGGCGTGGTTTTAGGTACGAGTGACGGTGCACAGATAGAAAAAAGAGTTCAGGGTATGGACAATGGTGGTCTGGGTCTGTGATTCTGATTTGGGCAATTTTATGTTTACTTGTTGGTTGTTTTTGGATGTGCTTCCTTGTGGCCTGCGTTGGTTTCTCGTGCTTTTGAGATGTTGGAGATTTTGTATTGGTGTTTGTGTGATTTTACCATGTCCTCCGCTTTTACAATGTGCAATTTGGATTGGTTTTTAGCTTATCTGTTTTTATTTTTGTTTATTTTAAAGTGTTTTATAATAGATCACATCAACTGATAGTGCTCTTATTGTATAACATGTTATAATCATGGGTGCGTTGGTATGTGTTTCTCCGTGGTGTGTAAGTGCGTGCGTGCTCATGTGTGTGTATGTTGTTTGTGCATGTGTGATGCGTGTGGGTGTGGTTTTTAAGATTAAGTTTTATTCATAGATGTTAATTATATTATTCTGTGATAAATGTTTGCGTTTACCATTTTTATGCTTATATGGCAAGTGACCACTTAAATTCCTCTTTTTTGTTGAAATGATAAAGTGCTAGTGTTGGTATTTGTATAGATGATGTGTGCGCGGTGATGGTCGTGTACTGTGCTGCGTTATTCTTCTGTGATCAATGGTTTTCTTATTCACTTTTTTATGCACAGCCTGTAACCCACATGGATTTCTCTGTTTGTGAGATAGCTAAGTGACTAAACTGAATAGAATGGAATTATATATTATTGTGGCATCAGGAAAATGTACAGTGAAAGTCTGAAATCTGAAGTCTTTCTCTCTGACAACAATATGATGCTGTTTTTGCAGTTTATCATGAAGGCGGTAAACAGAAGGATGACTGCAGCCTTCCCTTATTTCTAGTTACTTGTTGACTTAGCCATAGAGCCAGAGGTGACTGGACATACTCACTGCAAATGCCGTCCTCACACACACAGTTTGCTACACAAGTGAGGGCAGATCTGCATCTTCCTCCTGGCAAGGTTTCTGCAACAGAACCAGAGGCATGTCTCAAGAGAAGGACTCGCAGCCTCCATGGAATCACGGCAAACAATGTAGAGAAGGAACACAGAAACCAAGACAGGTTGCTAAAGAATCCATATAATTGTGACACTGCGAAATACAACAATGCTTAATGTAATAAATGTACTAAATACAGAATATCTTATGAAGTTTCGCAAGAGTCGAAATCGAGATGTTGTTGTTATACGTTGAGTTTTAATGAATAAAATGTTTTAGTTACACACTAGTGTCCTTAACATTGCTGAATTTACGAACAGAGGCCTCCCTCCTCCTGTCTTTGTTTTAAAGACACTAAGCAAGTAAATGAGGACATCCTAAAACATGACGTCTAGACATGGTATCCCAACACATAATGACGTTGTGGTGGTTGCCACCTCGGATGGGGAACTCAGTCTGGCTCTGCGACTTGAGCAAATACTGTCGTTAGGAAGGGGCTAAGTAGGTGGTGTCCTGGGTATTGTTAGCTCAGAACAGGCACCACTGAACACCACCAAAGTGACCCAGCAGCAGTGCAGGGCGCCTCTGGGTGATGGCCCCATGGCGGCCTAATATTGATGGGCTCCCTGTGGACTTCCAACGCTGGGGATGAGACATAACAAATCTGAGTATGGCTGTGGCGGGGAGATTGGAATGTGCGGCGTGGGGACAGTAGGACAGGGATGTCACGGAAGAGAAGACAGCAACACCCCACAAACTCACAAACAAACAAAACAGACACATTTACTGTTAGAAGGGCATTAGCATCACTTCCATCAAGATAATAAACTTTCTTAACAGACATCAAAGGTACAGGGAGCACTCGCTTTCCCCAGCCAAGGTTAAGCAGCATCGAGCGTGGTTACCACTTGGATGCGCGCCTTGGCATCGGTACAGTCCCCCGGTTCACCCAGCTGTAAATGGGTACCTGCCTCTGTTAGGGTCAGGGAAGGTAAAGCAGCGAGGGAGAGGAGATGGGCGCCGCCCTCAATATGCTGTCTCCTAGAGAAGTGAGGTCTCTGACGCCTCGCTCCTTACGACCTTATAGGTTGTGGGACACCTTTATCTTTGCTTTAACAAACATCACCACAGTCGGTCTGACGACAAGGATTCTGACCCTCAAAGTCCTCTTGCTGAGAATGATGCTGTATAAAGACCTTGCTAGTGGAAAACCAGTCTGATTCCAAGCAGGCCAAGTTCTACCATCCCAGAGTAAATGTTCAACACTGGTTGGCTCCAAATCAGATGAATGGTAAAAAAAAAAAACGAAGACAGAAGTTCATGTGTCATGCTGACTGAGAAAAGAATGCCAAGCTCCTCTACTCTACCTTGAGGGAGAGGTGTGGACCAGCACAGAGAAGAGCAGTCCCTGTTTGGAGCCTGCAGGCTGAGCTCCTCACTGATGATGGGTCAATAGATAAAGAAATGGTCAACACACTTTAAGTAGCCCCTTATCAGGCCCACGTCCGTTACTCCTGGTGCCATGAAAGGCTTCTCTCTGTCTTCAAAGACTCGGATCCAGGCATCCAGATCGCATACAGGACTGCTGGAGGTGTCTTCAATACTTAATGTCTGAAGGTAAAGATAAACAGTTACTAAATCCTTGTTATCTACTATCTGATGATGGTTATTATTGACCACTGCAAAGCCACGTTCTTTGGATTCATAGTTAATATCAACAAGAGAGAAGTGTTTCTTCACAGCCTGCAATGAGATCAACAAAAAACCTGCTTTTCCTCTTTGTAACAGTTTCTCTTTTTCCAACAGTCTCAGTGGTGAGGTATTCAATTGCAATGCTAAAGCCAGCGCTTCCTCTGGCGGGATGCACAAGCCATGTGAAATGAATGACAGGGATATGACACTGGAGATGGACGTTGCACGCAGTATACAAAGCAATAGTTCTCTCTGCACTGCTGCATGGCTGTTAGTTCTGCAGTTTCTTTTGAAAGGTTTCTCCAGCAAACAGAACAGTTTTACTTCCACTCTCTCTGACACACTGACATCAAACGGTATAATTTCATTTCAAACAACAAGGTAACTTTTCAAGCCATGATGCCAGGCATAGATGCAATACTAGCACAGCCTCAGCCTGGACAACTCTACCTTGGCAACTCTACCTGGGGAACTCTACCTGGGCAACTCTACCTGGGCAACTCTACATGGGCAACTCTACCTGGTCTGGATTCCTAAATAAATGTACACATTGGCCTGGATTCCTAAATAAGGGTACAATTTGGTCTGGATTCCTAACTAAGTGTACACATTAGCCTAGATTCCTAAATAAGGGTACAATTTGGTCTGGATTCCTAACTAAGTGTACACATTAGCCTAGATTCCTAAATAATTGTACACTTTGGTCTGGATTCCTAAATAATTGTACACATTGGTCTGGATTCCTAAATAATTGTACACGTTGGTCTGGATTCCTAAATAATTGTACACTTTGGTCTGGATTCCTAAATAATTGTACACATTGGTCTGGATTCCTAAATAAAGGTACACTTTGGTCTGGATTCCTAAATAAAGGTACACTTTGGTCTGGATTCCTAAATAAAGGTAAACTTTGGTCTGGATTCCTAAATAAAGGTACACTTTGGTCTGGATTCCTAAATAATTGTACACTTTGGTCTGTATTCCTACATAATTGTACACTTTGGTCTGGATTCCTAAATAATTGTACACTTTGGTCTGGATTCCTAAATAAAGGTACACTTTGGTCTGTATTCCTACATAATTGTACACTTTGGTCTGGATTCCTAAATAAAGGTACACTTTGGTCTGGATTCCTAAATAAAGGTACACTTTGGTCTGTATTCCTACATAATTGTACACTTTGGTCTGTATTCCTAAATAATTGTACACTTTGGTCTGGATTCCTACATAATTGTACACTTTGGTCTGTATTCCTACATAATTGTACACTTTGGTCTGGATTCCTAAATAAAGGTACACTTTGGTCTGGATTCCTAAATAAAGGTACACTTTGGTCTGGATTTCTAAATAAAGGTACACTTTGGTCTGGATTCCTACATAATTGTACACTTTGGTCTGGATTCCTAAATAAAGGTACACTTTGGTCTGGATACCTAAATAAAGATACACTTTGGTCTGGATTCCTAAATAAAGGTACACTTTGGCCTGGATTCCTAAATAAAGGTACAATTTGGTCTGGATTCCTAAATAAAGGTACATGCCGATAAAACGAAGCCATGCTCATAGGGACCCAACATAACCTTTCCTCTATCGCAAAAACTTCAATAGAATTTGGCAGTACGTCAGTTCCTTTGTCCAACTCTGTGAAGTATTTAGGAGTAGTTCTTGACAACATACTCTCTATGAAAAAATTCATCACCCAGACCTGCCAGTCTTGCTACTATCAATTACGGCGCATAAGCGCGATTCGCAAGTATCTGTCAACTGATGCAACTTCCAAGCTTGTCACATCTCTCATTCTTTCACGTTTAGACTACTGTAATTCTCTTTTGGCTGGCCTACCAGCATCATCTATCCACTCTCTTCAACGCATACAAAACTCTGCAGCTCGACTGGTCCTAAGAAAGAAAAAATCTGAACACATCACTCCTCTTCTGCGATCTCTTCACTGGTTGCCTGTCTCACAAAGACTGGAGTATAAAATCAATACCCTCTGTTTCAAATGTCTCCACAAATCTGCGCTCTCTTATCTCTGTAACTGTCTTCACCTGTACACTTCATCCCGGTCTCTTCGTTCAGCCGCAGATACTTTGTGCTTTCGAACACCCAGATTCAAACAAACCATTGTTGGCCGTCGCTCCTTCTCTGTTTCTAGTCCATCCACCTGGAATGACCTCCCTCTTTCACTTCGCCAAAAGCCTTCACTTCATACTTTCAAATCCAGCCTCAAAACAGACTTATTTCCTACCTGAGACTTTCCCCCCACATATCTCTCCCTAATTTTCAACAGCATCTTTCACCTTCTAAGTGTTGTTCCGTGTGTGTGTGTGTGTGTGTGTGTGTGTGTGTGTGTGTGTGTGTGTGTGTTGTGTGTGTGTGTGTGTGCGCGCGTGCGTGCGTGCGTGCGTGTGTGTGCGTGCGTGCGTGCATACGTGCGCGCGCATGGATTTGAAATCTGTTGTTCATAATGTTTAAGGAGAGTTGCATGCCTGTAAATGATTGAGTGCAAGCGCTTCGATTTGTTTGTTTTTTACAAGATTCAGCGCTATATAAATTCCATATATTATTATTATTATTGTTATTATTACTTTGGTCTGGATTCCTAAATAAAGGTACACTTTGGTCTGGATTCCTAAATAAAGGTACAATTTGGTCTGGATTCCTGAATAAAAGTACACTTTGGTCTGGATTCCTAAATAATTGTACACTTTGGTCTATATTCCTGAATAAATGTACACTTTGGCCTAGATTCTTAAATAAGGTTAGGCTTTGGTCTGGGGTTACAAAATAATGAGGGTACACTTTGGTCTGGATTCCTAAATAAAGGTACCTGGATTCCTAAATAAAGGTACACTTTGGTCTGGATTCCTAAATAAAGGTACACTTTGGTCTGTATTCCTACATAATTGTACACTTTGGTCTGGATTCCTAAATAAATGTACACATTGGTCTGGATTCCTAAATAAAGGTACAATTTGGCCTGGATTCCTAAATAAAGATACAATTTGGCATAGATTCTTAAATAAGGTTAGGCTTTGGTCTGGGGTTGCAAAATAATGAGGGTACACTTTGGCTTGGGTTCTTAAATAAGGGTACACATTGGTTGGATTCCTAAATAAGGGTACATCTTGGACCAGGTTCCTAGTTAAGGGTAGGCGTTGGCCTCAGAGCTTAGAAAAGGGTACACAGATAAATATTAAACATCTTTTCTACACGCATCCTCCCAAATAAATGCTAATA
Organism: Rapana venosa; assembly: GCA_028751875.1. Classification (NCBI taxonomy): domain Eukaryota; kingdom Metazoa; phylum Mollusca; class Gastropoda; order Neogastropoda; family Muricidae; genus Rapana; species Rapana venosa. The sequence continues at coordinate 17,436,614 of CM054164.1, forward strand.
TTCAACCTCTTAACCAGGAAAGTCGAATACACATACACACACAGGCACGCGTGTGCTCGCATGCACACACACACACACACGCACGCACGCACGCACGCACGCACGCACACACACACACACACACACACACACACACACACACACACACATCGAACTTACTGCATTTGCCATGTTCACATGTATCGGTGTCATTACAGGATGCTATTTTGCTATAGTTGAGACAATCTGCCCCTGTGTTGAGTCCTGCAGGAGACAACTGAATCTGGTTGGTTTCCACTGCAGACAGGCATGCTAGCTAGAGAGAGAGAGAGAGAGAGAGAAGAGAGAGAGAGAGAGAGAGAGAGAGAGAGAGAGAGAGAGAGAGAGAGAAGAGAGACAGACAGACAGACAGACAGACAGACAGACAGACAGACAGACAGATAGATAGACAAATAGATAGATAGATAGATAGATAGATAGATAGATAGATAGATAGATAGATAGAGAGAGAGAGAGAGAGAGAGAGAGAGAGAGAGAGAGTAGGAGAGAGAGAGAGAGAGAGATAGATAGATAGACAGACAGACAGACAGACAGACAGATAGAGAGACAGACAGACGACAGACCGATCGATCGACAGACAGACAGACAGACAGACAGACAGATACATACATACATACATACACACATACATACATGCCTACATACATACATACATACATACACACATACATACATACATACATACATACATACATACATACATACATACATACATACATACATACATACATACATACATACATACGTACATGCATAAAACAGACACATCCAGGGAAATTAAATGCGGCACTACACTGTCATGGTGAACTCTCTCTCTAAGGTGAGCAACTACACTTCTTTTTATATAAACATGTGAGCACCACATGTTAGATACTTCACTTTTAAAGGAAAACACGCACGGAGACAGCTAAAGAAAATAGACACTGCACTCTAGCAGTGCACTCTCCCTGAGAGAAAGCTAGACTTTAATACGAGCATCACATGTTAGATACTTCATTTTAAAATAGATAAATAAAACAAAATATTAAAAAAAACTCTACACAAAACACAAAAAACCCCACAGACAGGAGATGAAAAGTAGGTACTACATTATAGTGGTTGCACTATAGATCGATCTAAGGAGAGCAGTTAGACTTTAAAATCGAGCATTACATATTAGAGACCTCAATGCACACAGACAGAGGGGGAAGAACAGTTGTCACTACATTGCAGTGGTGCATTCTCTCTAAGGGAGCAGCTAGACTTCAAAAGAAGCATCAGGTGTTAAAACCTTATAACTGCCGAGTGCAGGTGCACCCTATATGCCGGGGAATAAAATCCTATGTACTACTTGCTATGTTCATGTCCCTCTTATTCAGAAATTACTAAATGAATAATCCTGATAGTTTGGCCAATGACAATATATATATATACATATATATATATATATATATATATAGGGTATATATATATATATATATATATCGTAGATTGCTTTGGGGTAAGCTCAAATTAGCATAATATTTCACTACGAAAATATATTTAAGCTGTAAAATATCGACAAAAAATACACTTTCGTCATCATTACTGTCATTCTGAGTACCCCCCATCTCATTAACGGCAAATATAAGTCCAGGAAAAATCTCATTCAGGTCGTTTTAAATGCACTATCTCCTGAATCATACATGATCATTTTCATCACTATCAAGTATATCTAAAGGTTTATTTGCCACTTTTTCAGCTGTGTAAAGTTATTGATACCTTCAACGGGAAGTATCAACCATTTTGAACAAGATCTGCCCAAGCAGTTATGCATAATTACACAAAATACGAGCTTAAAAACGATCGTTTTTGCCAGCTGATTGTTGCCAAGCAATAGGAGAGTGATCTCCGCTAGTTTTGGAGTTCTTTCCCTTTAACTGTAGTCAAGGAAGCTGGCTTGTCTACCCGAGTTCGAAACCCCGGAAATTTTCCGGGCAGTAGGCGTATAGAGTGCACATTTAGCCTCGGAAAATTTCCGGGGTGGGGCAGTCTAGTGGTTTAAGCGACTTCATGTTTATAGCAGCTACTGATGTGTGCCCATCAACCATCTCCATCCCTTTCTGCACTCAGATTTTCTGTGGGTCTGACCCTTTGGCAGTCCTAACCGCTTGGCTACGTTCTCTTCGAAGGAAGTCAGGGTCCTTTGTCCTCGTGTCTTTATATTTTATTTATACCACTTTAAGTCAAGGCAGATTTCTCTGCGTGAAATTCAGGCTGCTCTCCCCGGGGAGAGCGCGTCGCCACAGAGCAGCGCCACCCATTTGTTTTTCTTTTGTCTGTCTACAACAACATTTGTTTCCCTATCAGAGTGGCTTTTTCTTTTACAGAATTTTGCCAGGACAACTCTGTTGTTGCCGTTGGTTCTTTTACATGCGCTAAATCATTTTTGTGTAACACAAGGAACCTCGGTTTATCATCTCATCCGAAAGACTAGCGCCCAGACTACCACTTATGGTCTGATGAATGGGAAAAAAGTTTCTGGTCCAAACGGGATTCGAACCACGCACACTTCCGGCCGGGACTTTTCGCTTTCTAGACAGGTGCGTTACCTCTAGACCACCGATGCACATCGGTCTTGCCTTCCATCTTGTGCTACCTGGTATCTCCAATGACTTAAACATGTCCAAAGTATTTCCTTCACCTTTTCCTAACCCGGCCTAGAAGACAGATTTGTTCAGTCTCTTCCCCCCCCCCCCCCCCCCCTTCCAAAATGCATTGGTTCATTCATGCATTTAGTCTCAGGCATTGGTAGTAGAGATTTTTCAGAATCCCATATCTGCACTGCTGGGTCTTTTTCTTTATTTGTAGCTTTGACAGTTCGTCATTCCCTTCATTAGTTGTTTATTACATCTTTGACTAGAGCTGTGGTTTACCAATGGGGATATTATGTACATGCAGCCGTTGTTGCCCATCATCAAGGTAGCCGCATTCCGACTTTGGGGATGTATGTCTCGTATGTTCTTGCTTCCATAGCCTATCAAAGCTGACCTAGCTTGGATATCTTAAACATACACATCTGATCTTCTGCATATATATATATAGCGGTGGATCGGTGGTTTAGAGGTAACGCGCCTGTCTAGAAAGCGAAAAGTCCGGGTCTGAAGTGTGCGGCGGTTCGTACCCCGTTTGGACCGGAAATTTTTCCCCCATCCATTAGACCATGAGTGGTGGTCTGGGCGCTAGTCTTTCGGATGAGACGATAAACCGAGGTCCCGTGTGTTACACGTAATTATTTAGCGCACGTAAAAAAAAAACCACGGCAACAAGAGAGTTGTCCCTGGCAAAATTCTTAGAAAAAAGTCACTCTGATAGGGAAACAAATACAGCTACAGAAAAAAAAGGGTGAAAGGGTGGCGCAGCGCTAAGTGGCGACGCGTTCTCCCGCTCTCCCCGGGGAGAGCAGCCCAAATTTCACGGAGAGAAATCTGCCATGACTTAAAGTGGTATGAAATAAAATCTGAGCGCTTTGATTTGTTGCTTTACAAGATTCAGCGCTATATAAATTCCATACATTATTATATATATATATATATATATATTATATAATATATATATATATATATATTTATATATACTAAAAAAGCACTTGCAGGTCTGCAATTGATGTTGAGCTGGGAGATTGTAAATATGCCCACCTGTTTTCCCCCAGACGCTGCCAAGATTTAAATGGTGATTTAATTGACCCATGGGATTGAAGTCTAATGGTCTTAACTAATCGACTACGGTATCATCCGTCATTGCCATCCATATAAAACAGGCCAAATCAAAACACTTATATTTGGCCTATTGTTTTATGCAGCCACATCTGCAGTGAATGTCTAGTAGGGCATTAATTCTATATTTAAACTAGGCTCATACTAGAAAAGAAGAAGAAGAGGCAGACCAAGGAAGAGCTGGGAGGATAACATCAGCGAATGGACAGGCCTAGAACTCAACAAAACCCTGAGAAAGGCAGAACAGAGAGAGGAATGGAGGGAACTGGTTGTTGAGTCTTTGAGGGTGCCCCCACGGTCGTCAGACTACGGGACAGATAGATAGATAGATAGATACTAGAAAGGTGAAATTTCATTATCATTATTTTGAATCTATTGGAGGGAAGAGAAAGTACACGAGATGCAGCAGTGGAGCACATACCAAGCCAGTCAGTATTTAGCACATGTGTCTTCTAGGCTTACAACAGGGAGGGTATGTTCATCAGGATTATCTCAAATCATTCAGATGGCGCGTATTATCCCTTCCCTCCAGTAGATTCAAAACGATCCTAATCAAACTCCACCTTCCTACCGTAAGCCTAGTTTAAATATATAATTATTTCTCATCTATCTCTCATACAGAGAAGGAACTCTAGCGACCTAGTGGACATGCAAGGCACATGCAACATACCTCATCCAATGAAAAGCAGGTCTGCAACAAATTGATGAAGCCTTGTTCAGTGAAGACTCACTATGTACAACAAAACCCAATTCAGATAGGACACATTGTCGTTTTGTAAGGTAGGTGTCCAAAACTGACTGTCCAAAGTTTGGAGTAACAGCTTTGTTAGAATATTTACCAAAAAAGGTTTTCTGACTACTCCAGCCTGCCGCCTTCATGATTGATGCAAGGGATGTACCATGACTGGCAGCTGCACTGGTACAGGCAGCACGTGTACTGTGGATTCCATATTTTGAGGTATCTTTGCCCGCCATTTCAAGCACAGTTTTCATTGACGAGAACAACGTTCCTGGAAATAGGTCATAAGGCTTAATAAAGCTGATAAACAGTTCTGAGCTTGAGGGCAGAATGTAAAGTATCCATCTTGAAATGGTGTTAGCTTATTTCTTTATTCAACTCTGTTAAATTCAAGATCATTCGGTGTGTGCCATCATTCCTAGGGAAAGTAAAGATAGCTGAGAAATACTGGCTCTCTTCAAACACACATTTGGAAATGACACGTTTTAGTCTCTTTTTTTACTTCCTTACCAATGGCACCCATTTCTGTTTTTGTTAAGCTTGGTTGAGGTGGAGAATTTTGTGTCAAACCATCAAGTTGAAAGTCAAATTCTATTCTTGCCCCTTGATTAACTGAAGAATCTCAGGGTCAGTGGTCAAAGATTTTCACTGATCAAAAAAGAGTTGTAGCCTGCCAGCAGTAAAACAGCTTTGCCTCTGTTTTCAAGTCTTCAAGCGATTTTGGGAGTGAAGTATAACATTGACTCGCCTCATTCTCCTTCAGTGACTGAGACTGACAATGAGTTAGGCCTGATGTTTGTTGTTTCTCTTCATCACGTTCATGGTTCCAAAGTGCTTCTTGTTTCTGGTCCACTGATTGCTGTTCCTTTTCTCTAAAAAAGAGGACTGGCTAGAAAACTGCCTTGGGCACTGATCATTGCAATGCCTGGCCCCACTGGACCCAGAAACACTTGCTCCCAAATGATTCAACTTCTGGGCCTCTTTGATAGACATAGACACATTGTCTCCAAAGTGTTTGTCAGTAACGGGAGTACTATCATTACAAATTCCCACAGCAATCGTTGGGTTTAGGCATGGTTTTATTGCTGCCTGCCTCTTTAGAGACAGGTCTTGGAACGCATGGCCTAACAAGGCTACCGAGTCAGTCGGTCAAGAAACTACCGTTTCCAGAAGGTCCAGACTTTATCTATGCTGCACCTCACAAATCGCATGTTTTGCTTTGCCAATAGCACTTCTAGCATGCAAAACTAGACTAGTGTGTGGCGATCCAAGATTACTCTTCCTGATGTTGGTAGGAATTGCTCTCCATACCTCACTATTTATTGTCAGCACACATAGTTTATCACAAGTTATGTGGCATGATTGGCAGCAGACCACCAACTTGCAAAAAACCTTGATACCAAATCTTTAAACAAAAAAAACCCAAAAAAATTTGGACAAAAAAGCAGTCTAACCTTGTTTGATGTTTGGAACAATGCACGCATAAAAACATAAATAGACATAATAAATTAATATATTAAGGACATTTCTGCTCCTCAAACACTGACTAGCTCTGGTGGTTAACCTCATGCCACTGACTTGCTTTGCGCCTCACAGCTGTCAGTTTCCTCCACTTTCAGCTCCTCTCAGCTGTTATCCATTCCATCCCAGCTGGTGGAATTATAGCAGAAACTGACCACACTTGGACTTGGTCAAAGAAGGGGTTGGCTAGTTTTAGCACTGGGCCCTGGGCCCTGGACCCTAGACTGAGTTATGCTAGATTTGCCTGCTGTGGCCTGCTGCGCCATGGCTGCCTCTCACATAACTTCTCTGTACGAGAAGTAGAGGAGAAATAAGCGCACATGCAACACAAAACTGAACGAACTCACTACAGGGAGAAAACAAAAGGAACAACTGAAATGAACTCACTAAAGAAAGAAACCAGAGGGGAAAACATAACGAAGAAAACGAGCAGCCAAATAAACAAGTGAAATGTATCCTCACGGACTTTGACATGGCCATAGATTTCCAGTTGACACACACTGAAGGGCAAGGAGGTATTCTTCATGACCAGGACGTATTTGCCCCACAGGGGTTTTCGGCAAGTAATGTTGGCTTTTTCCATCGTCAGTATTCTTCCCAAATGATGGGCACAGACATGTGAGGGGTTGGGTGGATACCGAAGTTTTGTTGTGGAAGTTGTTTTGACCGCTTTCACCAACACGTAGAAGTTACTCGGTTGCCATTTTGCTGCCAGACATGAAGGTAACTAGACACACATAGTTTTCCTGTGGGAATGTCACGCCTACACACAGACACATACTCTCTGTTTCTCTGTTACTGTCTCCTCTCCTCTCTCTCCCCTCTCTCTCTTCTCTCTTTCT
>CM054164.1:17443988-17473988 GCA_028751875.1 Rapana venosa
GAGCTTGAACATCCTGAAACTGACAATAAGTATCAGCACATTGTGTATCAGCGTTATGTAGGATATACTGGGTATTTTGCATAAACTGTCTGCAAAATTATATAACGCGTAAGTGTGAATATGATTTTGTATGCTAAAAGGTGAAGGTAAAGGTTTACCCTTCATGTATAAGGTCATAGGGGAGCGAGGCGTCAGATACCTCACTTCTCTAAGGGCAAGCATTTTAAGGGTAGCGCCCATCTCCTCTTCCTCGCTGCTTTACTTTCCCTGACCCTAGAGAGGCAGGTACCCATTTACAGCTGGGTGAACTGGGGTACTATACTGAAGTCAAGGGGTGCAAACGGTCACCCATCCAAGTGATAACCACGCTCGACGCTGCTTAACCTTGGCTGGGGGAAAGCAAGTGCTCCGACCACTGACCTATCCCTTCCCTACAACCTATATTTTGGCCGCCCAATTAAATTTACTTTTAGGAAAGAAGCTAGTATTGTTACATTTGTTTTTGTGTGGATTATTTTCTTTTTCAGAACTGAAGTTGGGTGAGGCTTGTACAGAGAACCGTGATTGTCCTTCGGGGGCCACCTGTGAGCAAAGTGTGTGTGCTTGTGATCTTCGATACAGCACCCGGGATGGACATGAGTGTAGTAAGTCTGCTGTGTGCAAACCAAATACATAGTCTTTGTTTTTAGCAAGAATGATAGATCTGATACTCGTGTAAAGATGATATAAGATTAAAAAGCCATCCAACCCATCATGATACCAATTGCATAGATGTAGTCCACCACTTGATGAGGTTTTGTTTTATATTTTTTCTAGCAGCTAAAATCGAGATGGCATGCTAATCAGCCCTCTTCAAGCATTTTTAAACATACAAACAAACAAATAAAAAACAAACGCATAATATTTATCAAACTATTAGTGACACCCCAGGCATCATAGAAGTAAATCGGGTGGTAGACAAAGGCTGTAGATGTGGTACAGGCTTTGTTTAAAGGAAGCTGTCATGCTTGCTTATGACAGAGCTTGAGGGCAGACCTGCTGTGTTGTAGCGGAGGTGCTGTCATACAGACAATAAGTTCGAAAAAAAAAGCTAAGCCATGACATTTATACACACCAAACAGCCAGAACATATTCTCCTAAAATAGTATTTGTTGTTATTGTTGGAATCTTCCATATTATCACACTTTGATCAGTGTCTTACCTTTCTTGGCACAACCCATTTTATTTTTTTATTTTTGTACAAAACATGTTATTTTAGTGTTCGGCTTATGATTACAATTGTCTACTGGCTAGAAGAAAGTTCAATATTGCAATTACTTTCTTTTTAAAACAAGCACTGTTTGGGTAATAGCTGTTTATCTGTTTTTAGATGATATGATGAACCACACACTGTTCATTGCATGATGTCTCTAGTTTTATAACAGTTATACTAATAGTGGATAAGGGGGGGGAGTCTGGTTGAGGTGGTACTTATGTCTGTCTGCTGCACTCTACCAAGTAGTGTGGACGTGCATCACTGGTCCTCAGCCATCTCCTAAATCTCTCACGTGCTGACTTCAAGCCCCACACCCCGGACCTCGCCTCAGCAGGCGTGCTAAACCAGGTGGGGGGGTGATGTTAACACGGCGTCACTGGGCGAATGACCTCAGTGATGCTGGTTACCGGCCAAGGACGGAGGTGAAAAGTATGCGGCTGGTGAATCAAAATAACTACATGCAATAAACAACATTGATAATGGCATCTGATGTGAGAATGCTGGGAGCACCAGAGCAAGTGGCAGAACTGACATAAGAAATGGAAAGATACAGATGAAACATCCTTACACACTGCGGCATATGCTGGGGGTGGGGGGAGGGGACTTTGAATAAATCTCTACCCCTGAAGGCCACAAGCTATACTTCAGTAGCAGTGAAGACAAACATGAACACAAGAGTTGGATTCCTCATCCACAAAGACTCTGTGAATGCCTACATGGGATGTTGACCAGTTTCTGGCCGACTCATTAGCATCCACCAAAGGGCAGCACCTTTTACCATCACCATCATACAAGCTTATGCATTGACAAGTGACTATGACAACAAAGACGTTGAAGACCTCCACAATCAGCTGCAAGAGGTCATAGAGCAGACACCACAAAATGACATCATTGTAGTTTAAGGGGACTGGAATGTAAAGCAAGAACCCGAGAATGACAGGAATTGTAAAGTACTGCAACCCTGAGACCAATGAAATATGCTTAATGATTTTAGAATTACCCAATTTCAGCAAGTTGAAGGTGGTAAGCCATTAGGTCCACACCAACCATCTAGACACTGGTCATGGCACAGCCCAGGAGGAGACCACCACAATCAAATGAACTACATCATGGTCAACGGACGCTTTAACAAAGTGTCGATAATGCAAATACTAGCTTTTTTCAAGGAGCCGACATAAGAAGCGACCACAAGGTTGAGATGTTGACGTTTAGACTCTGTCTCTATAGGAATAAGAAGCGGGGCAATAATTATAAGGATTAATTTCAATATTGAAAAACTCAAGGACCTAAACATAGTCCAAGATGTCAAAGCAACCAAGGGAGGAAAAGTTGCCCCACTTCTGGTTATCAACAACCAGGACACCAAAGTAGATACCTTGATCAACAGCTTTAACACTGCGATGACTGAAACAGCTAATGACACTCTTGACAAACTCCAGCCAAAACAGAATCCCTGGGTCATGGAAGACATCCCCAAACACTGCAACAAAGCAGGCAGCTGAAGCAAAAGAAGGTGCAACACTGTGCAGAGAAGACAATCAACAAGTGAAGTAAAAGGCATGAGCAAAGCAAAGGAGACATGCATTAAAGAACAACACAGAGGTATCAAAGAAAACATGTGCACACAAAAAGAACAGCATGAAAGACTACCAGCTCGGGAAACACCTGACAAGCTTGAAACAAGAGAGAAAGGAAAACATGCAAAAAAAGCTCCTGACTTTGAGAAAACAAATGACCACTAATCCTACAGAAGATACACTGGACAAGTGTTTATGAAGGACAGCTAATGGAACACCAAACGAAGACTCCTGTAATAACCTATCTTTTTTTTTTTATAAAGGACAGTTGATGGAACACCAAACGTAGACTGCTGTAATAACCTATCTTTTTTTTTTTTATAAAGGACAGTTGATGGAACACCAAACGTTGACTGCTGTAATAACCTATCTTTTAAGTTGCTGTTCTCTGACAGGGACGGGACAGCTCAGTGGTCAGAGCACTCGCTTACCCTCAGCTAAAGTTAAGCAGCATCAAGAGTGGTTACACTTGGATGGGTGACTGTTTGCGCACCTTGGCTTCAGTACAGTCCCCCCACTTCACCCAGCTGTAAATGGGTACCTACCTCCTTAGGGTCAGGGAAGGTAGAGCAGCAAGGAAGAGGAGATGCTTGGCCCTTGAGAATTTGAGGTCTCTGACGCCTCATGCCCTACAACCGTACATGTTTATGGGACACCTTTACCTTGCTCTGACAGTCGATGTTGTTACTGCAGCGTGAATTGTTTCAATAAGGTTTTATGAAGGCGGAAATCCTGGTTTTGCTTCAGACCTTCCTTTGAATTGTGACAAGACTTCAAATAAAAGACATAGAGTTCCACCCTTGGGGTAGAAAAACCAGCATGCATGTTCCATTTGACAGCGACATTCAGCTGCTTTACTACCTGTGAGACTGGTGGTAGTCACGCTGTTCTTCACAGGCTGTTGGTGATGGTAGGTGTTGGTTGTTCTCATGGAGGGTCCTCCAAAATATGGGCTCTGTCTCATTCATCACATCTTAGAATTACCGTGAGGACGTAAGCACACAATGGATGACAATTGTGTATGTTTGATTTATTTAAAATACTCTGTCATAAAATACAGATTTGAATCAATTGAAGTCTCAGTGTAGGCTGTAAAATTAATGTTGTTTGGGGTGCTCTACTGCTTAACACCCTCGAGATCACCCAGAATATTCACACACCCTCACTCATAACACCTGAAAGTCACTGTGAGACCTTCAGCCTATGTTTGGTAAGGCATGTGCGTGTATGATTATTTCCAAGTACATAACCCTGATATGCAACACTATTGCAATAATGCAATATTTGCAACAATGTTGCAACTTCGGAGTTTGGTTGTCCTCTAAGGGGCAGTCAAGTAGTTATGCCACGAACTTGGCATACATATGATAGTGTCAGCATAACATTTCCAAGTGTAACAGTAATGTAACGTAGGCCTCGACACTTTGCTTATATCAGTAATTAAAAGAAAATATTTGTCCCATGGCAAAATTGAATTCAACTCCTGGGGACACATTCCTTATGAAAAACCGGTCAGCACACCAACGCTATGCAGTTTAGAACACGAATCCGACATTACAACCTCGAGCTGGTCCACTGTATTAACAGAGCTGCTGGGTTTTGTTCATGCACATTTCCCAGCTCCACAACCTGAGGGCTCCTAGAATGTCCACCCTGACACCCTCATCTGACGTAGGAATCACTGTCAGATCACAATGGCACACCGGATGAGAAGTCCAGGTATATAACTGGTTTTACATACCTTGCCTTACAGGCAGCCATACTCTGACGTCAGAGGATTTGTTTTCTCCTTTAAAGGATAAAGCAGGCAATGATGCTAAAAGCTTGTCATAGCTAAAGGCAGTTTTAGGGTAACATTTTACAACATAGCAACATTTTAATGTGGGTCTTGGCACTTAGCTGACATCAATCACTGACACAACGCTTTTGGCCTGGGTCAGAGCCCCACAGTGACTGGGTGTGTGTTCCAACTGTTGCAATGCCCCCACTGCTGTGATGACAGATCCAAACCCCGGACGGGTGGGCTCCTCGTGTGCTGGCAATGACGATTGTAAAAGATCGGTGTGTGTGGATGGCTCCTGCCGCTGCGTGGAACACTACTCAGTTTATGTCGAGGATTTCTCATGCAGTGAGTATTTTCTTTATCCTCGTTTCTTTTGTTTCTGTTGTCCTCTTCACTCCTTCTCCTGTAGATGACCCTTCCAGCATGAACAGCACCACTGCCTCCTGAAAAATCCATACTAGATCATTATTTTCTTCGCTTATTCTTTTCTTTGTATCTGTTTTATTTCGTTTATTCCTGTCTTTTTCTTTTTGTTTGTGTCTGCCTTCACAACATATGGTATTGCCTCTTTTGCCTAAAACCTCGCGCCAGCAATGGTTTCACATCTTCATCAAAACATACTCCCCCAGCTGGATTGGTATCCCCCCCCCTTTCCCCGGTGTGTTGCCGTCCTCTGTCTGCTAGGTTCGTTCTGCTCCATCAGCTCCTTCAACACTGTTCCTGTCCTCATTGTTCACTTCTCTGGTACTGAAGGAAAGCTTTTATGCAACTGGTAGTTTAACTTCCTGCTGGAGCAGCCTGGACTGACAATGAACGGCTGTAAGTGGGTCAGGTCCACAGGTACTGGTGATGTGAAATCATGCGGGATAGATTTGGGGCGTAGAGAAAGTTCTGGATATGATTACCCACAGGTCATGAACCTGTGTTGTTCCTCCTGAAGCATGATGGCAACACTGCTGGGTGAGTGGCCATCATCTTCCATTGCTGTGTCTACAACTTGGGGCCTGATCTTTCGAAAACAAAAATCTTCGGATTGAAAACACAGCAGAATACAATCTCATCTGTAATTTGGAGTCAGACCTTGAAGGAAAGATGGGTTTTGTCATAACATGCTGATTGTCAGAGAAAATGACCCAGACTGTTCTCTAGGAAAGCTAGACCTTTGGTCAGAAGATGTGTGGGTCTAATAGAAAGGCACAGGACACTGAAGAGCATCAACAATGACCCCTTCCTGTTGAACTGCCCGACGAGAACAACCAATCTGCTCTACACCTCAGATCAACGCAGACAGTAGCAATTACAAGTCTTTAACCTAGAGTGAGGAGGGGGTCAGCTGCTGTAGACATTTGAAACACACGTACGCACGCATGCACGCACGCACGCACGCACGCACGCACGCACGCACGCACGCACGCACGCACGCACACAACACACACACACACACACACACACACACACACACACACACACACACACACACACCAGAGATGTAATCCATTATTGGATCAAAGTGACTCATAGATGTGGACGTGACCTTTTTTTCGGTTTGTGAAGGGATTATACAGAGCTCCTACGTATAATTATTTTCTGTCACTCTCGTGTCGGTTCTCCCTCACTTCATGCAGGCTGGTTACCTCAGTGTCAGATTCTCTCCCTGTGTCCTTTTACTTGTTGTGGCCCTGAGTTTGGTGATGTTCATGGCGAAAGGAAGCATGTGGAGTGTGTGCTAAGGCTGTTAGTTCATGATGGGGGGTCGTCACGGCATTCTCCATGCATGAACTGTGCAGCTGTCCATTCTTCTTCACACAGGCAGTGTCTTGTGTGGCTGCTGGGGAAACATCCCAAGAACCAAGGTTAAAAAGGGGCTTGCTTTCTTTGACGCCAGACAAAAAAATGCCCAAAGCAGCAACCACAGTAATGGATGTTTGGCGCCACAGGTGTAAAATACCGAGTATCTGTGACCGACCACTCTTCCCGCCGGGAGAGTGCGTCAATAATTATATCTTTTCTAAATGCAAGTCGTTTCTAAAACAGAGCGTAATAGGTCTCAACAGGGAAACATGCACTCTTTATTTGCAATCACTAGAAAGCTCACCATCATGTCTGGATCCGTAATTTCATAATACTGCATAGGATTTTGAAGTACAAATGGGAAGTGAACAGATTCTACAAGCAGGGAGAAATGTCTGTTATCTTACAGCAGTTTGTGGTAAAACTTTGGATGCGCCAGGAGTTTTTAGCGGGGTCTTTTCAGTACAAAGCTATAAGCAAAGGATTAGAACACATTCTTGGTACTCATCCACACAGCCCTTCCTCTACTCTGTGGCTGGCTGTCCTGTGAAGGCCAGGATGACTGACCAAGTGACCAAATAGTTGGATTTTAGTCGTCATGTTCAGTCTGTTTAAACCTGCACTCATTCATTCTGAGCTTCAATACTTGACTGGGTAATAGACTTGGAATATTATTCATTTTATATCACTTTAAGTCACGGCAGATTTCTCTGCGAGAAATTCGGGCTGTTCTCCCCGGGGAGAGCGCGTCGCCACAAGAGCAGCGCCACCCATTATGAATAGTCTCTACAGTGGCAGAGCAATAACACTATGAGATCTAGTCGCAGTTGGTTACCGTAACATCTTTTTCTTCACTACTCTAATCACTGTCTCTTTGTCTCTCTGTGTCTATCTGTGTCTGTATCTCTGTGTCTGTCTGTCTGTCTCTCTTTCACTCTCTCCCTCTCTGTATGTGTGTGTATGAGTGGTGTATATATATTATATATATTATATATATATTATATATATATATATACGTGCGTGCGTGGGTGTGTGTGTGTGTGTGTGTGTGTGTGTGTGTGTGTGTGTGTGTTGTGTGGTGGTGTGATGTTCTATCTTCTTTTATTAGTTACTTGAGTTCTTTTGTTTTCCAGGAATTCCACATCAAAAACATTGTACAAATGACAGTGACTGTCCACGGGGATTGATATGTGAACACAAATGCAGTGAGCTTTCTTTCCCTCAGTTTTCTTCTGAAAGTTGTAAGCAAACTTAAATCCTTTCTGCAAAGAAACTTGTTTCTAAAAGATGTCACGTGAAATATGTCATAATACATTGTATTGTAATGTATTGCATTGTTTCATTTTATCTGACTTATCATTTCATTTTTGTCATTTTTTTAGGATAATGGAAATAGCACTCATGTGGGGCTTTTTTTACACCCAGTCCCGATGTATATGCAGATTCATAAATGTTGTCACCCATTCCCACTGGCACACAATGACCCACTCTTCCGAAATGCGGAACGGGTTTAACGGGAAATTTCATTAGTAGTTGTGTGAAGGTCTGCATGATGTTTCACTGAGGAATGTGTTAACTCAGTAACCTAATGGATGGAAGTATAAATGTACACATGGTTGGGTTTTTCTTCAGATTGTGACAATGCTGGCACCGTTAGATATGACAACCCAGACTTAACACAAGAGGTTGAGCACTGTGGGAAGGGGCATGGGTGAGGAAGGGTGGGTGTTAAACTGAATAGACCTGGACAGAAAGTTGTTGAAATATGAAAAAACCCCACCCAGAAAACAAGCATACACATGCATAATCATGCACCCTTAGTCGGACACAGACACGCACTCACGCGTGCACCCACCCACACCCACACACCCACGCACACACACACGTTAGCACTGATACATAGACCTAGACGAATACACCTTATATGTATATAATTATTGACCCTCGGGGTTACCAAACACACACACACACACACACACACACAACTCGCGCGCGCGCGCACACACACGCGCACACACACACACACACTATATTAATTACTAGTTATGTTAAATTAGTTATGTTATACAATTTATGGTATTTCAATAATGTTGTGCTATTTGTTGTCCTCTGAGGGTTTTTTTAATAGTTCTTAATAATACTTCTTCATCAGCACACACACACACACACACACACACACGTCTACGTCATCAAGATGGCGGAACTGGTCAGTAACTATTAATCAACTGTAATGTTTTAACTTAAACCACTACAATGACAAAGACCACTCGCTCCAGAAGCAGAAAGGTTAGTTCCTGTATTGGGGAGTCATCCACACATGAGGCTTCTGGAGAACAAGAGCCCATATGACAGCGAAAGAGGGCAAGAAGTCTGGAGCCGTTGACAGCCCTGCTCCTGTACCATCTTCAAGTACAGAAAGTACCGCCCCAACTAATGAGGCAGATCAAGAGGCCAGAGGGAGCCAGACCACCCAGATGACTTCCAACCTGCGTGAGACGGTCAGTGATCTGAAATCTGTCGTCCTACACCTCACTGAGCCTCTCCTCTCTTTGGAAAAGACCATCAAGGAGCTGAGCAGGGAGAAGTCGGAAAGAAATGAAACATGTGGTCACCACGTAAGTACACAAACAGATGTAAATGTTTCTCCTACTTACGCTGATGTGACAAAATCCATGCCTGCTGCACGCAGCACAAGCAAGGCACCACTCAGGCCTCCTGTGCGTCCTGCTACCAACAGACAGCAGGGCGCAAAACAAAATAAAGAAAAGCCCACTAAGCTGAGAACACGTAATGACGTCAAATCTCCAAAAGATGTCAAGGTGTCAATGACATCAAAGACCATGAAAGAAAACGTCAAGAACTCTGAAGGATTCCCAGATGTTCTGTTCTTGCACGATTCTGTCTTAAGAGGAGTTCAGTGCAAAAGACTGGGGCGTTCATATGGCTTTTCTGCTGTTCACCACAAGGTCCACGTGATAAAAGATATCCAAGAAAATGTGGAGACTGCTTCCTGTAATCTGGGAAAGTCATTTGACAGCATTGTTTTACATTGTGGAGTAAACAATCTAAGAACAGAAGAGGCTAATTCTGCTAGAACAAGATTTGTTGACTCAGTAAAACAAATCCACAAACAGCATCCAAACAGGCTCATTGTCATAAATAAAGTGTCACCAGTTCAAGATGATGAGCTAGAAGTTAAAAGGCAGCTGTTCAATGCCTTAGTAGCCAAAGGTCTTCTAGGGGTGAGGAGAGTATCATTTGTATCCAGTGACAACTTGCCCACCAGCCACCTGAAGGATGGGATACACCCCACCATGAAGGGCTCCACCATCCTGGCAGTCGACCTTGGCCGTCACATTCAACAGCTGTTTTGGACGAAGCCAAAAAGAACAGTGAGGTCTGCACAACTGCCCAGGGCGACTCCCTTCCAGCAGCAGGAACTGACACCATGGCGTGCCTACAGTCCCAGACACCCTGGGTGTAACAGCATGTTCCATGCCTCAGTCACTGGTACTGAAGTATGCTGTGTGCTCACCTCTTCATTATTACCAGTCCACGTGGAAAGGGGGAAAAGTGAACATACAAATGGGACTCCTTTTTTTCTGTCATTGTAGTATATAGTATATAATAGTATATGAACAGAAAAAATCTATTGTGGTTATTTTGTAGTGGTTTAAGTAACAACAAAATGAAGTTGATATCTTGTTGACTATATTACATTCTCCGTGTATCTGACTTTTGGACGAAATAACTTAGTTGTGATATTTGAGAACATTTTTATATTACTAATAAGATTAGTTTGTTTTTAGATTGTTGGTTTGGGTGTTATTGGGGTGGATTTTTCTTGGTGGTTATTTATATTTTGTTGTTGTTTTGGGGGGGTTTTTTGGGGGGGGGGTTGTTGTTGTTTTTTTTGGGGGGGGTTTGTGTGCTTTTGGGGGGGTCTTACATGCCCTATTTATTGGTTCCCCTTCTTGTATTGATTTATATATCAACATAACATTTTGAATGGTAATGCATCAAAATGATAAGATCTCAATACTGCAGTGGAACTGCAATTCTCTTGCTACAAATGTTGATTACTTACACCAACATCTTATGTCAAATTGTTATCAAGTACTTATCCTTCAGTCTTTAAATGTTAAAAAGAGCAAGCTTCCAAGACTGAAGCAATTTGTCTATCCACCAGTTTGTGAACAACAACACTCTGATGGAAAGATTAATACTGCAATTTATACTCGTGTTGGTTTACAACACTGCATGATACAGTCTCCTGTGCCAGCAAATATAACAAATGTTTCATCGTGTGCTATTACTGTGAAGTTTTCGGAATCTCTCACCATCAACTGTGTATCTGTTTATTTACCTAAAGGTCCTGATAATGAAAATACTGACTGGCTGAGAACTGTGGATCGGTGGTCTAGAGGTAACGCGCCTGTCTAGAAAGCGAAAAGTCCGGGTCTCAAGTGTGCGGCGGTTCGTACCCCGTTTGGACCGGAAAATTTTCCCCCATCCATTAGACCATGAGTGGTGGTCTGGGCGCTAGTCTTTCGGATGAGACGATAAACCGAGGTCCCGTGTGTTACACGTAATTATTTAGCGCACGTAAAAAAACCCACGGCAACAAGAGAGTTGTCCCTGGCAAAATTCTTAGAAAAAAGCCACTCTGATAGGGAAACAAATACAGCTGCAGAAAAAAAAAAAAAAGGTTGAAAGGGTGGCGCAGCGCTAAGTGGCGACGCGTTCTCCCGCTCTCCCCGGGGAGAGCAGCCCGAATTTCACGGAGAGAAATCTGCCATGACTTAAAGTGGTATGAAATAAAATCTGAGCGCTTTGATTTGTTGCTTTACAAGATTCAGCGCTATATAAATTCCATACATTATTATTATTATTATTATTATTATTATAAGTGATCAACAAAAATGGATTGTAGGCGGTGATTTTAACAGCCATTCACCTTTTGGGAAAAAGAGTGTCTTCACATTACTAATAACAGACTTGTTGAAAACATAGTAGACTCGCCCTTAGTTTTGCTTAACGATGGGTCCTACACCAGAATCCCCGATGTACCCACCCATCGACCAACTGCCATAGATCTTACATTGGTTTCTCCTAAATTAGCATTGTCACACTCATGGAAAATATATGATGAAACATTAGGTAGTGATCATGTTCCTATTTCTATTAAGATTAATGAAAAGTTTAAAATAGAAAATGCTGATCCTGACTTCATTCCTAAATACAATTATAAGAAAGCAGACTGGCTCACTTTTACAAGCATATTACGGAATTTAGTAGTAACTACATCCAGCCATGACAATATTGACACAATGTACAATTCTTTCTGCAATTCCGTTTTAAATGTAGCCAATGAAACAATTCCAGAACTAAACACAAGTGCTACAAAAAAACTACAGTAATTTAGGTAATGTATGGTGGAATGCCGACTGTGAAAAAGCAGTCTCTGAGAAAAAACTAATGTTCAAATTTTACAATAAAGATAAATCGACTGAAAACCACAAGGCCATGAAAAATGCTAATATCAGATGCAGCCGAGTAATAGAGCAAGCTAAAAAAACTTATTGGACAACATTTTGCAATTCAGAAGTATCAAATCACAAGGATACCAAGAAGATGTGGAGACAACTAAACATAATGAAAAATGGCATAAAATTACCAACTATTGAGTTAAATAACAAAGTATTCCCTTCTTTAAGGGAAAAAGCCGAATCATTTGCAGATTTTTTTTCCAACACAAGCAGACTCGATGGCTTAACTTCAACACAAAAGCTCTACAGAACCCAAAGAGAAATATCAGTCAGTTTTTCCGACCCTGTTCCTGATAACAGCCATTACTTCAATGCTCCATTAACTGTCCAAGAAATAAAAGATGCAATATCACCATTACCAAACAGGAAAACATCAGTTGGCATTGATGCCATTTCAAATGAAATGATCAAACACTTGCCGGACAAGTGGATACACATTCTCTACGATATTTTTCAAAAATGTTGGGAGAGTGGTGTACTACCTCAAGTTTGGAAACAGTCAATTATTGTCCCTGTTCATAAAGACGGTAAACCAAAAACAAATGTGAATAGCTATAGACCCATAGCACTTGTCTCATGTCTGTAAATTACTAGAAAAAATCGTTTTAAATAGACTTGTATATTATTGTGAGAAGAATAAAATTATTCCTGTGAATCAAGCAGGTTTTAGAAAAGGCAGATCATCTATTGATCATCTAGTTAAGCTGACAACTCAGGTCAAGTATCAGTTTGCCAGGCGGAAATGTCTACTAGCAACATTTTTTGATATAACTAAGGCTTACGACCAGGTATGGCATTCACGGTTATTGTTTAAACTAAAAAATATTGGTTTGTCAGGGCAGATGTATGGTTTCATTAAAGGTTTTTTTGAAAACAGACAAATTAAGGCTAAAATAGAGGACTACATATTCATCTACAAGATTACTACAAATGGGAATCCCACAAGGTTCAGTTATTGCCCCTATACTATTTAATATTTTGATGCATGACTTGCCAGATAATCTTTCCAAAAATGTAGAATTAGCTCAATATGCTGATGATATATGTATGTGGATGAAAGTTACGATGAAAAAGAACACACCTGCTAGGTCTTTAAATTATACTAAAAGGTTGTATCAAAACGATTTAAATACTATAGCTAATTATATGACTGAAAATGGATTACAACTGTCATGTGATAAAACTCATATGATGCTCTTTAATAATGGAGCAAGTCCAATGGAATGCCTAGTTTTAAAATACATGGTGGAATTTTACAATATAAACAAGTAGTTAAAATCCTTGGAGTTTTCCTAACATCAAAATTAACATGGCATAAACATATTGAATATATTTTGACTAAAGCAAGAAAAAGCTTAAACATTTTGAAAATTGTTAGTAAACAGCCATGGGGCCAAGATATTGTTACCTTGTTGCATCTTTCAACTTCTCTCATTCGTTCAAAATTAACCTTTGCTCAGGAAGTATTTTTCTGTGCCCCAAAATACCTTTTGAAAAAACTTCAAAGCATAGACTGCAGGGCATATAAACTTGCCCTAGGTCTACCTATCCATGCTTCATGTTTAAAAACATACAGTGCTTCAGGGCTTTTACCATTGGAAGATTATAGGAGAGTTTCTTGCAGTAAATTTGTGGTACGAAGCCTGACTGTTCAAAACGGTTTGAAATCAGTGGTTAATCTCAAGTCTGACACCGATTTTCCAAAGAGAGCTAAATCTATATCATCACAAACTACATTGAGAACATACACATCAAACATTTTTACAAACGCTGGGTTGGAGCCAACAGAAAATGTAGCACAACGGGATGTATTACCCCCTATTCCATTCTGGAAACTTAAACCAGCAAGGTTTGACATCAATTATATTGATCTAGCCAAAAAGGACAACATCAATTTAGTATCTTCTCATGCCAAAATTCACTTGGAAGAAAAATATCCTAATCACTTAAAAGTATACACAGATGGCTCAGTATTAGATAATAAGGCTGGTGCTGCTTATATCATACCAGATCTAAAAACTGAAAACCACTTTCATCTTGGAGAAGGTATATCAATATTTTCAGCAGAACTAATCGCAATATTGATGGCCCTAAATTTTCTCACCAGTTTTCCTAAAACAATCTTTCAAATACTTTTTTGTGTAGACTCCAAATCAGTAATTTATGCAATTAATTCTTTGCGAACAAATGTTAGATCTGAAGTCGTCATCGAAATATGCCATTTGATTCATCTTTTATCATTAAACGGCTCAGAAATAACTTTCTGTTGGATTCCATCACACAGTGGGTTTTACTACAATGAAAAAGTTGACATTCTTGCAAAAAAAGGAGCGAAGGGTTTATCAGAAGTGACACAATTAGTACTCCCCTTTTCATTGCAAGAGTGTTAGACATGAAGCTATCGAGAGCACTTGCCCCGGCTTGTGATTGGCTGCTGCAATCACGTGTCCGGAATCCGCCATCTTGGGCACAATGTCACATGCGCGTGCGCGCGCACACCCGCCCACCCTCCCACCCTCGTATACACACACACAATTCTGACAATTATAACAATTTTATGGTATCCACACATCTTACTACACATTTCATCTAACTTTTTGTAATAGTTTAACGCTTCTCGATCAAAACACGAAAAAACTCACCTGAGAAGTTCATGATGTTGAGAGAAAACACAGACAAGTTGAGAAAACTGCTTGAACTTGAGGTGCTTCGGTCTGGTATCAACGCAATAGAGGAAAAACGCGCGGAAAGACCACGCGGTAAGCATCACTTACCTAATTAGCCAGTGCAGCATCTCTTCATTGGAGATGGGGAAAGTTATCATCTATCAAACAATACGACAGGCCTTCTGTCGTAGCAGACGAAAAACCAAGATGGCGGATTCCGGACACGTGATTGCAGCAGCCAATCACAAGCCGGGGCAAGTGCTCTCGATAGCTTCATGTGAGTGTTATCATATTGTAATACAATCACAACAAAAGTTATTTCAGTGTGAGGAAAGGAGATTTGGTTGTCTAGACGCACACAAAGAAGTACGTAAATTTGAGTCTTTCATCAAAATACGAGAACATGATGTATACTGTTCAAAGCAGATTGTTTCCTTAGCTGGAAACTGAATTGCTTCAAGACAAAATATGCTGGAAATGCCTTTTGCATATGCGGTAATAATATAACAGCAGATCATATATTAACATGTGGCAGTTTAAAAGGGAACATTCCCGTTTTGATGGCATCCTCTCCATCAGCAATATTTAGCAGTCTGTCACTTATGTATGACTTTTTTAGATCGCTTATGCATAGTCCAGTTGGTTTGTTATTATGATTGCTTTGGACTTTAAAGACGCCCTAGTCCAGAAATTATTTTTCGAGCTTGTTAGATTTTAAAAAAAATCATTATCCACAGTTGTTGCATTCCTATTGTTTATTTTGTTTGTGTCATAGGAGGGGGCTAGAGATATTGTGGTTGTAATTGGGTTTTTGGCTGTTGTTGGGTGTTTCTGGCTCTTGTTTTAAGGGTTGAGCTTCTTTCTTCCAGGGGTGGGGTGGGGGGGGGGGGTGCTTCTTGGGTTTCTTTTGAGGGCAGGGGAGGGGGTTACACACATTAAGATAGGTTTGGGTTTTTTCATGTGAAATCCAGTAGTTGAAATTGTATTTACATTTTTCATTGGAATTACTGATTTTGTTAGAAATTGTTAGAATTGCATTTTCCTTTTGTTTATTGTAGTTCAATAGGTTAGTAATGTAACGGTGTTGTTTTTGTTTTTTTCTATAATTTTGGTTGTTTTTCTATATATATATTTTTTAAAAATTTTGTTTATCATTTCGCATGCATTGATCCCCTGAAATTCCTTCTCCTGTACAGTACCAACTACACCCTCCTCCCTTGACACTCATACACCCTCCACCCCCCCTGCTGCCCCCCCCCCCCCCCCCCTCCCGCCCCGTCTAATATCACAACTGTGAAAAGACGTTAAATGAATTTGAACACACACACACACATGCTCTCTGTCTCTCTCGGTGTCTCTGTCTCTCTCTCTCTCTCCCTCCCTCCCCCTCTTTCTCTCTTCTTTCTATGTACCCACTTGAACGTGTACATGCTTATTCATACACATACTTCCCTCCCTTTTTTTCCCTTTCCCATAATCCTTTTCCCTATCGTCTAATATCACTTAAAGTGGAATTAAAGCGAAGAACTCACACACACACACACACAGTGACTCAAAGACACACACACACACACACACAGACACACACACACACACACAGTGGCTCAAAGACACACACACATGCACGCACCAACGCCCACACACGCACACACGCACGCGCGCCACACACACACACACACACACACAGCAGGTTAAAGCTCAGGGAAGGGCTTGTCTTTACGTCCCCACTAACACATTTCTTTGGGGCCGCTTATCACCAAAGGGATTTGTAGTCCTAGTGTTATGAAGTAGTGTACTTTGTCACTCACTCGTTCATTGGCGGTTTGTGTCTCTGTTGCAGAGTTGAAAGTCGGAGACTTATGCTTTGGTCATGACGAGTACTGCGTGTCTGCCGCCACGTGTGACACCGACATGTGCAGTGAGTACTCTTGAGGTTGTCTTTGTCTGAAAACTGGACCTGTCTACCCACACACACACTGGCCAACCAGCGTTCCGTGACTACCCGCATTCTTGACCTAACCCTTGCCCAAACACATTCACACCCCACCTATCTGCCAGTTTGCCAAATTACTATGCAATCAGTCCCTGCTTTCACCTTTGTGTGAAACATGCTTTGATTGATAAGCATATGCAGTCAGTCAGTCGCTTTGACGCTTTTGTCTTTTAAACAATTGGCTTGTCAACCATTTTCTTTCCTGGTGATGTTGTGAATCGAGCATGGTTACCAGTTGGATGGGTGACTGTTTTCGCGCCATGGCTTCAGTGCAGTTCCACAGTTCACCCAGCTGTAAATGGGTACCTGCCTCTTTAGGGTCAGACAAGACTTACAGCGAGGGAGAGGAGATGGGCGTCGCCCTCAATTCGCTGACCAGTAAGAGAAGTGAGGTCTTTGATGCCTCGTTTCCCTACGACCGTATAGGTTATGGGACCCCTTCACCTTCAAATATTGTGATGCCACACCTTGTTGTGTTTGTGGATAGCGTTTTTCCGGGGAAATTGTGCTTAGAGGATTGAAAATTGGGGTAATTACATCATAGCGCCAAAAAGTGTCTAGTGTTTCAATAACTAAGCCAAGCGTTGAACGGATACTTTATAAAGAACACATGCATTTAGCATTACAGATGTATGTTGATAGATTAAGAAATAGTCCTCATATGACCATTGCCACTTTCAAGAGCTTTAAAGGCACAATAGCAATGGCAAAGGCTTAGTCAGCTAAATAGTTAATCTGTCCTCCAAAAGTTACACACAAACACCTACCTACCCACCCATCCGCCCACCTAATGTCTACACTCACTCACATTTTCATTTCGTATAAACTGTCAGTAGGAAGTCTCGAGCTTCGTGGTATATCGTTGTCTCACGGGTTTGGCTTTTGAAGAACAATAGAGAGTTCGTTGTGTAGCTGCATATCTCACTGATTGTAATACAGAAACCATGTATAGAAATAGTGAGAGAGTGCTTGCTGGCTCATGGGACACGCGGGATGAATCGGAACTACTGCCATAGAGGCACCGTGTCAGTGGTTGCGTTCTCGGCCATAGTGCTGGTTATCTTCCTCTCTGTGTTGTGTCTTGGACAATTGACACTTTAACGCCTCTTTTCGCTCAACCACCAGTGTCCTGTACACTTGGGAGAGATTGCACAGGATATGCTCCTGTCCAGGTTGTTTGGAACCTTTTTCGCTAACGTAAAAACATAAGTGACTAATAATAACCCAAATAAATACTTATATAGCGCTATATCTTGCAAAGACAAATCAAAGCGCATGCATTCAACCTAATCTTACACAGCATACAGCCAATGACAAATAATCAATATTTAAACAGATATTACAAACATGGTACGCTGCAGACCAAATCTATGAAATAAAATTGCAATAGTCAAATGTTTTTTCAAAAGCACACAACACACACACACACACACACACACACACCGTGATGCTGAAACGCGCATATTGAATTTTCCCTTGATGCATGTCTGTCTTTCAGATAAAATCCCTGACTCCCTGTAAGAGCTATTGTTCGTGCTATTGCACACCAATTACAGCTACAGCCAAACTACCGGCCAGAAATTCGCGCTGCTCATCTCATCCTGGGGAGCAAGGCCATACTTGTTGTTTTGTCTGCGTGTGTGTTTGCTTCCCTATCAGAGTGACTTTTTCTCTGCAGAATTTGCCCAGTTATCTTGTTGCCCTGTGTTCCTTTACGATATATATCTATCTACACTATGCTTAGATACCGGATGCTTGACAAATGATGACCAGAAAACTAATGATATAAAGTATTGAAGACAATGAAGACCATTAAGAAGGTGAAGATATATATTTAAGTAACTCTTGCCAGAGAGAGAGAGAAAGAGAGAGAGATGTGTGTGTATATATATAGAGAGAGATATATAGATAGATAGATAGAGAGAGAGATGTAAATATATATATATTTATTTAATCTTCCCAAGCTAGTTTATTACTTGACAAAATGTTCTGTTTTGCTCTAGCTGCTGAAGGCAGCTGACTGACAGTACTGACTGCATCTGTGTTGCCTCAGAGGTAACCTGTTGCATCAGTGCAGAGAACCAAGGATGGCCTATCTCTTCACGTGGGCCGTCACCCACCCGCCACTGCGTGGGTGTGCCTTGTGTACAGACTACCCGTCTACGCTATGCTTAGATACCCGATGCTTGACAAATGATGACAAGAAAAAATGATGACATAAAGTAATGAAGACAATGAAGACCATTTAGAAGGTAAAGATATGTACTTAAGTAGCTCTTTGCAGAGAGAGAGAGAGAGGGAGAGAGAGACAGACAGACAGAGACAGACAGACAGAGACAGACAGACGGACAGACAAATTCACAATTGTGTGTTATGTCCAGAACTACTTCTTGGCGAAAACTGTCAGTCGGGGACAGATTGTGCCACTGGTATATGCGAGAAAGGCACTTGCAGTGAGTACTATCACTTAATAACTTGTTTTTAATTATGGGCGCTTTGACAAAGGAAAACAACAGGCAGAGACAAACTAGCTAACATTTGCAGACTACAGGTATCTGATTTCTAGTCCATTGTGTGTAGATAACTTTTTAGAGCTAAGTACTATAAACAAATGTAACGACTGCTTTAATCAGTTGCATGGATCTCACTTTTAAACTGGAGTCAATGAAGGTAGAGAGAGATTCTTGGATGGAAAATACATTACCACAGCTCACTTCTTGTGTATAGACTGGTTGATATCTCTGGCTTCTTCTATGCCGGATGTTTGCTTTGTAAATCCAGCGCTGCTGTTGTGTATGGTTCTAGTCGTTAAACAGATACAGCGAAACAAGAAAAGGAAACCACTGGCCAACATTAATTGCTCACTTATAAAACAAACACGAATGACAGGAAGTAAAGGCAGATTATTCACTTTTAAGTAGTATCAGTATAGCTAAGTCACGCTTTATATTTTGGCTGTGCATTTGAATAAATGTTCCCATGATGGATGGCAAAGTATTGTGATACACTTTGGAACAGTATTCAGATATTCATCCTCAGCATCTTTGGAGAAGCCTTTGCATGAGTTTGTATCGAAGAAACTCCAGGTACTCGCAGAGCAAGTCTTCCCTGAGTCGCAGTGTGGTTTCCGTGCCAACAGATCCACTATAGACATGATCTTCTCCCTCAAACAACTCCAGGAGAAATGTAGGGAGCAAAGGCAGCCACTCTTCGTTGCCTTCATAGACCTCACAAAGGCTTTCAATCTGGTCAGTAGAGATGGCCTCTTCAAAATCCTTCCCAAGATTGGATGTCCTCCCAGCCTTCTCAGCCTCATCAGATCATTCCACAAAGACAATGAAAGGCACTGTCGTGTTTGACAGCTCAACACATCAGTTGTCTTCAACACATGGAGTGGATTGAAAGAGAGTTGCGTCCTGGCTCCCACTCTGTTTGGGATCTTCTTTGCTGTGATGCTGAAACATGCATTTGGTCCTGCAGCTGAAGTTACTCACCTCTGAACCAGGTCATACGGAAACTCTTTAACCTTTCCTGGTTAAGAGCCAAGACCAAAGTCCAGGTGAGATGTCTGCGTGACTTCCTCTTTGCAGACAACGCAGCAGTAACCGTCTACTCAGATGAGGACCTCCAGCAGCTCGTGACTCGCTTCAGCGATGCCTGCCCAGACTTTGGGCTTGAAGGGAGAGCAGCCCTACTTTCACGCAGAGAAATCTGTCGTAACTTAGAGTGGTATGGAAATGGAAATGAAAAAAAAGAAGAAACACGAGTCATGGGACAGGATGTTGACTCTCCCCCAGCCATAATGATCAATGGCCATGAAATGGATGTCGTCCATGACCTCGTGTACCTGGGATCAACTATCTCAGACACCGTATCACTTGACGCAGAGCTTAACAGGCGCATCTGCAAAGCAGCTACCACCATGACCAGACTGACAAATAAAGCATAGAACAACAGCAAGCTGACTGAGCACACAAAGATCCTGATCTACAGAGCCTGCATCATGAGCACCCTCCTGTATGGCAGCAAGTCCTGGACTTTGCGAGTCCAACAAGAACAAAAACTCGATGCTTCTCACATGCATTGCCTCTGATGCATCCTGACCATCACCTGGCAGGACAAGGTCCCAAACAACACTGTCCTGGAAAGAGCTGGATGCACCAGCTTGTACACGGTGCTGAAACAGACACATGCACTGCCTCTGCCATGTCGTGGGCGTGGACGACGAACGGATCCCTGAAGACCTCCTGTATGGAAATCTTGTGCAGCGAAATTATTCCACAGGCAGGCCACGGCTGCGATTCAAAGACGTGTGCAAGATGGACTTAAAAGCCCTGAACATCGACCAGAACAACTGGGAGCCACAACCCTTGAACGGTCAGCCTGGAGACAGACTGTGCAGAAAGGTCTCTCCAAGTTCGAAGAGAGATTTTCTCAGCAGCACGAGGCAAAGAGAAGGAGAAGAAAAGCTGTAGCTCAGTCAGACAGACCAGCATTGTCAGACTTCCTCTGTGCCCTCTGTCATAGGGCCTGTTATCCCTGGCCAGCCATAACTGACGCTGTACCAGAACACACACCTAGAGCGCCACTCCATAGTCTGCCAAGACTGAAGGCTACCAATGGTGTACAGACTAAAATGATGTATAAACTATAAACATTTATTTAGGTTTTGGAGATCCTTTCAATATCATAATACTTCACAGAATAACAACAACCAACTAACTTATAACTAACTAACTAAAATAAGTGATAACCATATATCATAGTAGCTAGTTACCATAATTACAAGGCAGTCATATCATCACATCAGACAGTTAATTTGCAACTCCTCGGATTATCTATCATGTAATTAGTGTGCTGATTTTTTTTAGCCTATCATTTATTTCTTAGTTGGCTATTGTATTTGTCAGCTCAGAGATTCTGTTTTCAGGTTATTGATTGATTTTGTTTCATTTTTCAGAAGCTGACTTGGGCGAGAGGTGTGCAACTGCTGTTCACATGAATAAACCACTTTGTCGGGCTGGAACTATATGTGATGAAGTGTGCAGTGAGTACTATACAAATGACTACAGATACACACTCACAAAGTTTTGCATACACAAACACTCTCTCTCTCTCTTCTCTCCTCTCTCTCTCTCTCTCCTCTCTCTTCTCTCTCTCTCTCTCTCTCTCTTCTCTCTCTCTCTCTCTCTCTCTCTCTCTCTCTCTCTCTCTCGTGGTTTAGACAGTTGAGGTAGCAAAATTTTGAAAATTTCTGTGCCTGCAATCCCAAAGCATCTTGCCTACATCTATAATCTCTGTAGTGAAAAACGCTACTATCCTCAATTGTTTAAAGATGCTAACGTTTTACCCATATTTAAATCTGGTGATCCTAATGGCCCTTCTAATTATCGGCCTATGTCAAATTCTATCTACATTGTCTAAACCTTTAGAAAGGTACCTACAACAACATTTTTGTCACACTTTACAAAATATAAGTTATTTCATACCAACCAAAGTGGATTTAGTGAAAACCATTCATGTCATATAGCAGTTATCAATCTGATAGGGCAGTGGCAACTTACAACGATATATTAACTGGTGCAGTTTTTTGACATCCCTAAGGCCTTTGACACTACTGAGCTCAACCTAGTCATAAGGAAACTAAGAATATTATGGTATATGTTCAGATGCACTTAAACTGATTAAAGCATTGCTTAATGACAGGAAACAAGCTGTTCATTGAGACTGTTAATGTCGTGTTTTTTACCCATGAAACATGGTGTTCCTCAAGGGTCTGTGATGGGTTCAGTCTTCTTTTCAGTATACATCAAGGATCTTCCCCTCCATGTGTCATCCACATGTTAACTTTTTGCAGACAACACTACCATACATACTGTAGGTAAAAATGTAATCTCTATGAGTATAGAATTACAAAATGACTTTGACAATCTGACAACATGGCTCTCAATCCTCAGAAATCAAAACTCATGGTTGTTACAATAAGACAAAAGCACCAAAACGTCAAAACCAAACTAAATCGAAGAAAAATCAAGGATGACATATTGGAAGAAGAACATGTATTACTTGGTCTACACGTTGATAATAACTTGACCCCGTCAAACCACATCTTTAATGTTTCCAAGAAGTTATTCAAGAAGTTATTTCAACTTAACAGATTTAAACATTTTCTTGATCAACATACTCGCAAACGACTCTGCTCAGCTTATATAAATCAGGCATTAACTTCGCCTCTATGTGCTGGGGTCTAGCGGGTGAAAACTGGTTCAAGCGAATTGGAAGAGTGTATACATGTTCTCTAAAGTTAATTATTCTAAGAATTTGTTCCGTGGAAATTTGTGACTATAAAGAGTTGGACATTTGTCTATTTAGTCAGAAACGTTGCTCCAATAAAGGCCTATCTATGTATAAAATTATGAATAATCTTGTTCCGCTTTATCTTTGTTGGAGATTTCCAGTGAAAACAGGTGGAAATAAAAGTACAGCTGTTACACCTGGACCAAGAATGATCGTTTTCTGTCTTCACGTGTGTATTCTTGTACCAAAAGTATGGAAGAGAATCATCCTCTCCATTAAACCAAAACCAGTGTACCATCTTTCCAAAAAGAGTTTCACACATACTTGCTCAGTTCAGTGTAATTGACCTTAGTGAGTTCTGTCTGTCTGTCTGTCTGTCTGTCTGTCTCTCTCTCTATCTCACACACACACACAACACACACACACACACACACACACACACACACACACACACACACACACACACACACACACACACACACACACACACACATACACACACACACACACCACATATACACCCCCACACACACACACACACACTCACACACATACACATACACACACACATACACACACATACACACACACATACACACACACACACTACACACACACACACACACACACACACACACACACACACACACACACACACACACACACACACACACACACACAAGCACGTACACACACTCACACGCACCAGTACAAGCACGAACGCACACAAGCACGCACGCCCCCCCCCCCTGCCCCCGAACACACACACACACACACACCACACACACACACACACACATACACACACGCACACACACACGCGCGCGCGCTCCCACACTGGTTGATTTTACTTGTGCTCACACTTTGTATGTGTTTGTGTGTGTTCGCGCGCGCGCGCTCGTGTGTGTGCCTGTGTGTGCGTGCGTGCGTGCGTGCGTACATGCGTGCGTGTGAGTGTGTATATGTATGTATGCGTGTGTGTGCGTGCGTACCAACGTGCGTGCTTGCGCGCGCGCGTGTGTGTGTGTGTGTATGTTTTGTGTGTGTGCGCGTGTGTGTGTATATATTGTGTGCGTGCGTGTGTGGGTTGTATAGTGTGTGTGTGCGTGCGTGTGTGTGTATATGTGTGTGTGTATATGTGTGTGTGTTTGTGTGTTGTATATATGTGTGTGTGTGCGTGTGTGTATATATGTGTGTGTGTGTTATATGTGTGTGTGTGTATATGGTGTGTGTGTTTATGTGTGTGTGTGTGTATATGTATGTATGTGTGTTTTGTGTGTGTGTGTGTGTGTGTGTGTGTGTGTGTGTGTGTGTGTTAGAGGCTGAGTTTGGAGAGCCATGCTCGGAGACCTCACAGTGTTTGTCCTCGGGAGTGTGTAGTGCCAGAGCAGGGTCCCGCGTGAAGAAGTGCCGTGAGTACCGTAGACACCAGCCATCCTTTCATCATCATCATTAGCCATTACACCCAGCGGTGTGTAGGGCAGCAACAAAGCGCTTACACTCCTGCCTATCCTGGGCCAACCTAGTCACTGATCCCCAAGAGTGCTGCATGGCCTTCATCTCACTTTCTACAGTCCTCCTCCTCCACGTTGCTTTTGGTCTTCCTTTCTTTCTCCTTCCTTCTGGGGTCCAGTGCAATGCTGTTCTTGTGATTGACTCTGGGTCTCTTCGGAGGATGTGCCCAATCCACTTCCACCGTCGTCTGGTGATGATGGTTCCCATGTCTTCTTGCCTGCATCTCCGTAGTAGGTCTTCATTGGGGATCCTTTCAACTGCAGCACTGTTAACGTTGATGCACGTTCCAACAGTGCAGCGCTTGCATCTAAGACATTTGCTCAACTTCTTCTCAGCTTCCCCCTAACCAATCAGCACACGCTATGATACAATAAAGTCCTTCGGGTGAGACTATAAACCGAGGCCCCGTGTGCGAACGCACACGTTAAATCCTGCTCCGCTTTTCGATAGAGTAGGCCATTGCGTGCCGGTGGGAACAGATGACAAAATACACACGGGGGTTGGATGTAAAAAAGCTCATGAGTGCTTATTCCATTATCCTCGGGGGAAAAAAAATCTGGGCGCTTTGATTTGTTGCTTTACAAGATTCAGCGCTATATAAATTCCATACATTATTATTATTATTATTATTATTATTATTATCATGATAACGGTGGATCGGTGGTCTAGAGGTACAAGCTAGCCTAGAAAACGAAAAGTCCGGGTCGGAAAAGTGTGGTGGCTCGAATCCCGTTTGGACCCGATACTTTCCTCCCATCCTTTAGACCATGAGTTGGAGGCACCGTGGTCGAGTGGTTTAGGCGGTCAACTCGGGATCCAGAGGTCGTGGGTTCGATCCCCGCTCGGCTCGGTGTTGTGTCCTTGGGAAAGACACTTTACTCCTATTTTCCTCACTCCACCCAGGTGTACAAGTGGGTACCAGCTCTGCTGGGGAAGTATCTGGCGACAGACTAGCGTCCTGTCACAGGGGTGGTGAAAAACCATCAGTTCGCTTAACGCTACAGAAACCGGGATAAGCTCCGGCTCTATGGGCCTTCTGGCTCGAAAGAACATACTACTTTTAGACCATGAGTGGGGCTAGTCTTTGGGATGAGACGATAAACCCAGGTCCCCGTGTATTACATATAATTAGTTAGCGCACGTAAAAGAGCCCATGGCAACAGAAGAGTTGCCCCTGGCAAAATGTTGTAGAAAAAAAGGCAAACAAATGCAGTTGCAGACAGTAAAGAAAAAAAATGGGTGGCGCTGCTCTTGTGGCGACGCGTCGCGCTCTCCCCGGGAAGAACAGCCCGAATTTCATGCAGAGAAATCTGTCGTGACTTAAAGAGGGTTTTAAAAAAGAGGAAAAATGCCGACTAGTTCGTGTTAGATCCTTAGTGGCTAAAGTGAATAGCATTGACAGAAAATGCATATGTGATGTGTTGTTGGACATAGTGAGGGACATGAAGGCTGGGCTTCTTGCTGCTGTATACCTGGCATGAATCACAGTGTTTATACATGACTAAGCTAACATCATCAGCCTGTCAGGAAAAACTAGTTCTATAAGTCTTGCTCCTTGCTTAGCCTACGACTATAACTGATTTCATGTCTGCCATAAAACTTGTATTTCATTGGACGTTCTTACAACATATAATGCTATCAGAAGTTTCCTTCAAGTTATTTCATCCTCTTTGTAATCATTACAACAAATGGGGAATCTTGTGGGAAAAACAGCACTTTAAATCTGTGCACTTGTTGGCTTGTCTGTTGTCGCCATTGTCATTTGCTCATTTCTAAGTTTGGAACCATGCAGGTAACCCAGAAAGTGCACCGTGTCTCACACATCTGACATAACAATCATTGTGTGATCGTAAGAGTGCAATGGATGAGAAGTGTGCCTCCATAACTGTGTTTTTATTTATTTATTTATTTATTTATTTTATTTATTTATTCTTTTATATGGAGGATAATGGAATAAGCACTCATGTGCTTTTTTTACACCCAGTCCCCGTGTGTATGCGGTTTTGTACATTTTGTCTTCTGTTTCCACCGGCACACAATGGCCTACTCTTACGAAAAGCGGAACAGGATTTAACGTAAGTGCCAGATGTTCTGCATGCGTTCGACCACGGGGCCTCGGTTTATAGTTTCATGCCTGTAGGCAGCCTTTCTCAGGTCATGATACTTTAAATGATGTTTGTCTTTAAACGGAGCCAGCAGTGGTTGTGCTAAGTGCTGGTTTGGCTGGTGGCAGTCACTGGGTGGAAAGACACATAACCAGATTGATACATCTTGGCCCCAAACGATTTAAGTCGAGATCAACAAAGCCCAGACAAGAAGTTTCCCTGGCGCTGATATTGGCAGTGACCACGACATGGTACTCATGACCTACAGATCAAGCTGAAGACCAAGAACCAGAGAGAAATCCCCGTTTGCGGTTCAACATGGAAAAGCTGAAGGACCCCGAAGTCGCTGAAATCTTTAAAGCTGAGATAGGGGGCAGATTTGCAGCATTGAATTTCCTCAGATGACATCAACAACCTCACTGAGACCTTCAGCAAGACCATTCAGGAGACAGCGCTGGAGATCCTTGGGAAAGAGAGGAAAAAGAACCAACCGTGGGTTACCAACGATATCCTGGACCTGTGCGACCAACGTAGGGAGCTAAAGCCAGTGAAGAAAAAACCCAGAAACAAATCGGCGAAGAGTATAGAACAGTCAACAGGTCAATCAGAAGAAGATGAGCCTGAGCCATGGGGAACTGGATGTCAGAACAATGCTCCAAGGTTGAGAAGGCAATGGCGAAAGGAGACAGCAAAGAGGCGTACCAGACCATCAAGGTACTAACCAAGTCCCAGCAGCCAAGACCTCCGTTATTGAAGACAAAGAGGGGTCAGTCCTTACAGAGAGCGCCACTATCATGAAGAGATGGACAGAATATTGCAGAGACCTGTACAACTACAAGCTGAAGGCTGATCCGAACAAACTTCACAGCAAGATCCCAGACCATCAGATCCTGAAAGCACACAGGTGCTGGAGGAAGAGGTAGAAGAAGCAGTTAAGATCCCTGAAAGGAGGCAAGTCACCAGGGATTGACAACATCCCGGCTGAGCTCATCAAGAACGGAGGCCCAGAGATGATCAAGGCATTAACAATCATCTGCCAACGCATCTGGACCAGCAAAGAGTGGCCTGAACAGTGGACCCAATCCATCATAGTTCCACTTCCAAAGAAGGGAGACCTGAAGAAGTGCCAAATTACAGAACAATCAGTCTGATAAGCCATCCAAGCAAAGTTATGCTACGCATTGCTTTGAACAGACTGAAACCACAAGCAGAAGAATCCTATCAGAAGAACAGGCAGGATTCAGACAGGTCGAAGCACTGTCGAACAGATCTTCAACATCAGAATGCTCATAGAGAAGCATCTCCACATCAGCGACAGCTCTACAACAACTTCATTGACTTCAAGAAGGCCTTCGATCGAGTGTGGCAAGAAGCTCTGTGGCAAGTCATGAGAGACTATAGCTTCGACGAGGACCTGATTCAAGTCATCCAGGCGCTGTTATGACAGCTCCCACAGTGCAGTCCTCATGGGTGGAGAAATCGGAGAGTTCTCCGGACTTCAGTTGGAGTTCGACAAGGCTGCCCGCTATCCCCCGTTCTTTTCAACGTGTTCCTGGAGAACATCATGCAGGAGGCCCTCCTTGGCTTCAAGACCACAATCACAATAGGAGGAAGGCCAGTCTGCAATCTTCGATTCGCAGACGATATTGATCTCATGGGCCGCAGTGAAGAAGAACTCCAGGATCTCACCACCAGACTGGAAACATCAGCCAATGCCCACGGTATGGAGATCAGCACGGAAAAGAGCAAGATCCTAGTGAACAGTACCACACCGACCACTCCCACCAGCATCAAGATGAGTGGCGAAACACTAGAGGAGGTGGAAACTTCCAAGTACCTTGGAGCAGTCATCACCAAAGTAGGCACGAGCACACAAGAGGTGAAGATCAGACTTGCTGTGGCACTCTCCTCCATGACTAAGCTGGCGAAAGTGTGGAGAAACCACAACATCAGAACCCACACTAAGGTCAGACTCTACAAGGCACTCGCCACATCCATTGCCTTGTACAGCTGTGAAGCATGGACACTTACTGCCGATTTAGAACGTCGCATTCAAGCCTTTGAGATGAAGTGCCTCAGGCGGATCCTGAACATCACCTACAGAGACCGCAAAACCAATGACTACGTCTGGCAGCAGATCGAGGCACTGGCTGGCAAACAAGAACCATTGCTAGATACAGTCAAACGGAGGAAACTGAAGTGGTTTGGCCACACAACAAGGCATAACAGCCTGTCAAAGACAGTCCTGCAGGGAATGGTGGAAGGAGCAAGGAGGCAGGGACGACCACGCAAAAGCTGGATATCCAACATCAAGGAGTGGACCGGCCTCACTGTACCAAGCCTCCTGAAAACGGCCCAGGACAGAACCATTTGGCGGTCCACTTGCAGCGTTCATGCGGGTACCCCAACGGTTGTCCCGACCAATGGATGAGTGAGTGAGTGAGTGAGTCACTGGGTCTCAGGTCATTGTAGTTCTCTTTAAGCAGAGCCAGCAGTGTGTGATGTGACATGCTGGTCATGACTGGTGATAATTTCAACATAGCATGTTTAAGCATGATAGCAATATCATGCAGGCCCTGGCTTAGAGCTCAAACCAGTAAATGACTATGTTCATGCCTTAGTCGCCAGTGATTGTAGAATTCCAACTTTAAAAGAAAAATGACCCACATTTATTTTAAGCGTAATCGTTGCCACTGCCTTGTATTTACTATTACGCAATTACGTACGCACAAATGCACGCAAAACACACACACACACACACTTACACACACACACTTACACACACACTTACACACACACACACACACACACACACACACACACACACACACACACACACACACACACACACACCACACACACACACACACACACACACACACAGTTATCCGAATCGGAGCCCTTGCAATCCTCCTCATGTCAATACATAAGGCTGTGATATTCAGAGATTTTTTAAAAATTCTAAGCACAGTTTTGTCAGGACAAACACCACATTGAATGTGCCTGGAAAGAAACGGGTGTTTTGTAGCAGAGCCCAAATTAAAACAAGCCAAAAACTCTAGTCGCTGATTACTGTATATACAAATGATAACCTCAGTGCCCTAATCCTCTGTGTAAACACGGCTTTCTGTTTTCAGCTGTAAAAATATAAACTAATAAATAAATGAGCAAATAGTCCTCTTGGACTTAGCCTACATGCTATAGCATTGCTGGTCTAATAATCAATTTCCCTAAGCACCTGGAAATTTAGAATTTGTACTTTTTTGTAAAGAAATAATTTGCCATCTTAGAGTTATGGGTGTATCTTAATCACCACTGGGTTACGGGATAGTAGAGTAGGCCATTGTGTGCCGGTGGGAACAGATGACAGAATTCACAAATCCGCATACACACAGGGACTGGATGTAAAAAAAACCACATAAGTGCTTATTCCATTATCCTCGATATAAAAGAAACAAAATAAAAATTT
>CM054164.1:17478988-17492454 GCA_028751875.1 Rapana venosa
GAAACGCTAAGGTCAAATTCCTTGGAACTGCAATATGCCAGTGACATCAACTTTTGCATCATAGTCTTAACAGAATATGACTAGGCATATCCATATCGATATTTACCTTGTAACGCTAGGCATATCCATATCCATATTTACCTTGTAAAGCTAAGAACCAGAGGTATACATCATTTTTTTAATGGATCATGGTATATAATACCGATAATAATGACACTTTAGCAATCCAGAAAAGAAAGAATCGAAATAAGGAAATTCATGGAGCTAATTCATGTGAAAATAAAGAGCCAAGGCGTGAGATCCTTGCTGACCACCAGACAGTTGTGTCGCTGATTTAAAGGGCCTGTAACTCAAGTCAACACACAGGCCAAGGCAAACGAAGATGTGAAGTGTTGACGGACACTGAGTGCGAGGCCTACATCAAAATGGGGTAATACTGTGACATGATATATTCAATATATCAGCAGCCATGAACAGATTTTAGTTGTTTTCGTTTGCTTTCTTGTTTTCTGTTGTTGTTGCTTTCCTAGGGTAGGGCTCCAGGTTCCCCAGGTGTGATACTGCTGTGTACATGACCGGTTTTTTCCCCAAAACTATTTGGGTATCCGCATTTCGACTTCGGGCATCGTGTCTAAATACAACACTTATGTGCATGTGTTTTTCTGTATTTTTAAAATAAATTGTCCCCTGTTTCTACCAGGCACAAAACTACCTACTCTTGTGAAAGATGGAACAAATTTTTAATGTGTGAGCAAGATGATCTGCATGCATCTTCACATTGGGCTTCAGTTTATAGTCTCATCCGAAGGACTTTGACATTCATTTCGATTCTCTCGTCAGATAGGGAAAGGCTTGGAATCGGACCTAGAATTTCATGGTTTACTTGTTAGGCAGGTGGAACGTCTTAACCATCCTGCCACCTTTTCTCCTGTAAGAATTTAATTTAACAACTTGGGCTCTCCTTCAAACCAGAAACATCCTGCCAAGCTGGATTGTGACTGCATTTGTAGCCAGGACTAGAAAATAGTCATACACATGGACTTCCTCTCCAGCGTGGACTTGAGTTATCACAGTCATTCTATAGTGGGATGAGTGTGTTAGAGTACCTAGTTTGTGTGACCCTTGGGGTTTGCAACTGTTGAATATGCACTAACAGCATTAACACAGCCACATTCAACACTGCACCACTGAACTTAAGTCACACGATGAGTCCAAAACCTGTTGGACACAAGTCAACCATTGCAGGCAGCTCTTTGTTTTGTTTGGGTAATTCTTTCAGTGGCACTCCCAGGGCGTGCTATCTTTTGCTTCAATTCCTGTTCATCAGATCCCAAACCCAAGTTGCTGGCGGTTCCTGTGTGAGGAATGCCAGAGAGCCCTGTGCAGACCAGCTGGCTGTCTGTGAAGATGGCACCTGTCAGTGCAATGGCACCTTAGCCATAGACCCAGTGAAGTTAACGTGTGGTGAGTGGATTGGCTGTAGGAAGGTGACCATTTCTAGTCAAGGTATATACACTAGTCTTCATATGTGTGATTTTTTGTAATCATCACAGTGGTTAAAGATCTAGTATAGTTATTGCATGGCATTATTTTGTAATGTTTTGTCCAGCATTTAGGGGCTGGGAGTATGGGCTGTTGGGTAGAAGTTTAGCTGATCATACAAACCACTTGAGTCTATCTATCACGATCCCAATTTCTGCTAAAGATATCAGCGCTGTCTAGCTCATACTTTAAGACCATCACACCCCTACAACCTGATGCAAGGTTTGCAGTCATCATTGTTCCAGTGATTCAGATATCCCAATACCTCGAGCTGGACCACAGGTTATTGACAAAAGACTAGTCATAATGAGTGCAATCATTTTCAAGGACTAACACCTCCTCACCTCACCTGGCCTATCCCATAGTGGAATAGACCACTGGGGCATCACAGAAGACTTGGCCACAAACTTCCTCCGCTCCTTGCGACTGTTTGCTCTCCATAGCCATTCATTCTACTCAAGGCCAGTCCACCCTCTAATGCTGTCTTGCTAACTGTTTTTTCTGTCTGCCTCTTCGTCTCCCTCCTTGTAGTATACATTTGGGAAAGTCTTGGCCAAGATATTTGGGTCACATGCACAAACCACTTGAGTCTGTTTAAGCTCTTCATATGGCCTGGTGGTATTTTCAGTCATGGTTTCCACTTCTTCTTTAGTTGTGTGCTGTATGGTATATCAAGAAGTTTGCAAAAGTATCTCATCTTCATTGCTTGTATCCTTTCAATGTTTGTTGTTATGGTCCATGTTTAATATGCATGCAGAAAGATGGAAATGACCAGAGACCACATCAGTCTGATCTTGAAGATGATGGAGTTGTTCTTGTCATCCCAGAAAACTTTCAGTTTGGTCATTGCAGCTGTGGTCTGGGCCATCCTGGAGGGAGCTTAAGGCTTTGATCCTTCACCAGATACTATAGATCCTAGATGTTTCAGGGCTGATCACATTTAATCTTACGTATGTGAAGTTTGTGCACTCTGTTGATTGATGTGAAGTTTTTGCACTCTGTTGAATTATGTGAAGTGTTTGCCCTCTGTTGAATTATGTGAATTGTTTGCACTCTGTTGAATTATGTGAAGTGTTTGCACTCCGTTGAATTTTGTTGATCCGAGTTGATAGCATTAATTTTATTTCACTCGCTTGTCATTTTCTGTCCGCTGGTTTGTTCCAGAGTTCTTCTTGTTCTGTATGTTTGCCTAATTTGTGTTGAAGTTCAACAGAATGTTACTGTTTCTACCTTGAAGGTATACGTCCTGGATTTCAGTGCACACGTGGCCCGGGCAATGTACCTTGCATCACTGGAGCTTCATGCACTGAGGGAATGTGCTGTGAGTACGGTACCTATGCTGGTTGTACAAAGGGGACTTGGGAAGAGTTTGAAATTGGATGACTTTTTCTGAAATCATCACAGTGGTTAAAGATCTAGTATGATTATTGCATGGCATTATTTTGTAATGTTTTGTCCAGCATTTAGGGGCTGGGAGTAGGGGCTGTTGGGTAGAAGTTAAGCTGAACATAGGTCAAGGTAAAGGAGTCCCATAACCTATAAGGTCGTAGGGGAGCGAGGCGTCAGAGACCTCACTTCTCTAGGGCCGGCATATTGAGGGCGGCGCCCATCTCCTCTCCCTCGCTGCTTTACTTTCCCTGACCCTAAAGAGGGCAGGTATCCATTTACAGCTGGGTGAACTGGGGGAACTGTACTGAAGCCAAGGCGCGCAAACGGTCACCCATCCAACTGGTAACCACGCTCGACGCTGCTTAACTTGGCGAGTGCTCCGACCACTGAGCTATCCCGTCCCCTGATCATATCAAAACAATAATGCACGTAGCATCTCTCTTTTTATACT
Organism: Rapana venosa; assembly: GCA_028751875.1. NCBI lineage: Eukaryota > Metazoa > Mollusca > Gastropoda > Neogastropoda > Muricidae > Rapana > Rapana venosa. Next base: position 17,482,371 of record CM054164.1, read on the forward strand.
CTGGGATGACAAGTTTCAATGAGTACTCACCTAGGGAAGTCAAGGTTTGAGTGAAATTCTATGAATTGTCATTCTTTTATTTAAGAAGTAAAGTAATGGAGTTACGTATAAAAATCTGCATGTCCAGCAGATGCATCAACACAGTTTATAGATCCCATTAAATACATGCATTGTATCAAACTACTAGTTAGTTTTAATCTTGAGAACAAGCAATCACTCTAGATATGAATATGGCATTCCCTCTCACAATGTCATCGGGTGGGTACGACTTTGAAGGGTAAACACATATTATCTTTCTGATCCTGGTCAACTGCGCCATTTCCCTCAACCTTTGGCCTCCCAAAGTAAGTACTCGTTTACGTTTCTAATTCAATTTCTTGTAGCTTACAGCAATTAGATATATGAACATCCACCAGCACTGACAAGGAAAATTGACCAGATTTCTAACAACCTTAAACATGTCAGGGACAAGAGACCACACATAGAACTATGGGTTACAACTGGCGACCTCATTGCAAAAGTGAGTAAAAATGAAGTCAGTAAAAAAAAAGTAGAATTGTCCCCTAAGGGCTGTGAGAGAAAAATAAAAGAGGTGACATGTCCGCGTTTTTCTGTCGGGCATACGAGCTGGAATCACACACAAAAACCTTCAGCCAGTTAGAAAACGTTACATTTGGATATTATCACCAGACAAAGTGATAAACCATATTAATTATGACTTGTAATTTTTGAAATTAAATAAAATTCTGAACTCAGAGACCTTGTTTGGCACAAGCTGCTACACTGAACACGTACTTATCTCAGTTAAAACCAGGTTTAAATTTATTTTTAAAAACAACCAAAAATAGTATCATCCCCTTAATTTGATACTAGACATCATAAAGAAACTGATACTGTCGCACGTTTCCAAACTGAAACAAGAAACCATTTGTTCAGCTTCTGGTAAGGTAAGGTAAAGGAGTCCCATAACCTATAAGGTCATAGGGGAGCGAGGCGTCAGAGACCTCACTTCTCTAGGGCCAGCATATTGAGGGCGGCGCCTATCTCCTCTCCCTCGCTGCTTTACCTTCCCTGACCCTAAAGAGGGCAGGTACCCATTTACAGCTGGGTGAACTGGGGGAAACTGTACTGAAGCCAAGACGCGCAAACGGTCACCCATCCAACTGGTAACCACGCTCGACGCTGCTTAACTTGGCTGGGGGAAAGCGAGTGCTCCGACCACTGAGCTATCCCGTCCCCTCCTGGAGACATGGGCAAAAGAAGATTTTCCCCAAATGTATTTATTTATTTATTCTTTTAGTTCAAGGATAACGGAATAATCATTCGTGTGCTTTTTTCATCCACTCCCCGTGTGTATGCAGTTTTGTAAATGTTGTCAAACATTCCCTCGGCACACAATAGCCTACTCTTCCGAAAAGCGGAACGAGTTTTAACATATGTGCAAGATATTCCAAAAGGAAAAATATATGACATTTTGGATTCTCAAATCTTTCGTCTAGCAAATACGTCCAGGTGTTTGAATTTACTGTAAGAACCTGTGCGTAGTAAGTTTCCTGGTCTTGACCTTTTCTCTATGGTAGCCCGCTATAGATTAACCAGTCGTCCACTAGCCCCTCCATAGGTATTACCCACCACTGGGTAATGGTGACTGTACCAACATCAGTACCCATCATCCACATATGGGTGACGTGTTTTAAAACAAAAATCTGCAGCTTTCCTTCCTACAGAAAATCCAATGTTTTTCCCACGCCACCAGAGAGCCAGACACATGCAGTTTCCATTAAGACCTAGCAGGTCCGTGAGTGGATCATGGTATTTCACTCTATAATCAGCTTCCTAAGGCAGAACCCATGTGGAAACACAAACTTTGGGGAACCCAGGATTGTGTGTGTGTGTGTGTGTGTGTGTGTGTGTGTGTGTGTGTGTGTTGTGTGTGTGTGTGTGTGTGTGTGTGAGGCAGACCAAGTTACTGAATAGCCAAGTGGTGTTACCTTTTGCCTTATTTCGCAGAAATAGCACACAAAACGTGGGGCGAATGAAGTAACCCGTTTGTTCAATAAGATGCACATTGCAAATATATAAATGATCATCTTCAGCATGTTTGGTGGGGTCAAGTTCAGTCTCATAACTAATGCAGAAATATAGGATGCAGCCTACAAGTAGTTTTGGTACAACACAGAACTGCCAGTTTCCAAACAACAAGAGGGGTTAGCGAAAAGAAAAAAAAGAAGAGAGAATAGAGCTAAAACTGCTAGTACTAGGCAAGGTTTTTGCAACTGTGATCAGTGCATGTTTACTAGGAAAGAGGGGTTATCTCTGTTAAGGTAGGGATAGTGTTTAGAACTTGGTTGTGGTGGTGGGGGGTGGGGTGCCTTTTATCTGTTAAATTTCTTCTCTTCATTTGTTTTAACATGCCACCAGTGACTGTTTTTAAATACCTCACAATATAGGCAGCCATACTCCGACTTCAGATTTTTTAAAAATTCTCTTTTAAAGGAGAATGCAGGTTGTTATATTAAGAGTTTGTCCGGGATGTAAGCAATATCAACATAACATTTTAAAACGTAACAACATTTTAGTGTAGGCATTGGCAATAGCTGACATGATGTATTGACACAGCTTTTTGCCTGGGATATTAACTTTATATGATAATGATAAATGATGATACAACATTGTAACTGGTCTGACCACCTTGACCAAGAAACATTCATTAGCAAACGGGTTGAAGAGACCTAGGTATGGGGGCCAGAAACACGCCTAGCATAGCGGGTCTAGGTGTGTGTGGTGCATCTCACATGTCAAGCAGCTATCATGAATTACAAGACAGGGAAGTGACAGTAACCATTTTGAAAGGTAAAGGTAAAGGAGTCCCATAACCTATAAGGTCGTAGGGGAGCGAGGCGTCAGAGACCTCACTTCTCTAGGGCCAGCATATTGAGGGCGGCGCCCATCTCCTCTCCCTCGCTGCTTTACCTTCCCTGACCCTAAGAGGGCAGGTACCCATTTACAGCTGGGTGAACTGGGGGAACTGTACTGAAGCCAAGGCGCGCTAACGGTCACCCATCCAAGTGGTAACCACGCTCGACGCTGCTTAACTTGGCTGGGGGAAAGCGAGTGCTCCGACCACTCAAACAGCAAAAGAAGATAAAAAAGAAAAGAAAAGGAAAGGAAAGTCATACCGCCTTTATCTTCTAGCTGCTATGCCTTCTTCAGTGCAGTTCGTCTTGCGTAGAAACGGTGTAGAGGTTGAAGCGGGTGATACTTCATGTGCTGTCACTTACAGATCTGGATGTGGGAGAGCCGTGTGGGGGTCAGAACAGGAGAGCCTGTGACACACACAGTATCTGTGACAGTGACAACACCTGCCGTGAGTATTCTGTCTTAACGTGTCATGTCAGAGCTAGTTTGTGAGAGTGACCCTGTTTGTCGTGAGTAGTCTATGTTAAGTATCAGAGCTACAGTGTTTGTGACAGCGACCATTTTGGTCATGGGTGTTTTCTTGAACATGTCATTTACATTGGTTTGTGACAGCTGCCATATTTGTCATGGTGTTTTTGTTGTTTTGGTGGTGTTTTTAAATGTCAGAATATAGCAGACAATATAGACCGCGTGAGTGGTATTGCTAAAGGATCTGTTTGCTGCCAACAGGATTAAACTGTTTAAATTATCAAACATCGTCAAAATAATAATTTTAAAAAAAGAAGCTATTCCAACAAACTAGCTTCAGGACTTTTGCTATAGTGCATAGTGAACTGATTTTCCGATAGGAGTGGACCAGCCATTTTAAGTTGGAACAAGTTGTGTTCAAGCCACCTTTTCTGGGCCTGGCCCTGTGTGGATTAAGCAGAACCGTCACAGAGTGGGGCTGCCTGGTAACTCCAATACTGCGGAGTGGCGGTGCTGTCTTGGGTCTACAACCAAAACGACCCCCACACCTATGCCTCCTACACGCAAGATCAAAGCGACACCTTCAGCCAACAACAGCCATGTCCAGACAGAAACATGTATGGAAGGACAAGACAAGGACATCTTACCACACAGATGAAAACCCCTGAAAGCGCCACTATGCACTAGATTCCCATGTAGATGCTTTAGGAGAACAAAAGCCTAGTCGTAGTCATGCAAGATGCTCAACTTAGGGTGCACAGAAAATGTTGCCAATAAACAAAATATCCACACCCTTATTTCTCACTGATTTCTCATACCGAGAAATGGCATGAGATGCAGCAGCGGAGCATGCACCAAGTAATTCAGTGGCATGAAGTTAGCCACCAGAGTGAGTCATATTTGGAGGAGCAGGAGTGTCCATAATGTATACATTTTTTTAAAGGTCCGTATTTTGATGTGTGGTTATTTGTTTTCTATGTGTGTGCACCATTCCAAGCATCAAACAAGGTAAGACTGCTTTGGTCTATCCAATGTGTCTTCCATTTAAGAAGATTTGGTATCAAGACTTTCTGTGAGTTGGTGGGGGTGCTGCCAACAATGCCAGACACTTTGGGAACTTAGTTTTCCATGGCATATTTAGCCCAGAGTTGGTGACGAAAGTCCGCTTATTCTGAGAAAAAGAGAAAATATCCACTTTGTGTGTGCATTTATACCAGACATCTCAGTATGTCAGAAGAAGAGAAAGAAGTAGGCCTAAGTGCCGAAGTCATATCGTCAGCATCAAGAGTTGGAAAGCCTCAATGCCACATGGGAACACTGCTTTAAAATGCAGATGCACAACTACACAAGATGATGTCTGAGCTATCATCTCGAGCTTCCTTGGCCACTAAGACCATTAAGCCAAAGAGAAATGAAATTCGTGCTGATGGAAAAGCAAGGCAAAAACGTAAACGCAACCTTTTGTCGATGGTAGTTCCGAGTCTGATTCTGATATCGAGGATGGAATAGACAATGACGGCATTCTGATATCGAGGATGGAATAGACAATGACGGCATTCTGATATCGAGGAAGGAATAGACAATGACGGCATTCTGATATCGAGGATGGAATAGACAATGACGGCATTCTGATATCGAGGATGGAATAGACAATGACGGCATTCTGTCTGTGAGTTTCGACAATGAGGATGACATCATGAAAGAATTGGACAATGAGCTTGATGTCAATGAGGACTAGGGCCAAAAAGTTGTTAGTGACGTATGGAAAACAATGCCAACCAACACCAGGAAAAAGCGATCTCCGGTTGGCACGCACACAAACACACCCACACACACACACACACACACACACACACACAACACACACACCACACACACACACAGAATGTCTAGTTTTGCGCGCTACAAGTACAATCGACAGAGCAGTGCATGCGATTCGTGAAGGGCAGTGCAGAGCAAGTTCAGACCTCTTGGACATGGCTGTACCTTGACTGATGGACTCGGTAGCCCTGTCAGACACCGCTTCCCAAGACCTGTCTCTCCAGAGGCTGGCGGCAACAATACCATGCCTAAACCCAGCCTTTGCTGCTGGAAGTTGTAGTGACGGCACTCCCGTTACTGACAACATCTGTGAAGAAGATGTGTCTGCATCTCTCAAAGAGGCCTAGGAGCTGGATCATTGTGGAGCAAGTGTTCCAGGGTCCAGTGGGGCCAGAGAGTGAAGTGATTGGTACCCAAAACATAGTTGTCCAGCCTATCCTCTATTTCAGGGAAGAGGAACAGCGATAGAGTGGACCAGAGACAAATATCACTTTGGTGTCGAGATCGTGATGAAGAAAAGCATAAACCCTACCCTGTCGTTCGGATGAGACTATAAATCGGGGCCCCGTGTGCGAACGCATGCAGAACATCTTGCGCACACGTTAAATCTCGTTCCGCTTTTCGAAAGAGTAGGCCTTTGTGTGCCGGTGGGAACAGATGACAAAATTTACAAAACCGCATACACACAGGGACTGGATTTTTTAAAAAAAAGCACATGATTGCTTATTCCATAATCCTTGATATTAAAAGAAAAAAAGTCATCTGAGCGCTTTGATTTGTTGCTTACAAGATTCAGCGCTATATAAATTCCATACATTATTATTATTTTATTATATCATTATAAAATTAAAACGCATCATGTAATAAAGAAAGCTGTGTTGATATGGCCATGTAACAAAATTCAGTAATGTATTTAAAACTGTTAGTTGGAGAGATCTAAAGGAAAATAATGCACTTAGTTGTTTTTTTTTAAAACAGGGGGGAGCAGGGTAGTGGACTAGCGGCATTTTATTTATTTATTTATTCTTTTATATCGAGGATAATGGAATAAGCACTCATGTGCTTTTTTACATCCAGTCCCCGTGTGTATGCGGTTTTTGTAAGTTTTTGTCATCTGTTTCCATCGGCACACAATGGCCTACTCTTCCGAATTGCATTGCAGAATGTAGAGGGAAATCACTTGCAGAAGCCCAGGCTTGGGCACACACCCAGCATCAGTGGAGGTGGCTGATGACCGGGGACGTGCGCGCACCCAGGAATAGAAACCCAAACGTCAAGGCTTTTTTTTATTTTAAAATTTATTTTATTCTTTTATATCCAGGTTAATGGAATAAGCACTGATGTGCTTTTTTTTTACATCCAGTCCCCGTGTGTGTGCGGTTTTGTAAATTGTTATATGTTCCCACCAGCACACAATGGCCTACTCTTACCAAAAGCGAAACAGGATTTAACGTGTGCGCAAGATGTTCTGCGTGCGTTCGCACACGGGGCCTCGGTTTATAGACTTTTGGGGAGAGTGGAGTCGGCACTGATGTTAACTCCAGGGGAAAATATCCCCCTTGAACGGGAATCGAACCCGGGTCGTCAGATTGCGAGCGCAATGTTCTAACCACTAGGCTATCCCGTAGGGGGCCAAACTGGGAAAGACTGGATATTGTCACCCAATGATATTGTTTCTAGTGTTCCTTTACTCCCCTGTTTCCTTATTGGTTGTTGACACAACATCACAGTTTTTAGAATTATTAAAACTAAATTACTACGGACAACACTCCTATAATCCCCCATTAGCAAAACCCCTGATGCATTATATGTTGTTGTTTTTTTAACACGGACAATTAAACTAGTACGGGTTTAAATGAATATTGTCTAAACTTTGAAATTTTTACAATTACAATTTTTGGAGCATGAAACATATTTGGTTTGTACTTTATTCTAGAACGAATAGGACATGTCGAGAGATGTTGTAAAGTGAATTATACCCTTGCCCCCATGGGGTTTTATTGGTGATAACTACTTGTTTACAGTCTAGAGAGGTAAAATTTAAAATATTACAAATTTGATAAATTGTGTATTATGTGTGTGGTGTGTGTGTTGTTAAGTGATGTACTGTGGTTGTAGTTTGTGTAAACTTGTGAATGTGTTTTTGTCTTTTGGAGCATGTATATTGTTTTGTGTGTGTGTATTTTGGATGGACTGTGATAGATGTGTGTGATTTCACTTTAGCCATGGATAAACTGGGATACTCGTACATCAACAGAAGTGTAAAATTGAAATGATCTGCGACACTCTGAAGAATGTGTATGTTATTTAGAGTCATCAGTGTGTGTGTGTGTGTGTGTGTGTGTGTGTGTGTGTGTGTGTGTGTCGGTTGGGGTGTGTGTGGTGTGTGTGTGTGGTGTGTGTGTGTGCTGTGCGCGGTTGTGTGTGATTGAGTGTGTGCGTGTGGTGTGTGGTGCGTGTGTGTGTGTGTGTCTGTCTGTGTATGTGTTGTGTGTGTGTGCGTCGCGCGCCGCGCGCGCGCGCGTGTGTTGTGTGTGGGTGTGTGTGTGTGTGTGTGTGTGCTGTGTGTGTGTGTGTGCGTGCTCGTGAGTGGTTGGCGTGCGTGCGTGGGGATGTGTGTGGTTGCTTGTGTGCGTGTGTGTGTGTGTGCGTGCGGTGCGTGCGTGTATGTGTGTGCGTGCATGCGTGCGTGTGTGTGTATGTGCGTGCGTGTGTGTGTGTGCTCGCGCGCGAGTGTGTGTGGTGGTGTGTGTGGTGTGTGTGTGTGTGTGTGTGTGTGTTGTCTTGTAAAGCACTGTCAGATGCTTTCAGTATGACAATTCGTCTGTGTTCAAGTTGGATGTTCTTTCCTAGAACAACACGTCTCCACCAGCGCAGCATCACCCATTTCCTTGTTCAATGTCCGTCAATGCACCTGTTTTCCCGCGAGGTTGGCATTTGATGTAGTTTGTAAAGAGTTAACTATGCTTTTGGGGAGTGGTATAAAAAAGGTAACGGTAAAGGAGTCCCATAACCTATAAGGTCGTAGGGGAGCGAGGCGTCAGAGACCTCACTTCTCTAGGGCCAGCATATTGAGGGCGGCGCCCATCTCCTCTCCCTCGCTGCTTTACCTTCCCTGACCATAAAGAGGGCAGGTAACCATTTACAGCTGGGTGAACTGGGGGAACTGTACTGAAGCCAAGGCGCGCAAACGGTCACCCATCCAAGTGGTAACCTCGCTCGACGCTGCTTAACCTTGGCTGGGGGAAAGCGAGTGCTCCGACCACTGAGCTATCCCGTCCCCTGGGGAGTGGTACATTTCTCCTCAAATGCAATCGTGTTTCACGTCCTGCGATGCTCAGTCTGTTTGTTTATAAAGAACTGGCACTCGAAGTAGCGTAGACCTGTGCTATTTCCCACAGCCTAAGTTCACCCCAAATAGACTGTGGCCAACCAGTCGTTTGCAGTGTGTTCCCTCACTTCTAATCAAGATAGACTCGATGGAGTTTTTATCAAATGGAAAGATGAACTAGGTCACCAGCCGCCATGGAACAGTGGTTAGCTTCTTGGGTTAAGGACCAAAAGTCGCAGGTTTGAATCCCGTAAGAGTCGTAGTGACTTTTTCGGACTCCGGCCGACTCCTACCCAGAAGGAATTTGTTCTTGGCGCATTGGGAAGACTGGGACCACACAGTCATGGTTAACCCATTTGGCAGACGTGATTATGAGAATGTTGCTCAAATTACACGGGATAGCTCAGTGGTCGGAGTACTCGCTTTCCCCCAGCCAAGGTTAAGCAGCGTCGAGCGTGGTTACCGCTTGGATGTGTGACCGTTTGTGCGCCTTGACTTCAGTACAGTCCCCCCAGCTGTGAATGGGTACCTGCCTCTTTAGGGTCAGGGAAGGTAAAGCAGCGAGGGAGAGGAGATGGGCGCCGCCCTCAATATGCTGGCCCCTGGAGAAGCTGAGGTCTCATTGCTCTCCTACCACCCGGTTATGGGACACCTTTATACACACACACACACACACACACACACACACACACACACACACACACAATATATATATATATATATATATATATATGTGGGTGGGTGTTTGTGTGAGTGTATTATATATATATATATTATAATATATATATATTTAATTATATTATATATATATATAATATATATATATATATATATATATATATATAATACACTCACACAAACACCCACCCACACACACACACACACACACATATCTCTCTCTCTCTCTCTCTCTCTCTCTCTCTCTCTCTCTATATATATAATATATATTATATATATATAAAATACACTCACACAAACACACACACACACATACACACACACGCACGCATGAACACGCAAACACGCACACACACACACATACACATAATATCTGCTTGTTTTGTTTTCTTGTTGTTGTTGTTGTTTAGTGCTGACACTGGTACATGTGTAGAGCAAAGACCAGGAAAATTCTGTAGAGATAGTAATGACTGCATGGCTGGAGCACACTGCCACCAGGGCACCTGTAACTGTACTGAGGGAACGTCCACCTTACAACATGGCATATGTGGTAAGGAACGTGCGTGTGTGCACGTGCGTGCGTGCGCGCGCGCGTGTGTGTGTGTGTGAAAGTCAAAGTCAAACTTTTATTTTCAGATGGTACACTGAATAAGCAGTATGTGTGTGTGTGTGTATGTGTGCGTGCGTGCGTGCGTGCGTGCGTGCGTGTGTGTGTGTGTGTGTGTGTGTGAAAGTCAAAGTCAAAATCAAACTTTTATTTTCAGATGGTGCACTGAATAAGCAGTATCTGTGTGTGTGTGTTGTGTGTGTGTGTGTGTGTGTGTGTGTGTGCGTGCGTGCGCGTGTGTGTGTGGTGCGTGTGTGTGT
>CM054164.1:17492954-17544233 GCA_028751875.1 Rapana venosa
GAGAGAAGGCAGAGTTCAGGATTATCACGCAAAGAATCCGAGTCATTTGCATAAACGATAAATAATAAATGGATAAACCCCCAACAAAACTGTTTTATAAATTTGCTGTCAATAAAAACATGCATACTCATATACTGTCTTTGCCCAGGACCGCTAAGTTGTTATTCCTGTTCATTTAGGAAAAAGGGAAACAATAATCTGCCTCAACTTCTAACATCAACCCTGTAAAACAACAGTTTGGGAAAATGTTTGAAAAAACATCTAATTGAAGATCGTAGACCTTTTTTCATTCTGCTAAAACTTATAAATATCTGCCTTGCTTTACCTGCAAGTCGTACCCTTGTTTGTCTGTTTTCCTCAACGCTGGGCTGTCTCAATTGAGAGAGTGCTGTACTGTCTTGCTTTAGTTTTATCTTATTACTGGTTTAGGTCTGACTTTTTAAAAAACCCAATTTTAAAGGTTAGTTCTTTTCACACAGATTACCATGATCATTTCTTTGCTTTTATTTTTTTTGTCAAAGCGGGATAAAAACAAATGAGTAAGCCTAATATTTCAACCTAAAGGGAAAGGGACCATTTGACTTGTCCTATTTGACTTGATTCCACCTGACTTCACCTGACACACGCACACTAATAATTCTGTAGGATTAATCAATTGAAACACTACACTCACTTTTCTTACACAAGTTTACCAACCTGGCAGACGATTGATGGACAATAAGAAACGGGGAGGCAGAAATGGAAGCAAAAGAGGGACATGTGACAGTTTACCGCATTTCTCTGTCTCAGGGTCGGTCACATTGGGATTACATTTGACATGTGCCTTCAACACACAGGCCACCTTCAAAACACAGGCCTGGACTGCGCTCACAGTTGCTGTTCTTTGCAAGTCCTGTGGGAGGAGGCATAGAACCACACCACACACACACACACACACACACACACACACACACACACACACACCACACACACACACACACACATACACACACACACACACATACACACACACATACACACAACACACATACACACACACACACATACACACACACATACACACACACATAACACACACACACACATACACACACACACACCACACATACACACACCATACACACACACCCACACACACACCACCACACACACACACACACTATGCTGCAGGACTAGATCGGGTTGATGATGGTGGGACTTCACTTTGTATGATGCAGTTTTGTGTGTGTGAACAGAGGAACTGCTCCGCAGGCACTCTCACAATGCAACGGGAGACCCCAAGGTGTAGCTGTCCCTCCATCAATCAACACCAGCACTACCCCATCCTACATAAAGAAGTTGAAAAAGCAGTAAGATCAGTAAACACAGGGAAGTCAGCAGGAGTGAACAACATTTCCCCTGGCACTGGTCTAATATCACTTAGAGTGAACAGACCTTTAAAATTTAAGACAACAACTGGTCCAGGCAGGAAGAGGCCAGATTCACCATCTGCAATAAGATCTGGCAGACAGAGGAGTGGCCAACACCTTGGACACAGTCCCTGTATCACTCTCCGGAAGAAAGGCAACTTACTACTAGCCAAAACTACAGTACCACACCTGATCAGCCATCCCAGCAAAGTCATGCTATGGATCTCCTGGGAAAAGACTAAAGCCTCAAGCTGAGGAAATCATCAAAGAAGAGCAGGCAGGTTTCAGAGCAAGACGGAGCACAAACCGAACAAATGTTTTAACTTTAGAATACTCTGTGAGAAATACTTGCAACACCCAAAAAGATCTTTACCACGTCTTAGTAAAATTTATTCATTTGTTCATTCATTCATTCGTTCATTCATTCATTCACTCATCATTTATTCAAATTTTCTCTCTCTCTCTCTCTCTTCTCTCATCTCTCTCTCTCTCTCTCTCTCTTTCTGTCTCTCTCTCCCTCTCTGCATCTGTTCGTCTCTGTCTGTCTGCTTGTCTTTTGTCCCCGCTTGTCTGTCTGTCTGTCTGTCTTCTCGTGTGTTTGCCCGGTGTGCGGTTTGTGTGTGTGGTGTGTGTGTGTGTGTGTGTGTGTGAATGTGTGTGTGTGAGTGTGTGTGTCTGAATGTGTGTGTGGATTGAGTTGTGGGGTGTGTGTGTTGTGTGTGTGGTGTGTGTGTGTGTGTGTGTGTGTGTCTGAATTGTGTGTGTGTGTGTTGAATGTGTGAGTGTGTGTGTGGGGAATGTGTGTGTGTGTTGTGTGTGAATGTGTGTGTATGTGTGTGTGTGTGTGTGTCTGAATGTGTGTTTGCTGAATGTGTGTGTGTGTCTGAATGTAAAGTGGGTGTCTGAATGTGTGAATGGTGTGTGTGTGTGCTGCGTGTGTGTGAGATGTGTGGAAAGTGTGGTGTTACGGGAAGGGGGTTTTCTTCTATCTACTGTAACTTTTAAACTCTCTGTTTTGCACATAAGAATACTCACTGGCCTACCTGACCGAGATTACCAACAACTAACGCATGACTATCTTCATTATCTATTATCTATCTACTATTATCTATCTTTGTCTGTCTGTCCCGTAGTCTGACGACCCTGGGCACCCCAAAGATCAAAACCAGTTCCCTCATTCATGACATGACACAGCGCGCTAATCCAACATAGCTCAGTCAAGGACCCAGGGCCAGTGTTCACAGTAGCCCGCCCCTTCCTTTTCAACCCTAGCGCAAGTGTGGTCAGCTTCTGCTATGATCAGCGGCAGCGGGGATGGATGGACAGCACTGAGAGCAGCTGAAAGTGGGGGCAAACTGACCACTGCGACGTGGCAGCATGTCTAACATAATTCCTTCCCAAACGCTGGTTTGGTCAGTTTATTCTTTATTCTTTTTGATCGAGGATAATGGAATAAGCACTTATGTGCTTTTTTTTTTTACATCCAGTCCCTGCGTGTATGCAGTATTGTAAATTCTGTCATCTGTTCCCACCGGCACACAATGGCCTACTCTTACGAAAAGCGGAACAGGATTTAACGTGTGCGCAAGATGTTCTGCGTGCGTTCGCGCACGGGCCTCGGTTTATAGTCTCATCCGAAGGACTTTTGGGGAGAGTGGAGTCTGCACTGATGTTAACTCCAGGGGAAAATATCCCCTTGAACGGGAAATCGAACCCGGTGACGTCAGATTGTCAAGCGCAATGTTCTAACCACTAGGCTATCCCGTCCCCCATCAGTTTGACTGATGCAGCAGCGTTTGGGAAACATGACAATACATATAATGATAGAAACAGTAAGGGGGCAACAGCCAACAGAGGACACCACAGTCTTACTGCACTGTTTCTGGTGGTCACATAGAGCGTTGATGTCGCAGTCCTCATCCATTCTGCATCCCTCACTCCCATAGGATTTGTCTGTGGTGACCAGGGCAACAGACAGTCTGACAATGCTTTGCCATGGTGTTGGGAGGGAGACAGTTTACATTATTTTTTAAAAATTTTAAAATTTTTATTTTGTTCTTTTATATCGAGGATAATGGAATAAGCACTTATGTGGGTTTTTTTTACATCCAGTCCCTGTGTGTATGCGGATTTGTGAATTCTGTCATCTGTTCCCACCGGCACACAATGGCCTACTCTACTATCCCGTAACCCAGTGGTGATTAAGATACACCCATAACTCTAAGATGGCAAATTATTTCTTTACAAAAAAGTACAAATTCTAAATTTCCAGGTGCTTAGGGAAATTGATTATTAGACCAGCAATGCTATAGCATGTAGGCTAAGTCCAAGAGGACTATTTGCTCATTTATTTATTAGTTTATATTTTTACAGCTGAAAACAGAAAGCCGTGTTTACACAGAGGATTAGGGCACTGAGGTTATCATTTGTATATACAGTAATCAGCGACTAGAGTTTTTGGCTTGTTTTAATTTGGGCTCTGCTACAAAACACCCGTTTCTTTCCAGGCACATTCAATGTGGTGTTTGTCCTGACAAAACTGTGCTTAGAATTTTTAAAAAATCTCTGAATATCACAGCCTTATGTATTGACATGAGGAGGATTGCAAGGGCTCCGATTCGGATAACTTTTTGTGTGTGTGTGTGTGTGTGTGTGTGTGTGTGTGTGTGTGTTTTGTGTGTGTGTGTGTGTGTGTGTGTGTGTGGTGTGTGTGTGTGTGTGTGTGTAAGTGTGTGTGTAAGTGTGTGTGTGTAAGTGTGTGTGAGTGTGTGTGTGTGTGCATGTGTGCGTATGTAATTGCGTAATAGTAAATACAAGGCAGTGACAACGATTACGCTTAAAATAGATGTGGGTCATTTTCTTTTAAAGCTGGAATATATTCTACAATCACTGGCGACTAAGGCATGAACATAGTCATTTACTGGTTTGAGCTCTAAGCCAGGGCCTACATGATATTGCTATTATGCTTAAACATGCTATGTTGAAATTATCACCAGTCATAACCAGCATGTCACATGACACACTGCTGGCTCTGCTTAAAGAGAACTACAATGACCTGAGAAACCCAGTGACTCACTCACTCACTCACTCATCCATTGGTCGGGACAACCGTTGGGTACCCGCATGAACGCTGCAAAGTGGTACCGCCAAATGGTTCTGTCCTGGGCCGTTTTCAGGAGGCTTGGTACAGTGAGGCCGGTCCACTCCTTGATGTTGGATATCAGCTTTTGCGTGGTCGTCCCTGCCTCCTTGCTCCTTCCACCATTCCCTGCAGGACTGTCTTTGACAGGCTGTTATGGGCCCTTGTTGTGTGGCCAAACCACTTCAGTTTCCTCCGTTTGACTGTATCTAGCAATGGTTCTTGTTTGCCAGCCAGTGCCTCGATCTGCTGCCAGACGTAGTCATTGGTTTTGCGGTCTCTGTAGGTGATGTTCAGGATCCGCCTGAGGCACTTCATCTCAAAGGCTTGAATGCGACGTTCTAAATCGGCAGTAAGTGTCCATGCTTCACAGCTGTACAAGGCAATGGATGTGGCGATGCCTTGTAGAGTCTGACCTTAGTGTGGGTTCTGATGTTAGTGGTTTCCTCCACACTTTCGCCAGCTTAAGTCATGGAGGAGAGTGCCACAGCAAGTCTGATCTTCACCTCTTGTGTGCTCGTGCCTACTTTGGTGATGACTGCTCCAAGGTACTTGGAAGTTTCCACCTCCTCTAGTGTTTCGCCACTCATCTTGATGCTGGTGGGAGTGGTCGGTGTGGTACTGTTCACTAGGATCTTGCTCTTTTCCGTGCTGATCTCCATACCGTGGGCATTGGCTGATGTTTCCAGTCTGGGTGAGATCCTGGAGTTCTTCTTCACTGCGGCCCATGAGATCAATATCGTCTGCGAATCGAAGATTGCAGACTGGCCTTCCTCCTATTGTGATTGTGGTCTTGAAGCCAAGGAGGGCCTCCTGCATGATGTTCTCCAGGAACAACGTTGAAAAGAACGGGGATAGCGGCAGCCTTGTCGAACTCCAACTGAAGTCCGGAAGAACTCTCCGATTTCTCCACCCATGAGGACTGCACTGTGGGAGCGTCATACAGCGCCTGATGAACTTGAATCAGGTCCTCGTCGAAGCTATAGTCTCTCATGACTTGCCACAGAGCTTCTTGCCACACTCGATCGAAGGCCTTCTTGAAGTCAATGAAGTTGTTGTAGAGCTGTCGCTGATGTTGGAGATGCTTCTCTATGAGCATTCTGATGTTGAAGATCTGTTCGACAGTGCTTCGACCTGGTCTGAATCCTGCCTGTTCTTCTGATAGGATTTCTTCTGCTTGTGGTTTCAGTCTGTTCAAAGCAATGCGTAGCATAACTTTGCTTGGATGGCTTATCAGACTGATTGTTCTGTAATTTTGGCACTTCTTCAGGTCTCCCTTCTTTGGAAGTGGAACTATGATGGATTGGGTCCATGTTCAGGGCCACTCTTTGCTGGTCCAGATGCGTTGGCAGATGATTGTTTAATGCCTTGATCATCTCTGGGCCCTCCGTTCTTGATGAGCTCAGCCGGGATGTTGTCAATCCCTGGTGACTTGCCTCCTTTCAGGGATCTTACTGCTTCTTCTACCTCTCCTCCACACCTGTGTGCTTTCAGGATCTGATGGTCTGGGATCTTGCTGGTGAAGTTTGTTCGATCAGCCTTCAGCTTGTAGTTGTACAGGTCTCTGCAATATTCTGTCCATCTCTTCATGATAGTGGCGCTCTCTGTAAGGACTGACCCCTCTTTGTCTTCAATAACGGAGGTCTTTGGCTGCTGGGACTTGGTTAGTACCTTGATGGTCTGGTACGCCTCTTTGCTGTCTCCTTTCGCCATTGCCTTCTCAACCTTTGGAGCATTGTTCTGACATCCAGTTCCCCATGGCCTCAGTCATCTTCTTCTTGATTGACCTGTTGACTGTTCTATACTCTTCGGCCGTTTCTGGGTTTTTGTTCTTCACTGGCTTTAGCTCCCTACGTTGGTCGCACAGGTCCAGGATATCGTTGGTAACCCACGGTTGGTTTCTTTTTCCTCTCTTTCCCAAGGATCTCCAGCGCTGTCTCCTGAATGGTCTTGCTGAAGGTCTCAGTGAGGTTGTTGATGTCATCTTGGAGGAAATTCAATGCTGCAAATCTGCCCCCTATCTCAGCTTTAAAGATTTCAGCGACTTCGGGGTCCTTCAGCTTTTCCATGTTGAACCGCAAACGGGGATTTCTCTTCTGGTTCTTGGTCTTCAGCTTGATCTGTAGGGTCATGAGTACCATGTCGTGGTCACTGCCAATATCAGCGCCAGGGAAACTTCTTGTCTGGGCTTTGTTGATGCTCGACTTAAATCGTTTGGGGGCCAAGATGTAGTCAATCTGGTTATGTGTCTTTCCACCCAGTGACTGCCACCAGCCAAACCAGCACTTAGCACAACACACTGCTGGCTCCGTTTAAAGACAAACATCATTTAAAGTATCATGACCTGAGAAAGGCTGCCTACAGGGCATGAAACTATAAACCGAGGCCCCGTGGTCGAACGCATGCAGAACATCTGGCACTTACGTTAAATCCTGTTCCGCTTTTCGTAAGAGTAGGCCATTGTGTGCCGGTGGAAACAGAAGACAAAATGTACAAAACCGCATACACACGGGGACTGGGTGTAAAAAAGCACATGAGTGCTTATTCCATTATCCTCCATATAAAAGAATAAATAAATAAAATAAATAAATAAATAAATAAATAAAAACACAGTTATGGAGGCACACTTCTCATCCATTGCACTCTTACGATCACACAATGATTGTTATGTCAGATGTTGTGAGACACAGTGCACTTTCTGGGTTACCTGCCTGGTTCCAAACTTAGAAATGAGCAAATGACAATGGCGACAACAGACAAGCCAACAAGTGCACAGATTTAAAGTGCTGTCTTTCTCACACGATTCCCCAATTGTTGTAATGATTACAAAGAGGATGAAATAACTTGAAGAAAACTTATGATAGCATTATATGTTGTAAGAACGTCCAATAAAAATACAAGTTTTATGGCAGACATAAAATCAGTTATAGCCCGAAGGCAAAGCAAGGAGCAAGACTTATAGAACTAGTTTTTCCTGACAGGCTGATGATGTTAGCTAGTCATGTAAAACACTGTGATTCATGCCAGGTATACAGCAGCAAGAAGCCCAGCCTTCATGTCCCTCACTATGTCCAACAACACATCACATAGCATTTTCCTGTCAATGCTATTCACTTTAGCCCACTAAGGATCTAACACGAACTAGTCGGCATTTTTCCTCTTTTTTAAAACCCTCTTTAAGTCACGACAGATTTCTCTGCATGAAATTCGGGCTGTTCTTCCCGGGGAGAGCGCGACGCGTCGCCACAAGAGCAGCGCCACCCATTTTTTTTCTTTACTGTCTGCAACTGCATTTGTTTGCCTTTTTTTCTACAACATTTTGCCAGGGGCAACTCTTCTGTTGCCATGGGCTCTTTTACGTGCGCTAACTAATTATATGTAATACACGGGGACCTGGGTTTATCGTCTCATCCCAAAGACTAGCCCCACTCATGGTCTAAAAGTAGTATGTTCTTTCGAGCCAGAAGGCCCATAGAGCCGGAGCTTATCCCGGTTTCTGTAGCGTTTTAAACGAACTGATGGTTTTTCACCACCCCTGTGACAGGACGCTAGTCTGTCGCCAGATACTTCCCCAGCAGAGCTGGTTACCCACTTGTACACCTGGTGGAGTGAGGAAAATAGGAGTAAAGTGTCTTTTCCCAAGGACACAACACCGAGCCGAGCGGGGATCGAACCCACGACCTCTGGATCCCGAGTTGACCGCCTAAACCACTCGACCACGGTGCCTCCAACTCATGGTCTAAAGGATGGGAGGAAAGTATCGGGTCCAAACGGGATTCGAGCCACCACACTTTTCCGACCCGGACTTTTCGTTTTCTAGGCTAGCTTGTACCTCTAGACCACCGATCCACCGTTAATAATAATAATAATAATAATAATAATAATAATGTATGGAATTTATATAGCGCTGAATCTTGTAAAGCAACAAATCAAAGCGCCCAGATTTTTTTTCCCCCGAGGATAATGGAATAAGCACTCATGAGCTTTTTTACATCCAACCCCCGTGTGTATTTTGTCATCTGTTCCCACCGGCACGCAATGGCCTACTCTATCGAAAAGCGGAGCAGGATTTAACGTGTGCGTTCGCACACGGGGCCTCGGTTTATAGCTCACTCCGAAGGACTTTATTGTATCATAGCGTGTGCTGATTGGTTAGGGGAAGCTGAGAAGAAGTTGAGCAAAGTCTTAGATGCAAGCGCTGCACTGTTGGAACGTTGCATCAACGTTAACAGTGCTGCAGTTGAAAGGATCCCCAATGAAGACCTACTACGGAATGCAGGCAAGAAGACATTGGGAACCATCATCACCAGACGACGGTGTACAGTGGATGGGCACATCCTCCGAAGAGACCCAAGTCAACCACAAGAACAGCATTGCACTGGACCCCAGAAGAGAGAGAGAAAGAAAGGAAGACCAAAAGCAACGTGGAGGAGGAGGACTGTAGAAAGTGAGATGAAAGCCATGCAGCACTCTTGGGGATCAGTGACTAGGTTGGCCCAGGATAGACAGGAGTGGAAGCGCTTTGTTGCTGCCCTACACACCGCTGGGTGTAATGGCTAATGATGATGATGAAAGGATGGCTGGTGTCTACGGTACTCACGGCACTTCTTCACGCGGGACCCTGCTCTGGCACTACACACTCCCGTGGACAAACACTGTGAGGTCTCCGAGCATGGCTCTCCAAACTCAGCCTCTAACACACACACACACACACACACACACACACACACACACACACACATACATACATACATATACACACACACACACATAAACACACACACACATATACACACACACACACATATACACACACACACAATATATACACACACGCACACACACACATATATACACACAACATAAACACACACACATATAACACACACACACATATACACACACACGCACGCACACACACATATACACACACACGCACGCACACATATATACACACACACGCGCACACACACACACATAACACACACACACACGCGCGCGCGCAAGCACGCACGTTGGTACGCACGCACACACACGCATACATACATATACACACTCACACGCACGCATGTACGCACGCACGCACGCACGCACACACAGGCACACACACGAGCGCGCGCGCGCGAACACACACAAACACATACAAAGTGTGAGCACAAGTAAAATCAACCAGTGTGGGAGCGCGCGCGCGTGTGTGTGTGCGTGTGTGTATGTGTGTGTGTGTGTGTGTGTGTGTGTGTGTGTGTGTCGGGGCAGGGGGGGGGGGCGTGCGTGCTTGTGTGCGTTCGTGCTTGTACTGGTGCGTGTGAGTGTGTGTACGTGCTTGTGTGTGTGTGTGTGTGTGTGTGTGTGTGTGTGTGTGTGTGTGTGTGTGTGTGTGTGGGTGTGTGTGTGTATGTGTGTGTGTGTGTATGTGTGTGTGTATGTGTGTGTATGTTGTGCGTGTATGTGTATGTGTGTGAGTGTGTGTGTGTGTGTGGGGGGGGGTGTATATTGGTGTGTGTGTGTGTGTGTGTGTTGGTGTGTGTTGTGGTGGTGTTGTTGTGTGTGGGGTGTGGGTTTGTTGTGTTGTGTGTGTGTGTGTGTGTGAGAAAGAAGAGAGAGACAGACAGACAGCAGACAACAGACAAACCACAAAGGTCAATTACACTAAGAGCAAGTATGTTTTAAAAACCTTTTTTTGGGAAAGAGGGACAGGGTTTTTGGGTTTTAAGGGAGAGGATGATTCTCTTCCATATTTTTGGGTAAAAAATTACACACAAAGACAGAAAACATCATTCTGGTCCGGTGTAACAGCTTCTTTTTTTTCCCCCTGTTTTCACTGGAAATCCCAAACAAAGTAAAGGGGGAACAAGATTTTTCAAATTTTTATACAAGTTTTAGGCCTTTTTTGGGAAAAGTTTTTTGACTAAATAGACAAATGCCCAATTTTATAGTCACAAATTTCCACGGAACAAATTCTTAAATAATTTAACTTTTTGGAAAAAGTAAAAACTTTTCCCAAATTTGCTTGAAAACCCGTTTTACCCCTAACCCCAACATAAGGCGAATTAATGCCTGATTTTTTAACTGAGCAATCGTTTTCAGTATGATATCAAGAAAAAAGTTTAAATCTGTTAAGTTGAAATAACCTTGGGAATAACTTCTTGGAAACATAAAAGATTGGGGACGGGGTCAATTATTACAACTGTAACCAATAATCATGTTCTTTTCCAAATTTTAAAACCGATTTTTATTCGTTTATTTGGTTTTGACTTTTGGTGCTTTTGTCTTATTTAACAACCATGATTTTGATTTCGGGATTGAAGCCATGTTTTGTCAGAAATTTTCAAGTCATTTTTAATTCTAACTCATAGGGGATTACATTTTTACCCACGTAGTATGGAAAATGTTTCTGCAAAAAGTTAAAAGTGGATGACACATGGAGGGAAATCCTGTGTTTAAAATGAAAAGAAGACGCCCAACAGACCCCGAAAAGGGAACACCCAGTTTCATGGTAAAAAAACACGACCAAAACAGTCCAATAACACTTTTTCCTGTCATTAAGCAATGCTTTTCAGTTTTTTAAACATCGAACAAAAACCTAATATCTTAGTTTCCTTATGACTAGGTTGACTCAGTAGTGTCAAAGGCCTTTTGATGTCAAAAAACGGCACCAGTTAAAATTTTTGTAATTCCACTGCCCAAATTGAAAGGCTTATGACATGAAAAGGTTTTTACTTTAAAACCACTTTGGTTTGGGATGAAAAAAACTTATTTTTGTAAAGTGTGACAAAATGTTGTTTTAGGGGACCTTTCCCAAAAAGGTTTTTTGGGCAAAAGTAATAGAATTTGACATAGGGCCGGGTAAATTTGAAGGGGCCCTTAGGATCACCAAAATTTTAAAAATGGGGGAAAACGTTAGGGATCTTTAAAAAATTGAAGGGGTGTAGCCCTTTTTCACTACAGGATTAAGATGTAGGCAAGATGCTTTGGGGTTGGGGGCAAAAGAAATTTTCCCAAAAATTTTTCTACCTCAACGGGCTAAAAACCCCAAAAAGAGAGAGAGAAGAGAGAAGAAGAGAAGAAGAAGAGAGGGGAGAGAGAGAAGGGGAAAGGAGAGAGAGAGAAAAGAAAAAAGGAGAAATTTGTTTTATCCAAAAAATTTGTGGTGTGTTCCCGTGTCATTTGTATGGTTTCCACGCAAAACTTCATCACATATAGTTTTCCCGCCCCACAAAGTGGGTTTTTTCATGGGGAACAGCATTTTTCCACCCTCGCCCAAAATCCTCCCTTTTGAAAAATGAAACAAAATTTAAACAAAAACCCAAAAAAAAATCTCTGAGCTGACAAATACAATAGCCCCTAAAAAATTTAAAAGATAAAGGGTAAAAAAAACACCCCCCTAATTAAAATGAAAGATAATCCCAGGGGTTGCAAATTAAAAAGTCTGAAAGTGATGATATTGGGCTGCCCTTTTTTTTAAAGGTAACTAACTACTTGATAAAGGTTAAAATAAAATAAAATAATAAAATTAAGGAAATTTTTATGGGGCCTTTAATCTTGTAAAGCAACAAATCAAACGCCCCAATGTTTTTTTTCAAACCCCCTTTAAATCATTTGGGGGGATTTTTTCTTTTGTGAAATTCGGGGTGGGTCTCCCCGGGGGGGAGCGGGGGAAGGGGAAAAGCGTCGCCAAAATTTCGGCTGCGCCCACCCTTTCACCCTTTTTTTTTTTTTGCAGCGTATTTGTTTCCCTATCAGAGTGGCTTTTTTCTAAGAATTTTGCCAGGGACAACTCTCTGTTGCCGTGGTTTTTTACGTGCGCTAAAAAATTACGTGTAACACACGGGACCTCGGTTTATCGTCTCATCCGAAAGACTAGCGCCCAGACCACCACTCATGGTCTAATGGATGGGGGAAAAATTTCCGGTCCAAACGGGGTACGAACCGCCGCACACTTCAGACCCGGACTTTTCGCTTTCTAGACAGGCGCGTTACCTCTAGACCACCGATCCACCATCTTATTCTTATCACCATCACTTATTTTAGTTAGTTAGTTATAAGTTAGTTGGTTGTTGTTATTCTGTGAAGTATTATGATATTGAAAGGATCTCCAAAACCTAAATAAATGTTTATAGTTTATACATCATTTTAGTCTGTACACCATTGGTAGCCTTCAGTCTTGGCAGACTATGGAGTGGCGCTCTAGGTGTGTGTTCTGGTACAGCGTCAGTTATGGCTGGCCAGGGATAACAGGCCCTATGACAGAGGGCACAGAGGAAGTCTGACAATGCTGGTCTGTCTGACTGAGCTACAGCTTTTCTTCTCCTTCTCTTTGCCTCGTGATGCTGAGAAAATCTCTCTTCGAACTTGGAGAGACCTTTCTGCACAGTCTGTCTCCAGGCTGACCGTTCAAGGGTTGTGGCTCCCAGTTGTTCTGGTCGATGTTCAGGGCTTTTAAGTCCATCTTGCACACGTCTTTGAATCGCAGCCGTGGCCTGCCTGTGGAATAATTTCGCTGCACAAGATTTCCATACAGGAGGTCTTCAGGGATCCGTTCGTCGTCCACGCCCACGACATGCAGAGCAGTGCATGTGTCTGTTTCAGCACCGTGTACAAGCATGGTGCATCCAGCTCTTTCCAGGACAGTGTTGTTTGGGACCTTGTCCTGCCAGGTGATGGTCAGGATGCATCAGAGGCAATGCATGTGAGAAGCATCGAGTTTTTGTTCTTGTTGGACTCGCAAAGTCCAGGACTTGCTGCCATACAGGAGGGTGCTCATGATGCAGGCTCTGTAGATCAGGATCTTTGTGTGCTCAGTCAGCTTGCTGTTGTTCCATGCTTTATTTGTCAGTCTGGTCATGGTGGTAGCTGCTTGCAGATGCGCCTGTTAGCTCTGCGTCAAGTGATACGGTGTCTGAGATAGTTGATCCCAGGTACACGAGGTCATGGACGACATCCATTTCATGGCCATTGATCATTATGGCTGGGGAGAGTCAACATCTGTCCCATGACTCGTGTTTCTTCTTTTTTTTTCATTTCCATTTCCATACCACTCTAAGTTACGACAGATTTCTCTGCGTGAAAGTAGGGCTGCTCTCCCTTCAAGCCCAACCGTCTGGCAGGCATCGTGAAGCGAGTCACGAGCTGCTGGAGGTCCTCATCTGAGTAGACGGTTACTGCTGCGTTGTCTGCAAAGAGGAAGTCACGCAGACATCTCACCTGACTTTGGTCTTGGCTCTTAACCAGGAACGGTTAAAGAGTTTCCGTATGACCTGGTTCAGAGGTGAGTAACTTCAGCTGCAGGACCAAATGCATGTTTCAGCATCACAGCAAAGAAGATCCCAAACAGAGTTGGAGCCAGGACGCAACTCTCTTTCAATCACTCCATGTGTTGAAGACAACTGATGTGTTGAGCTGTCAAACACGACAGTGCCTTTCATGTCTTTGTGAATGATCTGATGAGGCTGAGAAGGCTGGGAGGACATCCAATCTTGGAAGGATTTTGAAGAGGCCATCTCTACTGACCAGATTGAAAGCCTTTGTGAGGTCTATGAAGGCAACGAAGAGTGGCTGCCTTTGCTCCCTACATTTCTCCTGGAGTTGTTTGAGGGAGAAGATCATGTCTATAGTGGATCTGTTGGCACGGAAACCACACTGCGACTCAGGGAAGACTTGCTCTGCGAGTACCTGGAGTTTCTTCGGTACAAGCTCATGCAAAGGCTTCTCCAAAGATGCTGAGGAGGAATATCTGAATACTGTTCAAAAGTGTATCACAACACTTTGCCATCCATCATGGGAATATTTATTCAAATGCACAGCCAAAATATAAAGGGTGACTTAGCTATACTGATACTACTTAAAAGTGAATAATCTTCCTTTACTTCCTGTCATTCGTGTTTGTTTTATAAGTGAGCAATTAATGTTGGCCAGTGGTTTCCTTTTCTTGTTTCGCTGTATCTGTTTAACGACTAGAACCATACACAACAGCAGCGCTGGATTTACAAAGCAAACATCCGGCATAGAAGAAGCCAGAGATATCAACCAGTCTATACACAAGAAGAGAGCTGTGGTAATGTATTTTCCATCCATGTATCTCTACCTTCATTGACTCCAGTTTAAAAGTGAGATCCATGTAACTGATTAAAGCAGTCGTTACATTTGTTTATAGTACTTAGCTCTAAAAAAGTTATCTACACACAATGGACTAGAAATCAGATACCTGTAGTCTGCAAACCAAGTGTTAGCTAGTTTGTCTCTGCCTGTTGTTTTCCTTTGTCAAAGCGCCAATAATTAAAAACAAGTTATTAAGTGATAGTACTCACTGCAAGTGCCTCTCTCGCATATACCAGTGGCACAATCTGTCTCCGACTGACAGTTTTCGCCAAGAAGTAGTTCTGGACATAACACAAAATTGTGAATCTGTCTGTCCGTCTGTCTGTCTGTCTGTATGTCTGTCTGTCTCTCCCTCTCTCTCTCTCTCTGCAAAGAGCTACTTAAGTACATATCTTTACCTTCTAAATGGTCTTCATTGTCTTCATTACTTTATGTCATCATTTTTTCTTGTCATCATTTGTCAAGCATCGGGTATCTAAGCATAGCGTAGACGGGTAGTCTGTACACAAGACACACCCACGCAGTGGCGGGTGGGTGACGGCCCACGTGAAGAGATAGGCCATCCTTGGTTCTCTGCACTGATACAACAGGCTACCTCTGAGGCAACACAGATGCAGTCGGTGCTGTCATTCAGCTGCCTTCAGCAGCTACAGCAAAACGGAACATTTTGTCAAGTAATAAACTAGCTTGGGAAGAATAAATAAATATATATAATTTACATATCTATCTATCTATCTATCTATAAAATCTCTCTCTCTCTCTCTCTCCTCTCTCTCTCTCTCTCTCTCTCTCTCTCTCTGGCAAGAGTTACTTAAATATATATCTTCACCTTCTAAATGTTCTTCACAGTCTTCATTACTTTATATAATTTGTTTTCTGGTCATCATTTGTCAAGCATCAGGTATCTAAGCATAGTGTAGATAGATATTCGTAAAGGAACACGGGGCAACAAGATAACTGGGCAAATTATGCAGAGAAAAAGTCACTCTGATAGGGAAGCAAACACACACGCAGACAAAACAACAAGAATGGCGTTGCTCCCTAGGATGAGATGAGCTGCCCAAACTTCTGGCAGGTAGTTTGGCTATAGCTGTAATCGGTGTGCAATAGCACGAAACATAGCTCTTACCGGGAGTCAGGGATTTGATCTGAAAGACAGACATGCATCAAGGGAAAAATCAATATGCGCGTTTCAGAATCACGGTGTGTGTGTGTGTGTGGTGTGGTGTGTGTGTGTGTGCTTTTGAAAAAAACATTGACTATTGCAATTCTATTTCATAGATTTGGTCTGCAGCGTACCATGTTTGTAATATCTGTTTAAACTATTGATTATTTGTCATTGGCTGTATGACTGTGTAAGATTAGGTTGAATGCATGCGCTTTGATTTGTCTTTGCAAGATATAGCGCTATATAAGTTCCATTTATTATTGTTATTATTATTTCTATTATTATTATTATTATCACGGCAAAAAAGGTTCCAAACAGAGTGGGAGCCAGGAGGCAACCCTGTTTCAATCCTCTCCATGTGTTGAGGACAACTGATGTTGAGCCGTCAAAGACGATGGCGCCTTTCATAGTTCAATATGTCAAACACAAAACAAAAGAAAGTATCCAGCACTAATGGCCGAACGACACTCACTGCACAGTCCTCTGGAGCACGTGCTTCTCGACGTGCATCTCTGCCCTCTGCCCGCACAGCTCTCTCCATTCTTCAGTTCTGTTACACAGTGATGCAGCACACAAGAACTCTCTGTTTCTAAAGCACGAGACAACGATATACCACGAAGCTCGAGACTTCCTACTGACAGTTTATACGAAATGAAAATGTGAGTGAGTGTAGACATTAGGTGGGCGGATGGGTGGGTAGGTAGGTGTTTGTGTGTAACTTTTGGAGGACAGATTAACTATTTAGCTGACTAAGCCTTTGCCACTGCTATTGTGCCTTTAAAGCTCTTGAAAGTGGCAATGGTCATATGAGGACTATTTCTTAA
The DNA here is from genome assembly GCA_028751875.1 of Rapana venosa. Taxonomy (NCBI): domain Eukaryota; kingdom Metazoa; phylum Mollusca; class Gastropoda; order Neogastropoda; family Muricidae; genus Rapana; species Rapana venosa. The sequence continues at coordinate 17,509,593 of CM054164.1, forward strand.
TCTATCAACATACATCTGTAATGCTAAATGCATGTGTTCTTTATAAAGTATCCGTTCAACGCTTGGCTTAGTTATTGAAACACTAGACACTTTTTGGCGCTATGATGTAATTACCCCAATTTTCAATCCTCTAAGCACAATTTCCCCGGAAAAACGCTATCCACAAACACAACAAGGTGTGGCATCACAATATTTGAAGGTGAAGGGTCCCATAACCTTAACGGTCGTAGGGAAAACGAGGCATCAAAGACCTCACTTCTCTTACTGGTCAGCGAATTGAGGGCGACGCCCATCTCCTCTCCCTCGCTGTAAGTCTTGTCTGACCCTAAAGAGGCAGGTACCCATTTACAGCTGGGTGAAGTGTGGAACTGCACTGAAGCCATGGCGCGAAAACCGTCACCCATCCAACTGGTAACCACTCTCGAATCACAACATCACCAGGAAAGAAAATGGTTGACAAGCCAATTGTTTAAAAGACAAAAGCGTCAAAGCGACTGACTGACTGCATATGCTTATCAATCAAAGCATGTTTCACACAAAGGTGAAAGCAGGGACTGATTGCATAGTAATTTGGCAAACTGGCAGATAGGTGGGGTGTGAATGTGTTTGGGCAAGGGTTAGGTCAAGAATGCGGGTAGTCACGAAACAAGGCTGGTTGGCCAGTGTGTGTGTGGGTAGACAGGTCCAGTTTTCAGACAAAGACAACCTCAAGTGTACTCACTGCACATGTCGGTGTCACACGTGGCGGCAGACACGCAGTACTCGTCATGACCAAAGCATAAGTCTCCGACTTTCAACTCTGCAACAGAGACACAAACCGCTAATGAACGATTGACAAAGAACACTACTTCATAACACTAGGACTACAAATCCCTTTGGTGATAAGCGGCCCCAAAGAAATGTGTTAGTGGGGACGTAAAGACAAGCCCTTCCCTGAGCTTTAACCTGCTTGTGTGTGTGTGTGTGTGTGTGTGGCGCGCGTGCGTGCGTGCGTGTGTGGGCGTTGGTGCGTGCATGTGTGTGTGTCTTTGAGCACTGTGTGTGTGTGTGTCTGTGTGTGTGTGTGTGTGTGTCTTGAGTCACGTTGTGTGTGTGTGTGTGTGTGTGTGTGCGTTCTTGCTTTAATTCCACTTTAAGTGATATTAGACGATAGGGAAAAGGATTATGGGAAAGGGGAAAAAAGGGAGGGAAGTATGTGTATGAATAAGCATGTACACGTTCAAGTGGGTACATAGAAAGAAGAGAGAAAGAGGGAGGGAGGGAGGGAGAGATGAGAGAGACAGAGACACCGAGAGAGACAGAGAGCATGTGTGTGTGTGTGTTCAAATTCATTTAACGTCTTTTCACAGTTGTGATATTAGACGGGGCGGGGAGGGGGGGGGGGGGGGGGGGGGGGCAGCAGGGGGGGTGGAGGGTGTATGAGTGTCAAGGGAGGAGGATGTAGTTGGTACTGTACAGGAGAAGGAATTTCAGGGGATCAATGCATGCGAAATGATAAACAAAATTTTTTAAAAATATATATATAGAAAAACAACCAAAATTATAGAAAAAAAACAAAAACAACACCGTTACATTACTAACCTATTGAACTACAATAAACAAAAGGAAAATGCAATTCTAACAATTTCTAACAAAATCAGTAATTCCAATGAAAAATGTAAATAAAATTTCAACTACTGGATTTCACATGAAAAAACCCAAACCTATCTTAATGTGTGTAACCCCCTCCCTGCCCTCAAAAGAACCCAAAAGCACCCCCCCCCCCCCCCCCACCCCTGGAAAAAGAACTCAACCCCTTAAAACAGAGCCAGAAACACCCAACAACACCAAAACCCAATTACAAAAAACAAAAAATCCTAGCCCCCAAGGGTGGAACTCTATGTCTTTTATTTGAAAGTTTGTCACATTCAAGGAAGGTCTGAAGCAAACCCCGGATTTCCGCCTACATAAAACCTTATTGAAAAATTACGCTGCCAGTAACAACATCGACTGTCAGAGCAAGGTAAAGGTTGTCCCTCAATAAAATGTCCGGTTGTAGGCATGAGGCCGTCAGAGATCCTCAATTCTCAAGGGCCAGCATTGCTCTTCTGATGCTCTACTTACTGACCTAAGGAGGGAGGTACCCATTGTACAGTGGGTGAAGTGGGGGGACTTGTACTGAAGTCCAAGGTGCGCAAAACAGTCACCCATTCCAAGTGTATGTAACACTCTGATGTGCTTAACTCTTAGCTGAGGGTAAGCTGAGTGCTTGACCATGAGCTGTCCCGTCTGTCAGAGACAGCAACTTAAAAGATAGGTTATTACAGCAGTCAACGTGTGGTGTTATTCAACTGTCCTTTATAAAAAAAAAATTACGATAGGTTATTACAGCAGTCTACGTTTGGGTGTTCATCAACTGGTCCTTTATAAAAAAAAAAAGAAGGGTTGATTACAGGAGTCTCGTTTGGTGTTCCCATTAGCTGTCCTTATAAAACTTGCTCCGTGTATCTTTGTAGGATTAGTGGTCATGGTTGGTTTTCTCAAAGTCCAGGAGCTTTTTTTGCAGGTTTTCATTTCTTCTCTTGTTTCAAAGTTGTCAGGTGTTTCCCGAGTGGTAAGTCTTCATGCTGTTCTTTTTGTGTGCAATGTTTTTTTGATCCTCTGAGTTGTTTTAAATGCATGTCTCTTTTGCTTTGCTCATGCTTTTACCTTCACATGTTGATTGTTATCTCTGAACAACGTGTTGCGACTTCTTTTGCTTCAGCTTGCTGCTTTGTTGCAGTGTTTGGGGACTGTCTCCATGCCCAGGATTTTGTTTTGGCTGGAGTTTGTCAAGTGTGTCCTTAGTGTTTCAGTATCGCGAGAAAGTGTTAAAGCTGTTGATCAAGGTATCTACTTTGTTGTCTGGTTGTTGATAACAGAAAGTTGGGGCAATTGTCGCGCTCCCTTAGGTTGCTTTGACATCTTGTACTATGTTTAGGTCTTGAGTTTTTAGATATTGTAATTATCCTTATGAATTAGTTTTGCCCGTTCCTTATTCTATAGAGGACAGACGTCTAAACGTTCAACATTCTCCAGACCTTGTGGTCGCTTTTATGTCGGCTCTTGAAAAAAAGCTAGTATTGCATTATCGACACTATGGTAGAATAGCGTCGTTATTGACAATGATGTAGTTCTTTTGATTGTGGTGGTATCCTCTGGGCTGTGCCTGACCAGTGTCTAGTTGGTTGTGGGAATCTATAATGGCTTACCACTTCAATGTTGCTGAAAAAGGGTAATTCTAAAATCATTAGATTATTTCATTGGTTCTAGGAATGTTGCCATTCTTGACAATTCTGTCATTTCGGGTTCTTGCTTACATTCCAGTCCCTTAAACTACAATGCTGTCATTTTGTGGTTGTATGCTCTATGACCTTTTGCAGTGATTTGTGGAGGTCTTCAAAACGTCTTTGTTGTCATAGTCACTTGTTCATGATAAGCATGTATGATGGTGAGGTAAAGGGGCTGGCCCTTTGGTGGATGTAATGAGCGGGCCGCAGGAAAACTGGGTCAGAAATCCATGTAGCATTTCACAGAGTTCTTTGTGGATGAGGAATCAATCTTTTGTTCATGTTTTCTTCATGCTATGAAGTATAGCTTGTGGCCTTAGGGGTAGAGATTATTTCAAAGTACCCTCTCCCCACCCCCAGCATTGCGCAGTGTGGTAAGGATTTTCATCTGTTTCTTCTCCACTTTCTTATGTTCAGTTCTGCCATTTGCTCTGGTGCTCCAGCATTCTCCATCAGATTCCATTAGTCATGTTGTTTATTGATGTAGTTATTTTGTTTCACCAGCGCATACTTTTCACCTCCGTCCTTGGACGGGGGTAATCAGCATCACTGAGGTCATTCGCGCAGTGGAAGCCCGTGTTAAATCCCCCCCCTGGGTTAGCCGCTGTGAGGCGAGGTTCCGGGGTAGTGGGGCTTGGAAGGCAAGCACGTGGCGAGCGTTAGGAGATGGTGAGGGACAGTGATGCGTCCACAATACTTTGGTAGAGTGCAGCAGACAGACATTAAGTACCACCTCACACCAGACTCCCCGCCCTTAATCACTATTAGTATAACTGTTATCAAAACACGATAGGGACATCTTGCAATGAACGTGTGTGGTTCATCATATCATCTAAAAACAGTAAACAGCTCTTACCCCAATACGTGCTTGTTTTAAAAAGAAGTAATTGCAATATTGAACTTTCTGTCTAGCCAGTAGACAATTGTAAATCATAAGGCGAACACTAAAATATCATGTTTTGTATACAAAAATTAAAAAAATAAAAAGGGTTGTGCCAAGAAGGTAAGACACTGGATCAAAGTGTGATAATATGGGAAGATTCCAACTCACAACAATACTATTTTAGGAGAATATGTTCTGGTGTTTGGTGTGTATAAATGTCATGGCTTAGCTTTTTTATTTCGAACTTATTGTCTGTAGACAGCACCTCCGCTCAACACAGCAGGTCTGCCCCTCAGCTCTGTCATAGCAAGCATAGGACAGCTTCTTTAAACCAAAGCCGTGGTTAAATCTTACAGTTTGTCTACAGCCGATTTATTCTATGATGCCTGGGGAGTCACTAATAGTTGATACATATTATTGCGTATGTTTTTTATTAGTTTGTTTGTATGTTTAAAAGATGCTTGAAGATGGGTCTGATTAGATGGCCATTCTCGATTTTAGCTTCTAGAAAAAAATATAAAACAAAAAACCTCAATCAAGTGGTTGGACTACATCTATGCAATTGGTATCATGATGGGTTGGATGGCTTTTTAGATCTTATATATTTTACACGAGGTATCGCAGATCTATATTCTGCTAAAAACAAACGACTATGTATTTGGTTTGCACCAGCAGACTTACTCCTCTCATGTCCATCCAGGGTGCTGTATCGTGATCACAAGACACACATTTGCTCAAGGGGCCCGAAGGACAATCACGGTTTTGTAACAGAAGCCTCACCCAATGCAGTTTTGAAAAAAAGAAAAATATTTCCACACAAAAAACAAATTGTACAATATAGCTTTCTTTCCTAAAAGTAACTTTAATAGGGCGGAAAATATAGGTTGTAGGGGGGGGGGGGAAGGGATGGTCGAGTGGTCGAGCACTTGCTTTCCCCCAGCCAGGATTAAGCAGGTCTAGGTGGTTATCACTTGGATTGGGGGACCGTTTGGCAGACCCTTGACGTTAAGTATGTACCCCAGTTACCCAGCTGGTAAATGGGTAATGCCTTTAGAGCAGGGAAAGTAAGCAGCGAGGAAGAGGAGGATGGGCGCTACCTTAAATGCTAGCCTTAGAGAAGTGAGGTATCTGACGCTACTGCTCCTATGGACTCTTATAGCTGAAGGGTAAACCTTTACCTTACTTTTATCTACATATCATATGACACTTAGGTTATTAATTTGCCAGAAGTTTATGCAAAAATACCCAGTACGTCCTACATAAGGTGATAAACACTGTGGCTGCTACTTATTGTCAGTTTAGGAGTTCAAGCTCCAGGGATATTTTGCCATAGGAGTTAAAATGGCAGCAGGAAATGGGAGGAAAATGCAGGCTGTTGCTTTTGTGATTTGCATATTCTCAATGTTATCAAACAATGTATTGTTTGTTGCCAGTAATTTTGCGTTCCTTAAGTGTGCAGTGCTCGTCGTAAAGTTGTGGTTTTGAAATAGTTAAATAGATAATGGGTAGTGCTCAGTTTGTTCATTCCTTTTAGATGTTTGAGTAATGATAAGGTTTGCTTTAGTAGTGCAATGTCTTTAGTAGCTGTACTGCTATTGTGATGGCTACTTATACAAAACAACCCAACCAAAAAGTAACATAAAACCAATCAGAAACGATAGCTAGTACTTGTGATGCTTAGATGAAGTTCAGAAATAATGAATGAACTCTGCTTTCGTATTATTTCGACAGTTTCTTTTAAATCGTTTTAGCTTTTTCTTTGTAGTTTTTCCTTTGTTCTCTGGATTTTTGTCTTAAAACAAAGCTTCCAACGTGCTTATAACAGGCAGAAAATAGCTCACCATTGAGGCGCCATATAAAGCTTCGTTAGTTTGAAAAAAAATTGGATTTGGACCAGTGACCGCATGCAGTTCAATTTAAGTAATGGCATGAACAAATATGAAAATTCAAAATGAATTCTAGCGTTGCCTTACAAGAAATGACAACCTATTTTACATTTATATTCCTTACTAGTATAAACAAAAAAAAGTCCCCAATAGTTGACGAAAGACGGAAATATCAAAGTGTGGGACGTCCACCGCAAGAAATGATTTGCTTTGCACCTGACCCATTTTCTGCTAGGGGCCATTTTAGGCCTGTGGGTGTATGTTGTCACCTTGAGATTTTTGATAGATAAGAAATATAGGCAATATTCTACAGGCAAAGAAATATCAAAGCCTGTGTTTGTTTCCATTCTGTTTCAACGCCGTTTTTAAGACGCACCCACGCCTTCATTTGACCCACTATTTCCAAAGTGAACTTGTCAAATTATCATATTGTCAGTTGTCCCAGTCTTTTATTTGTCAATTTGTAATAAACGTTCCAAGACTCTGTCTGCTTATCATCAGTTGTTTTTATTCATAGCCTTTTTACTGCAGATTAGCTAAACGTTACCAACTCAAACTGATGTGGTGCAATGCAATCATTGTGTTGTGGAGCGTTATAAATGGAACAGATCGGTAACACGGTCCTGACAAAAGAATATTCAATCCTATTTTTACTGTTAATTCTTTCAGTGGTGTACATATTTCATTGTTTTGTTTGCGTAATATTTTTGCAATATGATATATTGTTCTAAATAAATGTATTGTTTTGCATTGAAGTTGGCTTCATTCTGTATCTATGCATACAAAATAGGATAGCACTTACATAGGTGTGATGACATTACCATTAAACTACATTAGTGGTTAACAAGCATCAGTACCAGAAGATCAAAAACACACAAAACACGACTATTGTGGTTTACTGACCTAAATCAAGAATGTAACGTGACTAAAAAAAAAGTCCCACAAAAACAAATGGGAACAAGTAAAACAAACATAATATGAACAAGTACATACGAAGAACCAAGGAGAAAAAAGGACAATCGAGTCAAACATTACATTTGTTGTTTGTTTGGTTTGTTTGTGTTTTCATATTATGTTGCCAAAGAAAACACAAAAAACACTGACAGTAGTCTTAGCATCGTGTACTTTTTTTAGGAGTGTTACCCATAGTCAGCATATTTGTTTTTCCTGGAGTTAATGTAACAATGACTTTTGTAAATTGTAATCTGTATGTGTAAAACATACGGGCTTGGTTTTAATTCCGAATTTCATTGGTGTTTATTTTAGGTGGTGTTGGGTTGGATTGGAGCCTTTAGACATCTTGTTAAGATGAGTTGCTTATGTGTATGAACAGTTCTTAGACTCGGGTATATCTTACGAGACGTAACTGTATAACCACCAGGACACAGATCAGGTCAAATCGAGGGCTGGAAAAATCTGTTGTAAAGAAAAAAGCTGTGGCTGTCCTAGTAAATCCTAACTGTGATGAAAAATGTAAAGATATATTCTTGTTTGCTATGTTATACTAATTTTGAATAAAAAAACTATTTAAACAAAAAAAAAAGGTAGGTGTTCCATAACTATGTGGTCAGAGGGGTGTAAGGCATCGAAACTTCAAACTTCTTAAGGGCAGTCCACTATTGAGGGCGGAGGCTCATCTCATTCTCGCTGCGTTATTCCCTGGACCTAAAGAGGCAGGTACCATATTACAGCGGGGTGAATTGGGGCAAATGTATGAAGTAAAGCACCAAACAGTCTCCATCAACGTGGGGTAACCACGTGCATGCTGTGAACCTTGGCTGTGGAAGCGAGGGACTCGACTACCAGCTATTACATCCCTGTGATGTATTAGCTAAAATTCTTAAAACTATGATGATTATCTAAAACCTATAAAAAAAACCCAACCCTGTGATGTACAAGTCAAGAATTTAATTTAACAAGGGGACGTACTACTGAATCCTAAAAACATGTGATTCTACCTAAAAGCCTTTAAAAGTGAAAACACGCAGTTGTGTGTGGCTAGCTTAATCTTTTTTTTTTTAAATCAACCAACCTGTGTTGTATGGTTAAATACTAACCCCAAAAACTGGGGTGAAGTGTAGCTAATCCTCGCTCAAAAACAAGCTGTGATGTACTAGCTAAAACTCTCAAAAAAAGTAACTGGAGTTTACTAGCTAAAACCCTAATCCGTAAAACTGTGATGTATTAACTCAAATCTGTCAACCTGTGATGTACTAGTCTAAAATCTTTTTTTTAACCTGCGAGGTACTAGCTAAAATAAAATATAAAAAACTGTGATATTCTATAACAAAAATCTTTACAAAAAAACCTGATTTGACTAGCAACATCCTTACAAAAACTCTGCTTATACTAGCTAAAATCTTTCTAACGAAGCTGTTGTGATATTCAGCTAAAGCCCTTAGAAACTTGGTGTTTAGCTAAAATCCTTCAGACTTTGGATGTACTAGCTAAATCTAACAACCTGTGACTGGTATAGAAAAATCCTAAAAGCGCCTTAGTGCTCCCATCTTATAAATCACTTATGGTGTTACATTTGGCAATCCAGAACTTTGACCGAGATTGCACTCTATTTTTTATAACAAAAATGTTTTGACTACGTGGCATGTTGTGGTAATTCACTTTATATTGGAGGAATAAGGTTCCCCCCGTTTGTGTGCATAAGAGCAGTGTTTCAGTGTAAGCGATGCACAAGTTGGCTATCTCGTCTGTATGGTTTTCCATGCCCATGAGTGCATTTATACATATTCTCCCTCCCCCCCCCCCCCCCCCCCCCCCCCCCCCCACACACACACAAACCCAACACACAACGCAACACACACACAAACACACAACACATCGCAGCCCCCCCCCCCGCCCCCCCCCCCCCCCCCTCCCACCCCCCACACACACACAACACCCCCACCCCACAGCAATTCTTAAACATATTCAACACACAGACACACCACAACAATGGCAGATGTCTTTCGCAGCTGATTCCGCTCCGACAGGATAGTGCTTGAAGGGGGTCACGATGAAGGGAACTTACTCACGGCATTGAAGATGTGAACCTCTCACACGTCAGTGGTGAAGCTTGCGACTTGTCTCTTTCACATAGGTTGGTTTAAGAGTGATATTTGTTAGGGCACAAGGGATATCTTGTGATTGACCATTTATTTATATTTTGTTTTGTTTTTCTTTTCTTTTCTTTTATATGAGGGATAATGATTGTCAAAGACAATTTCTTCTTCTTTTCCTTTTCCGTCATGTTTTCCAGGAGAGGTTTGACATTGATGAGCCTTCTCCATTCTCTCTCTGCTGGTGTTGCGCTTCTCTTATTTTGACCACGCTTTTCTAAGATCAATCTGTTAAAGTGACCAGGTTCCTTTGGTTTCTTTCATCAAATGAAGTCAAAAGACCAAAATTATTTTTTTTTCAAAAAATAATGTTTAAAATATTTATAACAAGTTTGTTGTTCTGATCGTCTGTCTGTCTGTCTTGTCTGTCTGTCTGTTGTCTGTCTGTCTGTCTCTCTCTTCTCTCTCCTTCTTCTTTCTTGCTCTCTTCTCTCTCTATCTCTCACTTTCTCTTCAGGGAGACGGGATAGCTTAGTAGTTAGGGAAACATTGCGCCTCCGCCTCTGACGACAAGGTTCGTATTCGTTCAAGGGGATGTTTTTCTCTGGGAGTTAACATCAGTGAGATCACTCTCTCAAAGAAGTTCTTCGGATGAGGGGACTTTTAACGATGGCCGTGTACGAATGCACCGCAACCATCTTTCGCACACGTTAAGTCTCTTCGCTTTTTGGTTAAGGTATGGCATTGTGAGCGGGCGGTAACAGATGACAGAATTTACAAAACGCATACACCGGGGAGGGATGTAAAAAAGCAAATAAGAGCTTTAAATTCCATTATTCGATATAAAACAAAGGGCAATGCTGGCATTGCCCGTACTAGATTAGTTTTTTCAACCATTTAGAAAAAAGAACTCACACTTAGAGAACGGACCAATTCTTCAAGATGTAAAAAGCTGACACTTTCAGCCAAACGTTATGAACGTATCATTAAACACGTGTTTTTGTAGAGATTTCTCATAGATATCCTTTCCGTTCGAATCAAAAAGCCCAAACAGGACACATCAGATGCACTCTCGGCGCTGTGACACAATACTACTCTTTATCAGAAGAAAATCCCTTGGTTGTGTGTATGCATACTCTTTAGTGACTTTTCCTTGACTTAATTTGAGCCTTACTTACATCTTAGCACTCACATTACTGTCATGAATGTATCATGCTCGGTTCATTCTTTCGTCATGAGTTTTCTGGTAAGTCGAACAATGTGTGTCTGATTTTTAAACCAAAACAACTCCGATTCGGATTGGCTCTCTTAAGACGGTTTATGTCTCCAACCCTCTTTGCTGTAGATCAAATCAACTGATGGTACTGATATCACATCCTTGATTAAAATATTGGTTACGATTCTGCTCTTGTTGTGATCTGTCCAACTCTCATATTGGTGTAGTTCTGAAAATACGGGAAGGTTTTCCTCCGCGTGCGCGTATGCAAAACTATCACAGCAGCTATGAAAGTTCAAAAAACAACACCCAACATACAAAGTTCTATTTGACCGCCAGAGAACCCAGAGCCTGTGCCCGATCGCTTTATATTGCGTTATAAAAGTTCGAAACGGGATTCATAAATATAATATTAGGTTAGGTCACTGATGGTAATTAAATTTAGGGACACGGGAGGTCAAAACTGAGGATTAGTTGTTTACAAGTCATGTCAAGAGCGTTGTACACATAACGAAGGGATCAGTGCAAAGCATAAACATATCTAAATTAGCAAAGCATAAACATATGTAGTTACTCCGTCTTATGCACTGCTACCATAGAGGATAATTTCACATATGGGCCACGAAACTAATGTTCGCCAAACTTCCAAAACTGTTGTTTGCTCCCGTACCAAAGTCCAAGAACTGATTTCTACAATGTTTTTAGCCTACTTTCTTTGAAGCCACACAAGAAACATCTATATTTGTCTTAGTGTTAGTTTATCTCTGGGGGGGGGGGGAAGGGGATGGAACCTTGAATTTGGCTGTTTTATGCCGTGGCCACCTTATGCTAATCAATAATAATAATAATAATAATGATGATGATGATGATGATGTGATGATGATGAGATGATGATGATGTTAATAATAATATCATAATATAATAATAACTAATAATAATAATAATAATAATGGGGAAATAAAGATAGCGCTATATTTTGCAAAGGAAATCAAGAATCGTTGCATTCAACACATCCATACACATTTCAACCAATAACCAGTCACAGCGTCTACAAATTCAAATGTAATATTCACGCACATTTACATATCCACATGCATTATGTCAAGGGTAAAGGGTGGTGCATAACTTAAAGGTCGTAGATTAATCTTACTAAGTTCATCAGTTTAAAAAGAGGTCTTCCTAATTTCACAAACACAGACACTCACACACTACACACACAACCACACACACAACACACCCCACACACACACCACACACAGAACCACCACACACACACACACACGCACGCGCATGGCAAATACTTACTGCATTTTAAATGGTAAGGATCCACAGGCTGTACTTCCCACAACGGTCATGGTGGGCTGCGTACAGTATTCAATTCTGGTCTGCATATGCAAGGATAGGTTTTACTATCTCTATGAGTTATTGTCATCACATATACATATCTGTTTTATGTTCATTGGTCGAGAGTAGTATGTTTTTTTTTTTTTTTTTTTATTTTACATCCACCTACTACACTTGTTTTCTGTCATTGCTGCTGTGTAGATAATGTCTTCCACATGCTACAATATGTTTTGTGCCATTGCCTGCTGGAGTGCGTTAATGCCATCCACGTATAACAATGTGGTTTTATGTCATTGGCTAGCAGAGTAGTTAATGCCATCTACATATACAATAAGTTTTATGTCATTGCTGCTGAGTAGTTAATTGCCATCATTACTACCAATATGTTTTATGTCATGTGCTGAGTAGCTTAATGTCTTCCACATGTACAATATGTTTTTTGTGCCAATTGTGCTGAGTAGTTATTGCATCCACATACTACAATATGTTTTATGACATTGCTGTGAGTGTTAATGCCTTCCCCATAAACAATATGTTTTATGTCATTGCTGTGGAGTGTTTAGTTAGTTGCCCTCCCATACTACAATTCTGTTTTGTGCCACTTGCTGCTGAGTGCTTAATGTATGCACATACTTACATATGCTTGTGCCATTGCTGCTAACTATTAGTTAATGTCCTGCATACTACAATATGCTGGTGCCATTGCTGGATAACTATATTTAATCTTTCAACATATACAATATGCTGTGTGCCCCTTGCTGGCTAAGAATAGTTAATGTCTTCCACGTTACTACAGAAAGCTTATTGTACTGCTGGCTAATATTTGTTAATGTCTTTCACATACTACAACATGCTTTTGCTGTGCTGCTATATATTCGTTAATGTCTTCACATATACAAATATGTATTGTGTCTTGCTGCTGCGCAGTTTAATGCCATGCCACTTACTACAACATCTGTATTTGCCTTGCTGCTGAGTAGTTAATGTCTCCCCATATTGCAATAACCTGTTAAAAAATCATAATGTCGGAGTTTTCATTGTGTTCAAGGGTAACATTGCTCTGGGAACCCCCGAAGAGGGGTTAGTTTTGTTCTCCTATGAAGGCAGGTAGCTGATAGCGGGGTGACTACAACAGAGAGGAGAAAGACTCTGTGTTTATCAGTGGTGAAACGACTCGGCCTTTAATTTCGTTGACTAACTATGGGTCATTGACATCATCTTGAATTTTGCAAAGGATTAAAAAAAAAGTAAAATAATACTTAAGATTTTTTTTTTTTTCCCAGGTACACAAGCTGCAAGCAAGATACAAGACAAATATGATATTCTAACCAAAAAATGAATGCGCAAAAAGGGGATAATCACAATAGTGCGGTATTATTGCGGATAATGTCAACAGAGGGAGCAGCAACCTATACAGCTTTAGAAAAGCTCAGAAAGGTAAGAGAATTAGGGTATATTCCTGACTCAATACAGGGTGCATGCCCACGATTACACACTCAGTCAATCAGCTAGATGGTCAGAATATCGCACGTGTGCGAACGAATGCAGAACCTCTTGCGCACACTTTTAATTACATCTGTTCCGCTGTTCGAGAACGAGTAGGCATTTGTTGATTGTGCGGTGGGAACGCTGAAAAAATAAAATTAAAAAACCGCCATACACACGATTAGAAAAAAAAAGACAATCTGAGCGCTTTGATTTTGTTGCTTTTATCAGATTCAGCTGCTAATTTAAATTGGCTACATTATTTATTATTATTATTATTATTATTATTATTATGTATTTTTTTAATATTGCATGAAACTGTGGCATTAAACGCATAAGCAGATGCTATGCACAATTGAACCACGATATTTGAATCAAGTTTGAACATAATAATATTATTTGATTACTCAATGCATAGGAATGCATCGGACAAGGTTCAATAATTATCAAGCCATTGCCATCTCTTAGGTCAGTCAATCAAGATTCTGACTCGCATTCATTTTGGGTAGATTTTCAGTAAATCATCCAAAGAGCATAAAGCGAGAATAAGGTTCGCTTCGGGACAGGAAAGTGAGTGTTGTGTGTGTGTGTTGTGTGTGTGTGTGTGTGTGTGCGTGTGCGTGCGTTGCGTGGGTGCGTGCGTGCGTGGTGCGTGCGTGCGTGCGGTGTGTGTGTGTGTGTGTGTTGTGTGTGCGTGCGTGGTGCGTGTGTGTGTGTGTGCGCGCTGCGCGTGCGTGTTTCGTGTGGTGTATGTGTGTGTCGTGCGCGCGCGGCACACATGCATTTTATTTATTTATTTATTTATTTTTATCGATGATAAATGGAAAGCATTAGTGCGTTTTTTAATCTAGTCCCGTCTGTATGCTGTTTTGCCGAATTGTATCTGATTCCACTGAAACACATATGGCTACTCTTACGAACGCGGTAACAGGATTTTAAACGTGTGCGACAAAGATGTTTGCGTGCGTTGCAAGGGGACTCGGATTATAGTTCATCGTAAGGAACTTTTGGGAGCATGGTTCTTGGTGTGTGTGTGTGTGTGTGTGTGATAATTTGTGTTGTGTGTGTGTGTGTGTGTGTGTGTGTGTCAAGTCAAGTCAAGGCAAAAATTTTATTCCTGATGGTACATGAATAGCATGCATTTGCTTTTTTTCATCAAGCCATCTAGTCTAAGGAACAAATTTCGTAATGATTATAAGTAAGACACTACATTATTGCATCGGTTTACCATTAATTAACCAGTAAAAAAAAAGATAAAAAAATGAAAAAAATAAAAGGAAAAATCGATAAGGAAATACTCATTGAAAATTACAAATTACCACATAACAATACACGCACACACATACTATGCACACTGAGCGCGTGCGCGCTCATGTCACAACACATTTAAATAACAAAATGTTTTAAGTAATTAAAAAAAGAAATAATCATAGAACGTCAGGACACACAATTACTTCATTATGTTTCATCCATTTTTTCAGTTTTATACTTTAGATGTAATAAAAACGATACAGGAATAAAACGTTAGAAAATACTAGGTCCATTCGTTCATATGACATATTACCTTCATGACCTCCTCCGCTTCCTCCTCTCAGCAGAGTGTGCTTTTTATGAGCTCATACTTTTCAAATAGCGCTTTTTTAAAACTGGCGCATTATACACACAATTATCTATCAAGCAAGCGTAGTCAAATAAGGATATACAATATGATTATTATAATAGCCGATACAATTATAACAACAATCACCGATCACCAAGAGACAACAATAAAACAATGATCGCCCATCACCTGAGACATCACATAACGAAGAAACAGAAAAGCATTGGAAAGGAAGGGGGGTGGGGGAGGAGTATCAAGGGGAAGGGGAAATACACCTTCAATCACTTGAGGAGAAATATAATTTTTTAAAAACAAAGCAATTTTATTTAACAAGTTAGATTAGAAATATATGATACCGATTCAAAAGCCCATAATCTCAAATGGATTAGCAAAAGTAATACAATTCAAACGCTAAACCGTATCGATTATATAGTATAATAATTCTATCTCTACTGCAATAAAACCAAATCACGATATAATCTATTGAGTTAGACAAGACAAGGGCAATGAGGAGAGGAGTGGAAGTGAGAGGAGAGGAGAGGAGAGGAAGGAGGAGAGGAAAGGAGAGAGAGTAGAGAGAGAGGAGAGAGAGAGCGAGAAGATGACAGAGGGAGAGAGAAGAGGAGAAGAGGAGAGAAGAGAGAGAGAGAGGAGAAGAGAGAGAGAGAGAGAGAATGGACACACTATCAGTATCAGGTATACCATAAAATAGATTTTTTTTTAAATTCTTTTCCCTGTTTCACATTGCAGAATTTTATTTACAAGTTGCATAGTAGTTTTCTTACTTCTTTGCATAATTAGTGTGCCTTTTCTGCCTCCCCCTCCTCCAAATATACAGAGTGTGACTGTAGATTATCTAGTCACAGTAAGATTTACTTGAATTTTTGTTGTAGTAGGGAATACCATTCGTGTGGTACCTGTACGTTTGGTTTATTTTGCCGTATTAATCATGGTTGATTTGCATTATTACGTCAATTCCTAGGCATTCATGCATTAAAAGGCTTTTTAGCTGTGCCTTGATGATTTTTGTTTTTGATACATTTTAGGTTTTGGGAGCTTGTGCCATTAAGTTCATACCTTGAGCACACGAAGTTGTTTTGTAAGCTATTTCTTTGTCTCGGAAATGCTGAGTAGAGGATTATGTCCTGTTGTTCCTTGATTTTGAAGGTATTGGTAGATCTATGGAGGGCTTTCCATGATAACTTTTGGACAATAGAGCTTTATTTGGATCAAGTCTGTTATGAAGGTTAGGATATGGTTTTCTTATAATCGTTGATGGTTAGGGGGTTGCTTGTAGTAGAACAAGTTTCAGTGTCTTTTATCTATCTATGACATCAATTTTAAAATTTGTATCATGCAGTGTCCCAAAGAGGATGAGAAGATAGTCAAACTATAGGCAAAATATGGCGCAAAACAGAGTTTGGAGATGTGGGTTTATTCAAGAAAATGTATTTATTTTAGATAAAACTGAAGTAGTTGTAAGAAAGGAAAGCGTTTTTCTAGTAGCGCCTATCACATGGTCGGTCAAGTGTGTGATGGTGTGTGTGTGTGTGAGTGTGTTGTGTGTGAGTGTGTGTGTGTGTGTGTGTGTGTGAGTGTGTGTGCATGCTGCTGCTTGTGTGGAGCAAGCACGCGCGCGCCGAGGCGCATGTGTGTGGAACTGCACGGGAGAAAAAAAAAGAGCATCGCGTTTTTAAACAAGAAAAAAAATGTGGAAGTTACTACTGTTACAATCAAGTTTTACTGCTGCGTTCCTTGTTGTGCCATCACTGCTTTCAATCACATCATACCTCAGAAAGAGCTTAGGGAAAAAGTAAGCAGGTTTGCAATCACTATTTTTCAGAAAGGCTTCCGCAAAGTAAGCACACACCAAACAGAGTTGCCTCCACCAGATCTCTATCAAATGGCATTCACAAAACTCAAACACAACACACACACACACAACACACACGCACCACACCAACACAGGGAGCACTGTCTCAAACACAGATCCTTTATCAGAAGGGCTTTAGCAAACAGTACAACACTACGGGCTCAGACACAACACGATCACACACACACACACTCACACCACACTCACCACACAGGCTATGCCCAACACAGATCTTTTTCAGAAGGGCTTCAGCAAATAGACACCAACACCCAAACAACCACACACACAACACACACACACACACCACACATCCACACACACAACACACACCACATATAACAGAGAAGAAAAGAACACAAGGAAAACCAATTACAGAATCTCCCTTTTTGCAGTAAGCGGTCAGCTACAGTAATCTGGAGTTGAGCAGGTTGTTCTTCTGTCCCTCTGGTTGAAAAGCAGGCCACCAGAGGGAATATAGGACAGGTTTGTGTAACCATATGCAAGTGATAGCATGCGGGAATATGCGGTTTTTTTATCGTTGGACAGTTGGTGTAACGCAATGCCAAGTGTGAGACATGCGGGATATCGGTTAGAAATTGGACAGTTGGTTGTAAGAAGCATGAAGTGAGAGCCTGCGGGAATATCGGTATCGTTGGACAGGTTGGTGTAAGCAATGCATGTGAGAGACATGCGTGGGACATTCGGTATAGTTGGAAGTTGGTGTAAGCCAATGGCAAGTGAGAGACATGCGGGGGAGAATATGGTAAGATGGACAGTTGTTGTAAGCCAATGCCAGTGAGGACATGCGGGAATATCGGTTATAGTTGGACAGTTGGTAGTAAGCAATGCAAGTGAGAGGACATGCGGGACTATCTGGTATGTTGGACTGTTGGGTAAGCATGCAAGTGAGAGAGACATGCGGGAATATCGGGTATATGTTGGACAGTTGGTGTAAGCAATGAGTGAGCGACATTGCGGGAATATTCGGTGAATTGGGACAGTGGTGTAAGCCAATGCAGTGATAGATGTATGCCAGCAAGGAGTGGATTCGGTTTGCTATTGTGTCGTGTGTTGTTGGCTGCATGCTGTGTGGCATGTAAGGAGTGGTGTTGTGAGGTTGGGTGCTAGTTTTACACTGTGTTACATTGACTGAGCTGCTTAGTGGTAGTCTCGATGTAGGGCAGGTATAGTGTTACTCTCTTTCTCTGCATGGATGTTGTTATGTATGTATAGTATGTATGTATGTATGTATGTATGAATGTATGTATGCAATTGCGTGATGCCTGCGTGCGTGGTGTGTGGTGTGTGTTTATGTATGTATGTGGTATGTATGTATGCGTGCGGAGCGAGCGTGTGTGTGTGTGTGTGATTGTTGTGTGTGTGTGGGGTGTGTGTGGTGTGTGTGTGTGTGTGTGTGTTGTGTTGTTTGGGTGTGTGTGTGTTTGAGTGTGTGTGTCTTGGTATGTTTGTATGCGTGCGAGGTATTGTAGAGTGTGTGGTGCGCGTGTCAATGTGTGTGTGTTCTGTGTGTGCGTGCTGTGCGTGTGTGTATGTGTGTGTGGTGGTACGCGTGCGTGCGCGCTGCGCGGCGCGCGCGCGTTTTTTACCCAAGGGTGGAACTCTATGTCTTTTATTTGAAAGTTTGTCACATTCAAGGAAGGTCTGAAGCAAACCCCGGATTTCCGCCTACATAAAACCTTATTGAAAAATTACGCTGCCAGTAACAACATCGACTGTCAGAGCAAGGTAAAGGTTGTCCCTCAATAAAATGTCCGGTTGTAGGCATGAGGCCGTCAGAGATCCTCAATTCTCAAGGGCCAGCATTGCTCTTCTGATGCTCTACTTACTGACCTAAGGAGGGAGGTACCCATTGTACAGTGGGTGAAGTGGGGGGACTTGTACTGAAGTCCAAGGTGCGCAAAACAGTCACCCATTCCAAGTGTATGTAACACTCTGATGTGCTTAACTCTTAGCTGAGGGTAAGCTGAGTGCTTGACCATGAGCTGTCCCGTCTGTCAGAGACAGCAACTTAAAAGATAGGTTATTACAGCAGTCAACGTGTGGTGTTATTCAACTGTCCTTTATAAAAAAAAAATTACGATAGGTTATTACAGCAGTCTACGTTTGGGTGTTCATCAACTGGTCCTTTATAAAAAAAAAAAGAAGGGTTGATTACAGGAGTCTCGTTTGGTGTTCCCATTAGCTGTCCTTATAAAACTTGCTCCGTGTATCTTTGTAGGATTAGTGGTCATGGTTGGTTTTCTCAAAGTCCAGGAGCTTTTTTTGCAGGTTTTCATTTCTTCTCTTGTTTCAAAGTTGTCAGGTGTTTCCCGAGTGGTAAGTCTTCATGCTGTTCTTTTTGTGTGCAATGTTTTTTTGATCCTCTGAGTTGTTTTAAATGCATGTCTCTTTTGCTTTGCTCATGCTTTTACCTTCACATGTTGATTGTTATCTCTGAACAACGTGTTGCGACTTCTTTTGCTTCAGCTTGCTGCTTTGTTGCAGTGTTTGGGGACTGTCTCCATGCCCAGGATTTTGTTTTGGCTGGAGTTTGTCAAGTGTGTCCTTAGTGTTTCAGTATCGCGAGAAAGTGTTAAAGCTGTTGATCAAGGTATCTACTTTGTTGTCTGGTTGTTGATAACAGAAAGTTGGGGCAATTGTCGCGCTCCCTTAGGTTGCTTTGACATCTTGTACTATGTTTAGGTCTTGAGTTTTTAGATATTGTAATTATCCTTATGAATTAGTTTTGCCCGTTCCTTATTCTATAGAGGACAGACGTCTAAACGTTCAACATTCTCCAGACCTTGTGGTCGCTTTTATGTCGGCTCTTGAAAAAAAGCTAGTATTGCATTATCGACACTATGGTAGAATAGCGTCGTTATTGACAATGATGTAGTTCTTTTGATTGTGGTGGTATCCTCTGGGCTGTGCCTGACCAGTGTCTAGTTGGTTGTGGGAATCTATAATGGCTTACCACTTCAATGTTGCTGAAAAAGGGTAATTCTAAAATCATTAGATTATTTCATTGGTTCTAGGAATGTTGCCATTCTTGACAATTCTGTCATTTCGGGTTCTTGCTTACATTCCAGTCCCTTAAACTACAATGCTGTCATTTTGTGGTTGTATGCTCTATGACCTTTTGCAGTGATTTGTGGAGGTCTTCAAAACGTCTTTGTTGTCATAGTCACTTGTTCATGATAAGCATGTATGATGGTGAGGTAAAGGGGCTGGCCCTTTGGTGGATGTAATGAGCGGGCCGCAGGAAAACTGGGTCAGAAATCCATGTAGCATTTCACAGAGTTCTTTGTGGATGAGGAATCAATCTTTTGTTCATGTTTTCTTCATGCTATGAAGTATAGCTTGTGGCCTTAGGGGTAGAGATTATTTCAAAGTACCCTCTCCCCACCCCCAGCATTGCGCAGTGTGGTAAGGATTTTCATCTGTTTCTTCTCCACTTTCTTATGTTCAGTTCTGCCATTTGCTCTGGTGCTCCAGCATTCTCCATCAGATTCCATTAGTCATGTTGTTTATTGATGTAGTTATTTTGTTTCACCAGCGCATACTTTTCACCTCCGTCCTTGGACGGGGGTAATCAGCATCACTGAGGTCATTCGCGCAGTGGAAGCCCGTGTTAAATCCCCCCCCTGGGTTAGCCGCTGTGAGGCGAGGTTCCGGGGTAGTGGGGCTTGGAAGGCAAGCACGTGGCGAGCGTTAGGAGATGGTGAGGGACAGTGATGCGTCCACAATACTTTGGTAGAGTGCAGCAGACAGACATTAAGTACCACCTCACACCAGACTCCCCGCCCTTAATCACTATTAGTATAACTGTTATCAAAACACGATAGGGACATCTTGCAATGAACGTGTGTGGTTCATCATATCATCTAAAAACAGTAAACAGCTCTTACCCCAATACGTGCTTGTTTTAAAAAGAAGTAATTGCAATATTGAACTTTCTGTCTAGCCAGTAGACAATTGTAAATCATAAGGCGAACACTAAAATATCATGTTTTGTATACAAAAATTAAAAAAATAAAAAGGGTTGTGCCAAGAAGGTAAGACACTGGATCAAAGTGTGATAATATGGGAAGATTCCAACTCACAACAATACTATTTTAGGAGAATATGTTCTGGTGTTTGGTGTGTATAAATGTCATGGCTTAGCTTTTTTATTTCGAACTTATTGTCTGTAGACAGCACCTCCGCTCAACACAGCAGGTCTGCCCCTCAGCTCTGTCATAGCAAGCATAGGACAGCTTCTTTAAACCAAAGCCGTGGTTAAATCTTACAGTTTGTCTACAGCCGATTTATTCTATGATGCCTGGGGAGTCACTAATAGTTGATACATATTATTGCGTATGTTTTTTATTAGTTTGTTTGTATGTTTAAAAGATGCTTGAAGATGGGTCTGATTAGATGGCCATTCTCGATTTTAGCTTCTAGAAAAAAATATAAAACAAAAAACCTCAATCAAGTGGTTGGACTACATCTATGCAATTGGTATCATGATGGGTTGGATGGCTTTTTAGATCTTATATATTTTACACGAGGTATCGCAGATCTATATTCTGCTAAAAACAAACGACTATGTATTTGGTTTGCACCAGCAGACTTACTCCTCTCATGTCCATCCAGGGTGCTGTATCGTGATCACAAGACACACATTTGCTCAAGGGGCCCGAAGGACAATCACGGTTTTGTAACAGAAGCCTCACCCAATGCAGTTTTGAAAAAAAGAAAAATATTTCCACACAAAAAACAAATTGTACAATATAGCTTTCTTTCCTAAAAGTAACTTTAATAGGGCGGAAAATATAGGTTGTAGGGGGGGGGGGGAAGGGATGGTCGAGTGGTCGAGCACTTGCTTTCCCCCAGCCAGGATTAAGCAGGTCTAGGTGGTTATCACTTGGATTGGGGGACCGTTTGGCAGACCCTTGACGTTAAGTATGTACCCCAGTTACCCAGCTGGTAAATGGGTAATGCCTTTAGAGCAGGGAAAGTAAGCAGCGAGGAAGAGGAGGATGGGCGCTACCTTAAATGCTAGCCTTAGAGAAGTGAGGTATCTGACGCTACTGCTCCTATGGACTCTTATAGCTGAAGGGTAAACCTTTACCTTACTTTTATCTACATATCATATGACACTTAGGTTATTAATTTGCCAGAAGTTTATGCAAAAATACCCAGTACGTCCTACATAAGGTGATAAACACTGTGGCTGCTACTTATTGTCAGTTTAGGAGTTCAAGCTCCAGGGATATTTTGCCATAGGAGTTAAAATGGCAGCAGGAAATGGGAGGAAAATGCAGGCTGTTGCTTTTGTGATTTGCATATTCTCAATGTTATCAAACAATGTATTGTTTGTTGCCAGTAATTTTGCGTTCCTTAAGTGTGCAGTGCTCGTCGTAAAGTTGTGGTTTTGAAATAGTTAAATAGATAATGGGTAGTGCTCAGTTTGTTCATTCCTTTTAGATGTTTGAGTAATGATAAGGTTTGCTTTAGTAGTGCAATGTCTTTAGTAGCTGTACTGCTATTGTGATGGCTACTTATACAAAACAACCCAACCAAAAAGTAACATAAAACCAATCAGAAACGATAGCTAGTACTTGTGATGCTTAGATGAAGTTCAGAAATAATGAATGAACTCTGCTTTCGTATTATTTCGACAGTTTCTTTTAAATCGTTTTAGCTTTTTCTTTGTAGTTTTTCCTTTGTTCTCTGGATTTTTGTCTTAAAACAAAGCTTCCAACGTGCTTATAACAGGCAGAAAATAGCTCACCATTGAGGCGCCATATAAAGCTTCGTTAGTTTGAAAAAAAATTGGATTTGGACCAGTGACCGCATGCAGTTCAATTTAAGTAATGGCATGAACAAATATGAAAATTCAAAATGAATTCTAGCGTTGCCTTACAAGAAATGACAACCTATTTTACATTTATATTCCTTACTAGTATAAACAAAAAAAAGTCCCCAATAGTTGACGAAAGACGGAAATATCAAAGTGTGGGACGTCCACCGCAAGAAATGATTTGCTTTGCACCTGACCCATTTTCTGCTAGGGGCCATTTTAGGCCTGTGGGTGTATGTTGTCACCTTGAGATTTTTGATAGATAAGAAATATAGGCAATATTCTACAGGCAAAGAAATATCAAAGCCTGTGTTTGTTTCCATTCTGTTTCAACGCCGTTTTTAAGACGCACCCACGCCTTCATTTGACCCACTATTTCCAAAGTGAACTTGTCAAATTATCATATTGTCAGTTGTCCCAGTCTTTTATTTGTCAATTTGTAATAAACGTTCCAAGACTCTGTCTGCTTATCATCAGTTGTTTTTATTCATAGCCTTTTTACTGCAGATTAGTAACACGTTACCAACTCAAACTGACCTGTGGTGCAATGCAACTCATTGTGTTGTGGAGCGTTATAAATGGAAACAGATCGGTAAAAGGTCATGACAAAAGGAATATTCAATCCACTTTTCACTGCTCAATTTCTTTCAGTTGTGTACATATTTCATTGTTTTGTTTGGTAATATTTTTGCAATATGATATATTGTTCTAAATAAATGTATTGTTTTGCATTGAAGTTGGCTTCATTCTGTATCTATGCATACAAAATAGGATAGCACTTACATAGGTGTGATGACATTACCATTAAACTACATTAGTGGTTAACAAGCATCAGTACCAGAAGATCAAAAACACACAAAACACGACTATTGTGGTTTACTGACCTAAATCAAGAATGAACGTGACTAAAAAAAAAGTCCACAAAACCAATGGGAACAAGTAAAACAAACATAATAATGAACAAGTACATACGAAGAACCAAGGAGAAAAAAGGACAATCGAGTCAAACATTACATTTGTTGTTTGTTTGGTTTGTTTGTGTTTTCATATTATGTTGCCAAAGAAAACACAAAAAACACTGACAGTAGTCTTAGCATCGTGTACTTTTTTTAGGAGTGTTACCCATAGTCAGCATATTTGTTTTTCCTGGAGTTAATGTAACAATGACTTTTGTAAATTGTAATCTGTATGTGTAAAACATACGGGCTTGGTTTTAATTCCGAATTTCATTGGTGTTTATTTTAGGTGGTGTTGGGTTGGATTGGAGCCTTTAGACATCTTGTTAAGATGAGTTGCTTATGTGTATGAACAGTTCTTAGACTCGGGTATATCTTACGAGACGTAACTGTATAACCACCAGGACACAGATCAGGTCAAATCGAGGGCTGGAAAAATCTGTTGTAAAGAAAAAAGCTGTGGCTGTCCTAGTAAATCCTAACTGTGATGAAAAATGTAAAGATATATTCTTGTTTGCTATGTTATACTAATTTTGAATAAAAAAACTATTTAAACAAAAAAAAAAGGTAGGTGTTCCATAACTATGTGGTCAGAGGGGTGTAAGGCATCGAAACTTCAAACTTCTTAAGGGCAGTCCACTATTGAGGGCGGAGGCTCATCTCATTCTCGCTGCGTTATTCCCTGGACCTAAAGAGGCAGGTACCATATTACAGCGGGGTGAATTGGGGCAAATGTATGAAGTAAAGCACCAAACAGTCTCCATCAACGTGGGGTAACCACGTGCATGCTGTGAACCTTGGCTGTGGAAGCGAGGGACTCGACTACCAGCTATTACATCCCTGTGATGTATTAGCTAAAATTCTTAAAACTATGATGATTATCTAAAACCTATAAAAAAAACCCAACCCTGTGATGTACAAGTCAAGAATTTAATTTAACAAGGGGACGTACTACTGAATCCTAAAAACATGTGATTCTACCTAAAAGCCTTTAAAAGTGAAAACACGCAGTTGTGTGTGGCTAGCTTAATCTTTTTTTTTTTAAATCAACCAACCTGTGTTGTATGGTTAAATACTAACCCCAAAAACTGGGGTGAAGTGTAGCTAATCCTCGCTCAAAAACAAGCTGTGATGTACTAGCTAAAACTCTCAAAAAAAGTAACTGGAGTTTACTAGCTAAAACCCTAATCCGTAAAACTGTGATGTATTAACTCAAATCTGTCAACCTGTGATGTACTAGTCTAAAATCTTTTTTTTAACCTGCGAGGTACTAGCTAAAATAAAATATAAAAAACTGTGATATTCTATAACAAAAATCTTTACAAAAAAACCTGATTTGACTAGCAACATCCTTACAAAAACTCTGCTTATACTAGCTAAAATCTTTCTAACGAAGCTGTTGTGATATTCAGCTAAAGCCCTTAGAAACTTGGTGTTTAGCTAAAATCCTTCAGACTTTGGATGTACTAGCTAAATCTAACAACCTGTGACTGGTATAGAAAAATCCTAAAAGCGCCTTAGTGCTCCCATCTTATAAATCACTTATGGTGTTACATTTGGCAATCCAGAACTTTGACCGAGATTGCACTCTATTTTTTATAACAAAAATGTTTTGACTACGTGGCATGTTGTGGTAATTCACTTTATATTGGAGGAATAAGGTTCCCCCCGTTTGTGTGCATAAGAGCAGTGTTTCAGTGTAAGCGATGCACAAGTTGGCTATCTCGTCTGTATGGTTTTCCATGCCCATGAGTGCATTTATACATATTCTCCCTCCCCCCCCCCCCCCCCCCCCCCCCCCCCCCACACACACACAAACCCAACACACAACGCAACACACACACAAACACACAACACATCGCAGCCCCCCCCCCCGCCCCCCCCCCCCCCCCCTCCCACCCCCCACACACACACAACACCCCCACCCCACAGCAATTCTTAAACATATTCAACACACAGACACACCACAACAATGGCAGATGTCTTTCGCAGCTGATTCCGCTCCGACAGGATAGTGCTTGAAGGGGGTCACGATGAAGGGAACTTACTCACGGCATTGAAGATGTGAACCTCTCACACGTCAGTGGTGAAGCTTGCGACTTGTCTCTTTCACATAGGTTGGTTTAAGAGTGATATTTGTTAGGGCACAAGGGATATCTTGTGATTGACCATTTATTTATATTTTGTTTTGTTTTTCTTTTCTTTTCTTTTATATGAGGGATAATGATTGTCAAAGACAATTTCTTCTTCTTTTCCTTTTCCGTCATGTTTTCCAGGAGAGGTTTGACATTGATGAGCCTTCTCCATTCTCTCTCTGCTGGTGTTGCGCTTCTCTTATTTTGACCACGCTTTTCTAAGATCAATCTGTTAAAGTGACCAGGTTCCTTTGGTTTCTTTCATCAAATGAAGTCAAAAGACCAAAATTATTTTTTTTTCAAAAAATAATGTTTAAAATATTTATAACAAGTTTGTTGTTCTGATCGTCTGTCTGTCTGTCTTGTCTGTCTGTCTGTTGTCTGTCTGTCTGTCTCTCTCTTCTCTCTCCTTCTTCTTTCTTGCTCTCTTCTCTCTCTATCTCTCACTTTCTCTTCAGGGAGACGGGATAGCTTAGTAGTTAGGGAAACATTGCGCCTCCGCCTCTGACGACAAGGTTCGTATTCGTTCAAGGGGATGTTTTTCTCTGGGAGTTAACATCAGTGAGATCACTCTCTCAAAGAAGTTCTTCGGATGAGGGGACTTTTAACGATGGCCGTGTACGAATGCACCGCAACCATCTTTCGCACACGTTAAGTCTCTTCGCTTTTTGGTTAAGGTATGGCATTGTGAGCGGGCGGTAACAGATGACAGAATTTACAAAACGCATACACCGGGGAGGGATGTAAAAAAGCAAATAAGAGCTTTAAATTCCATTATTCGATATAAAACAAAGGGCAATGCTGGCATTGCCCGTACTAGATTAGTTTTTTCAACCATTTAGAAAAAAGAACTCACACTTAGAGAACGGACCAATTCTTCAAGATGTAAAAAGCTGACACTTTCAGCCAAACGTTATGAACGTATCATTAAACACGTGTTTTTGTAGAGATTTCTCATAGATATCCTTTCCGTTCGAATCAAAAAGCCCAAACAGGACACATCAGATGCACTCTCGGCGCTGTGACACAATACTACTCTTTATCAGAAGAAAATCCCTTGGTTGTGTGTATGCATACTCTTTAGTGACTTTTCCTTGACTTAATTTGAGCCTTACTTACATCTTAGCACTCACATTACTGTCATGAATGTATCATGCTCGGTTCATTCTTTCGTCATGAGTTTTCTGGTAAGTCGAACAATGTGTGTCTGATTTTTAAACCAAAACAACTCCGATTCGGATTGGCTCTCTTAAGACGGTTTATGTCTCCAACCCTCTTTGCTGTAGATCAAATCAACTGATGGTACTGATATCACATCCTTGATTAAAATATTGGTTACGATTCTGCTCTTGTTGTGATCTGTCCAACTCTCATATTGGTGTAGTTCTGAAAATACGGGAAGGTTTTCCTCCGCGTGCGCGTATGCAAAACTATCACAGCAGCTATGAAAGTTCAAAAAACAACACCCAACATACAAAGTTCTATTTGACCGCCAGAGAACCCAGAGCCTGTGCCCGATCGCTTTATATTGCGTTATAAAAGTTCGAAACGGGATTCATAAATATAATATTAGGTTAGGTCACTGATGGTAATTAAATTTAGGGACACGGGAGGTCAAAACTGAGGATTAGTTGTTTACAAGTCATGTCAAGAGCGTTGTACACATAACGAAGGGATCAGTGCAAAGCATAAACATATCTAAATTAGCAAAGCATAAACATATGTAGTTACTCCGTCTTATGCACTGCTACCATAGAGGATAATTTCACATATGGGCCACGAAACTAATGTTCGCCAAACTTCCAAAACTGTTGTTTGCTCCCGTACCAAAGTCCAAGAACTGATTTCTACAATGTTTTTAGCCTACTTTCTTTGAAGCCACACAAGAAACATCTATATTTGTCTTAGTGTTAGTTTATCTCTGGGGGGGGGGGGAAGGGGATGGAACCTTGAATTTGGCTGTTTTATGCCGTGGCCACCTTATGCTAATCAATAATAATAATAATAATAATGATGATGATGATGATGATGTGATGATGATGAGATGATGATGATGTTAATAATAATATCATAATATAATAATAACTAATAATAATAATAATAATAATGGGGAAATAAAGATAGCGCTATATTTTGCAAAGGAAATCAAGAATCGTTGCATTCAACACATCCATACACATTTCAACCAATAACCAGTCACAGCGTCTACAAATTCAAATGTAATATTCACGCACATTTACATATCCACATGCATTATGTCAAGGGTAAAGGGTGGTGCATAACTTAAAGGTCGTAGATTAATCTTACTAAGTTCATCAGTTTAAAAAGAGGTCTTCCTAATTTCACAAACACAGACACTCACACACTACACACACAACCACACACACAACACACCCCACACACACACCACACACAGAACCACCACACACACACACACACGCACGCGCATGGCAAATACTTACTGCATTTTAAATGGTAAGGATCCACAGGCTGTACTTCCCACAACGGTCATGGTGGGCTGCGTACAGTATTCAATTCTGGTCTGCATATGCAAGGATAGGTTTTACTATCTCTATGAGTTATTGTCATCACATATACATATCTGTTTTATGTTCATTGGTCGAGAGTAGTATGTTTTTTTTTTTTTTTTTTTATTTTACATCCACCTACTACACTTGTTTTCTGTCATTGCTGCTGTGTAGATAATGTCTTCCACATGCTACAATATGTTTTGTGCCATTGCCTGCTGGAGTGCGTTAATGCCATCCACGTATAACAATGTGGTTTTATGTCATTGGCTAGCAGAGTAGTTAATGCCATCTACATATACAATAAGTTTTATGTCATTGCTGCTGAGTAGTTAATTGCCATCATTACTACCAATATGTTTTATGTCATGTGCTGAGTAGCTTAATGTCTTCCACATGTACAATATGTTTTTTGTGCCAATTGTGCTGAGTAGTTATTGCATCCACATACTACAATATGTTTTATGACATTGCTGTGAGTGTTAATGCCTTCCCCATAAACAATATGTTTTATGTCATTGCTGTGGAGTGTTTAGTTAGTTGCCCTCCCATACTACAATTCTGTTTTGTGCCACTTGCTGCTGAGTGCTTAATGTATGCACATACTTACATATGCTTGTGCCATTGCTGCTAACTATTAGTTAATGTCCTGCATACTACAATATGCTGGTGCCATTGCTGGATAACTATATTTAATCTTTCAACATATACAATATGCTGTGTGCCCCTTGCTGGCTAAGAATAGTTAATGTCTTCCACGTTACTACAGAAAGCTTATTGTACTGCTGGCTAATATTTGTTAATGTCTTTCACATACTACAACATGCTTTTGCTGTGCTGCTATATATTCGTTAATGTCTTCACATATACAAATATGTATTGTGTCTTGCTGCTGCGCAGTTTAATGCCATGCCACTTACTACAACATCTGTATTTGCCTTGCTGCTGAGTAGTTAATGTCTCCCCATATTGCAATAACCTGTTAAAAAATCATAATGTCGGAGTTTTCATTGTGTTCAAGGGTAACATTGCTCTGGGAACCCCCGAAGAGGGGTTAGTTTTGTTCTCCTATGAAGGCAGGTAGCTGATAGCGGGGTGACTACAACAGAGAGGAGAAAGACTCTGTGTTTATCAGTGGTGAAACGACTCGGCCTTTAATTTCGTTGACTAACTATGGGTCATTGACATCATCTTGAATTTTGCAAAGGATTAAAAAAAAAGTAAAATAATACTTAAGATTTTTTTTTTTTTCCCAGGTACACAAGCTGCAAGCAAGATACAAGACAAATATGATATTCTAACCAAAAAATGAATGCGCAAAAAGGGGATAATCACAATAGTGCGGTATTATTGCGGATAATGTCAACAGAGGGAGCAGCAACCTATACAGCTTTAGAAAAGCTCAGAAAGGTAAGAGAATTAGGGTATATTCCTGACTCAATACAGGGTGCATGCCCACGATTACACACTCAGTCAATCAGCTAGATGGTCAGAATATCGCACGTGTGCGAACGAATGCAGAACCTCTTGCGCACACTTTTAATTACATCTGTTCCGCTGTTCGAGAACGAGTAGGCATTTGTTGATTGTGCGGTGGGAACGCTGAAAAAATAAAATTAAAAAACCGCCATACACACGATTAGAAAAAAAAAGACAATCTGAGCGCTTTGATTTTGTTGCTTTTATCAGATTCAGCTGCTAATTTAAATTGGCTACATTATTTATTATTATTATTATTATTATTATTATTATGTATTTTTTTAATATTGCATGAAACTGTGGCATTAAACGCATAAGCAGATGCTATGCACAATTGAACCACGATATTTGAATCAAGTTTGAACATAATAATATTATTTGATTACTCAATGCATAGGAATGCATCGGACAAGGTTCAATAATTATCAAGCCATTGCCATCTCTTAGGTCAGTCAATCAAGATTCTGACTCGCATTCATTTTGGGTAGATTTTCAGTAAATCATCCAAAGAGCATAAAGCGAGAATAAGGTTCGCTTCGGGACAGGAAAGTGAGTGTTGTGTGTGTGTGTTGTGTGTGTGTGTGTGTGTGTGCGTGTGCGTGCGTTGCGTGGGTGCGTGCGTGCGTGGTGCGTGCGTGCGTGCGGTGTGTGTGTGTGTGTGTGTTGTGTGTGCGTGCGTGGTGCGTGTGTGTGTGTGTGCGCGCTGCGCGTGCGTGTTTCGTGTGGTGTATGTGTGTGTCGTGCGCGCGCGGCACACATGCATTTTATTTATTTATTTATTTATTTTTATCGATGATAAATGGAAAGCATTAGTGCGTTTTTTAATCTAGTCCCGTCTGTATGCTGTTTTGCCGAATTGTATCTGATTCCACTGAAACACATATGGCTACTCTTACGAACGCGGTAACAGGATTTTAAACGTGTGCGACAAAGATGTTTGCGTGCGTTGCAAGGGGACTCGGATTATAGTTCATCGTAAGGAACTTTTGGGAGCATGGTTCTTGGTGTGTGTGTGTGTGTGTGTGTGATAATTTGTGTTGTGTGTGTGTGTGTGTGTGTGTGTGTGTCAAGTCAAGTCAAGGCAAAAATTTTATTCCTGATGGTACATGAATAGCATGCATTTGCTTTTTTTCATCAAGCCATCTAGTCTAAGGAACAAATTTCGTAATGATTATAAGTAAGACACTACATTATTGCATCGGTTTACCATTAATTAACCAGTAAAAAAAAAGATAAAAAAATGAAAAAAATAAAAGGAAAAATCGATAAGGAAATACTCATTGAAAATTACAAATTACCACATAACAATACACGCACACACATACTATGCACACTGAGCGCGTGCGCGCTCATGTCACAACACATTTAAATAACAAAATGTTTTAAGTAATTAAAAAAAGAAATAATCATAGAACGTCAGGACACACAATTACTTCATTATGTTTCATCCATTTTTTCAGTTTTATACTTTAGATGTAATAAAAACGATACAGGAATAAAACGTTAGAAAATACTAGGTCCATTCGTTCATATGACATATTACCTTCATGACCTCCTCCGCTTCCTCCTCTCAGCAGAGTGTGCTTTTTATGAGCTCATACTTTTCAAATAGCGCTTTTTTAAAACTGGCGCATTATACACACAATTATCTATCAAGCAAGCGTAGTCAAATAAGGATATACAATATGATTATTATAATAGCCGATACAATTATAACAACAATCACCGATCACCAAGAGACAACAATAAAACAATGATCGCCCATCACCTGAGACATCACATAACGAAGAAACAGAAAAGCATTGGAAAGGAAGGGGGGTGGGGGAGGAGTATCAAGGGGAAGGGGAAATACACCTTCAATCACTTGAGGAGAAATATAATTTTTTAAAAACAAAGCAATTTTATTTAACAAGTTAGATTAGAAATATATGATACCGATTCAAAAGCCCATAATCTCAAATGGATTAGCAAAAGTAATACAATTCAAACGCTAAACCGTATCGATTATATAGTATAATAATTCTATCTCTACTGCAATAAAACCAAATCACGATATAATCTATTGAGTTAGACAAGACAAGGGCAATGAGGAGAGGAGTGGAAGTGAGAGGAGAGGAGAGGAGAGGAAGGAGGAGAGGAAAGGAGAGAGAGTAGAGAGAGAGGAGAGAGAGAGCGAGAAGATGACAGAGGGAGAGAGAAGAGGAGAAGAGGAGAGAAGAGAGAGAGAGAGGAGAAGAGAGAGAGAGAGAGAGAATGGACACACTATCAGTATCAGGTATACCATAAAATAGATTTTTTTTTAAATTCTTTTCCCTGTTTCACATTGCAGAATTTTATTTACAAGTTGCATAGTAGTTTTCTTACTTCTTTGCATAATTAGTGTGCCTTTTCTGCCTCCCCCTCCTCCAAATATACAGAGTGTGACTGTAGATTATCTAGTCACAGTAAGATTTACTTGAATTTTTGTTGTAGTAGGGAATACCATTCGTGTGGTACCTGTACGTTTGGTTTATTTTGCCGTATTAATCATGGTTGATTTGCATTATTACGTCAATTCCTAGGCATTCATGCATTAAAAGGCTTTTTAGCTGTGCCTTGATGATTTTTGTTTTTGATACATTTTAGGTTTTGGGAGCTTGTGCCATTAAGTTCATACCTTGAGCACACGAAGTTGTTTTGTAAGCTATTTCTTTGTCTCGGAAATGCTGAGTAGAGGATTATGTCCTGTTGTTCCTTGATTTTGAAGGTATTGGTAGATCTATGGAGGGCTTTCCATGATAACTTTTGGACAATAGAGCTTTATTTGGATCAAGTCTGTTATGAAGGTTAGGATATGGTTTTCTTATAATCGTTGATGGTTAGGGGGTTGCTTGTAGTAGAACAAGTTTCAGTGTCTTTTATCTATCTATGACATCAATTTTAAAATTTGTATCATGCAGTGTCCCAAAGAGGATGAGAAGATAGTCAAACTATAGGCAAAATATGGCGCAAAACAGAGTTTGGAGATGTGGGTTTATTCAAGAAAATGTATTTATTTTAGATAAAACTGAAGTAGTTGTAAGAAAGGAAAGCGTTTTTCTAGTAGCGCCTATCACATGGTCGGTCAAGTGTGTGATGGTGTGTGTGTGTGTGAGTGTGTTGTGTGTGAGTGTGTGTGTGTGTGTGTGTGTGTGAGTGTGTGTGCATGCTGCTGCTTGTGTGGAGCAAGCACGCGCGCGCCGAGGCGCATGTGTGTGGAACTGCACGGGAGAAAAAAAAAGAGCATCGCGTTTTTAAACAAGAAAAAAAATGTGGAAGTTACTACTGTTACAATCAAGTTTTACTGCTGCGTTCCTTGTTGTGCCATCACTGCTTTCAATCACATCATACCTCAGAAAGAGCTTAGGGAAAAAGTAAGCAGGTTTGCAATCACTATTTTTCAGAAAGGCTTCCGCAAAGTAAGCACACACCAAACAGAGTTGCCTCCACCAGATCTCTATCAAATGGCATTCACAAAACTCAAACACAACACACACACACACAACACACACGCACCACACCAACACAGGGAGCACTGTCTCAAACACAGATCCTTTATCAGAAGGGCTTTAGCAAACAGTACAACACTACGGGCTCAGACACAACACGATCACACACACACACACTCACACCACACTCACCACACAGGCTATGCCCAACACAGATCTTTTTCAGAAGGGCTTCAGCAAATAGACACCAACACCCAAACAACCACACACACAACACACACACACACACCACACATCCACACACACAACACACACCACATATAACAGAGAAGAAAAGAACACAAGGAAAACCAATTACAGAATCTCCCTTTTTGCAGTAAGCGGTCAGCTACAGTAATCTGGAGTTGAGCAGGTTGTTCTTCTGTCCCTCTGGTTGAAAAGCAGGCCACCAGAGGGAATATAGGACAGGTTTGTGTAACCATATGCAAGTGATAGCATGCGGGAATATGCGGTTTTTTTATCGTTGGACAGTTGGTGTAACGCAATGCCAAGTGTGAGACATGCGGGATATCGGTTAGAAATTGGACAGTTGGTTGTAAGAAGCATGAAGTGAGAGCCTGCGGGAATATCGGTATCGTTGGACAGGTTGGTGTAAGCAATGCATGTGAGAGACATGCGTGGGACATTCGGTATAGTTGGAAGTTGGTGTAAGCCAATGGCAAGTGAGAGACATGCGGGGGAGAATATGGTAAGATGGACAGTTGTTGTAAGCCAATGCCAGTGAGGACATGCGGGAATATCGGTTATAGTTGGACAGTTGGTAGTAAGCAATGCAAGTGAGAGGACATGCGGGACTATCTGGTATGTTGGACTGTTGGGTAAGCATGCAAGTGAGAGAGACATGCGGGAATATCGGGTATATGTTGGACAGTTGGTGTAAGCAATGAGTGAGCGACATTGCGGGAATATTCGGTGAATTGGGACAGTGGTGTAAGCCAATGCAGTGATAGATGTATGCCAGCAAGGAGTGGATTCGGTTTGCTATTGTGTCGTGTGTTGTTGGCTGCATGCTGTGTGGCATGTAAGGAGTGGTGTTGTGAGGTTGGGTGCTAGTTTTACACTGTGTTACATTGACTGAGCTGCTTAGTGGTAGTCTCGATGTAGGGCAGGTATAGTGTTACTCTCTTTCTCTGCATGGATGTTGTTATGTATGTATAGTATGTATGTATGTATGTATGTATGAATGTATGTATGCAATTGCGTGATGCCTGCGTGCGTGGTGTGTGGTGTGTGTTTATGTATGTATGTGGTATGTATGTATGCGTGCGGAGCGAGCGTGTGTGTGTGTGTGTGATTGTTGTGTGTGTGTGGGGTGTGTGTGGTGTGTGTGTGTGTGTGTGTGTTGTGTTGTTTGGGTGTGTGTGTGTTTGAGTGTGTGTGTCTTGGTATGTTTGTATGCGTGCGAGGTATTGTAGAGTGTGTGGTGCGCGTGTCAATGTGTGTGTGTTCTGTGTGTGCGTGCTGTGCGTGTGTGTATGTGTGTGTGGTGGTACGCGTGCGTGCGCGCTGCGCGGCGCGCGCGC